>OY288288.1:33429499-34029499 GCA_958450335.1 Hibiscus tridactylites
TAAAGCTCTTCATGTCATCTTTTGTGCACTTGGTCCGGATATCTTCTCCAAGGTGTCTTTGATCGAGAATGCCAAGGAAGTTTGGGACACCCTCGAGACAACATATGAGGGAACTAGCGATGTCAAGGAAACAAAAATCGGGATACTCAATCTAAGCTACGAAAATTTCAAAATGGATCCCGATGAGAGTGTTTCCAAGATGTTTGATCAATTCTCGGTCATTGTCAACGGATTGAAGCGTTTCGGTGAGATCATCCCCGAAGACAAGCTAGTGAGGAAATTGTTGTACTCTCATCCGAAATCATGGGATAGCAAGAGAACGACTATTATTGAAGCTTGAGATTTGAAGACTCTCAAGCTAGATGCTCTTGTTGGATCTCTACTCACCCATGAGATCATGAGGAAGGGAAGAGAAGAAGAAAAGAAAATGGAGGAGAAGAAGGTTGAGAAGAAGGATGTTGATAAGAAGAAGATTGGAAACACTCTTAAAGCTTCATACCATGAAAGCGATTCTAACGAAGATGAAGATGAGTAGATGGCCATGTTGGCCAAACGATTCACTCGCTTTATGAAGTCCAATCGTGGGAGAAAGTTCATTAGAAAAGGAGACTTCAAGAGCAAGAGTAAAGAAGAGGAGAAGGACCAAATCATTTGCTATGAGTGCAAAAAAATCCGGCCATATCCGTTCCGAATGTCCTAAATTGAAGAGGAAGAGCTTTGGGAAGAAGAACAAGCTCAAAGCTCAAGTAGCGACTTGGAGTGACGAGGAGTCATCTGAGGAGGAGAACGAAGTGGCCAATCTTTGTCTCATGACCATTGATGATGAACCAAAGGTAAACCTTAACTCATCTGATTTTGATTTTACCTTTGATGAACTTCAAGATGCTTACGATGAATTGAAAGAGGTTTATGATGAGTTAGTTGGAAAATATAAGGAGTCTATTTTGAGAAACAAGAAAAACATTTCTAATTTGAAAACTCAAAATGAATATATTTCAAAAACTAACTCCGAATTGGAAAAGAAGGTTTTGTACTTAGTTAATCTTTCAAATGACCTTAAAAAGAAAAACCTTGAACTTGAAAAACTTCTTTCTGATTTTCAAGATTATCACACAAAGGAAGTGGATAATCTTAAAACATCTATTGCTATTGGGAAAAACCATTTTGAAAAGGGAAATTCTTCTAAATCCCAATATGTAAAAAGAAAACCTTTTATTCCTAAACAAATAAATTTTCATAAGCAATCTAGAGGTCAAAGGATTAGGAGTGTTTGGGTTCCTAAGGAACTCATTATTTCTAATAACATGAATGCTATTGCTTCTTGGATCCCTAAGGGAACCAAAGTTTTGAAGGCTAACACACATGGACCCAAAATGATTTGGGTACCGAAAATCAAGGCCTAATTTCTTTGTTTGTAGGGGGCATTGCTACAAGGCCAAAGCTTCAAGCCAAAACTCATGGTACCTTAATAGTGGATGCTCAATACATATGACCGGTGACAAGAGTAGATTCGTGGAACTAAAGCCAAAGACTGGTGGAGTGGTAACTTTCGATGACAACTCCAAAGGCCACATTGAAGGAATAGGCTCCATTGGTAATCACTCTTCTATTTTCATTGAAAATGTTTTGTATGTCAACGATCTTAAACACATCATATTGAGCATTAGTCAATTATGTGATAAGGGTTTTAATGTTTTATTTGATAAAAGTGGTTGCAAAATTGTGAACATTAAAACAAATCAATTGATGCTCATAGGACATAGAATAGGCAATATTTACATGGTGCATCTAGATGACATCCATACATCTCATACATGCTTAGTTGCACATGATGAACATGACTCGTGGCTTTGGCATAGAAAATTAGGACATGCTAGCATAAGTGTTTTAGAAAATTGATTTCCCTTAATCTAGTTAGAGGTTTACCCAAATTTAAGTTCTCTAATGATAAAATTTGTGATGCATGTTCTAAGGGTAAACAACATAGAACTTCATTTAAATCCATTAATGATGTCTCTACTAGTAGATGTTTACAATTGATTCATATGGATCTTTTTGGGCCTATTAGAACTATGAGCTTGGGTGGTAAATCATATGCCTTTGTACTTGTTGATGACTATTCTAGGTTTACTTGGGTTCTATTCTTAAGTACAAAAGATGAGGCTTTAGAAAAATTCATCACATTTTCTAAAATAACTCAAAATGATCTTGTTGCGTGTAAAATAGTCTATCGCAATTGTAGTGCAAGTATACACGACGCAAGTAGTAAAGTGATACAAAGTATCGGATATCGTCTCCACAGGGATTGGGCTAATAGCTTCACCTAAATTCACTGCACGAAAGTAAAGGAAATAATTAAGAATTGTCACGAGAATAATAAAGTGAAAACGTAATTAAAAGGAATTGAGATATCAAGGTAGAGAGAATGGGCTGGTATTGAGTTGCTCAGTAGTGTAGGTATTGAATTGCTTAGGATCTCCAGTTCTGTTGTCGCACCCGTCGCCGACAGCACCTGTCGCGGCGTCTGTCCGTTAGCTGTCGCGGCAGCGAACACTAACTCCGTACTTCAAGCTTGGCAAGAATCCCAGATCTGCCTTGCCCTATCCCTAGGCACAAGTCTGTCGATGATCACGTCTTTGATGATACCTCCCGGCGTGAATCGAAGGATGAACACCGATGTGTATGAATTCTTCCTTAGCCACTTAACCTCGCCTTATCCCTAAGCACGAGATGGTTCAATTATAAACTAGAGAACACGCTTTTATCTCTTTCGTATACTTAACTCTCCCGATGCTAAGTAAATGGATAACCTCACAATGCTCTCCCGATGCCCTTGCAAGATATTAAAACCAAGATAAAAGAACTTGAAGTTTATTTTATTGAACTTGAAAAATCCTAAAACAAAGCAACCCTTGCAACTACTTTACAAAACAACCCGTAGCCCATGGGGGAATTTAGAACATATCGGTGACAGGTAGACGGCAGGGTTTTGGTTTCGGTTATGGGGTAGTCGGCTATGCCCTAGGTTTAATCTATGCTCTTTATATAAGCTTTGGGCTCAAGTTATCTAAGGTAACAAGGATTACAACTTTAATTAAAAGTAAGATTCTAATAAAGACTAAATCTCTAAGGATTCCTACTTTTCAGCCGCCTCCTTGTTTACATGGGAATTCTTCTCTTTGAGCTTTGGCTTGACATATCTTTTGATCCGGGGCTTGGAAAAATATTCGGCTTCCACACGACAGACGAGCAGATTTTTCTCTATCTATCGATGTCCACTTCACTTTTCCTCTTCATGAATCTGCTGTCATCATGCTGTCACGACAGGTTCGCGACAGGTTCGTCTTCTTCAGCTGCTTGTTCAGTTCAGCTTTCCTGCTTGTCTGCCCTGCACCTGCCTTCAACATCTACTGTGACAGATACCTGCAAAAATAACCATCTTTCAGTAGAATCCGTGCCTTTTATATAATTGTGATGTTTTATTGAAAACTAACCTAAATGCAATGAAATGATGCTTGAATGCAGCAGAAATATGGGTTTAAAAGGTGTAAATGATAGAACTTTTACACACTCAACACACCCCCAAACTCAAGTTTTTGCTTGCCCTCAAGCAATGAAGACTTAAAAGAAAACTGAAAATTTTTGTGTTGGCCTTCAAACAGTGAACTGTCCCTCACCTGTCGCTCATTCTCTATGGCGGCAGCAACCTGTCGGAAGGGTTAGGATCTGTCGGGAATCTCCCTATAGCTCTCGTGCAGTGTGTGCATGCTTGTGAACAGTTATAAGCTAAGACTCTCTTAGTTTCACTAGAATATTCAACTCCTTAACTTGAATTTTATGCCAAAGTTTACTTTCTTTTAGAAGGCACATTTTCATGCTTCTTCTTCTATTTTCAAGCTAAATTTTTCTAGAGCCAGTTTTGGGCACCTCTAGTTAGCTTCCTAGAGCCGGTTTCGGGCACCTCTAGTTTTTTTTGATTTTCTTTTGCTAAACTTCTTTCCTAGAGCCAGTGTTAGGCACCTCTAGGGGCTATCCAAGTTCTAAGCTTCCTATTCTAGTTTGGCTAAAAGAAGTCTAAGCATTATAACAGTCACAAAAGTGTTTAAGTTTTCAGAACTATAGAAAGGCTCTAAACTTTTCCTTAACCTGTCCTAAAGATGCTGCCACGACAGAGCTGTCATGACAGGTAAGTTAACTTCACAGTTTTAAGCCAACAGTTTAAATTTTCTGATTTTTCTGATTTTTTTTTAAAAGAAACTTAACTAAAAAAAACAATACTTAAACAAAATATGTGCTAAAGACTCCATTAAATATGGAGGGTTGCCACCCCCAAACTCAAGGGTTGCATTGCCCTCAATGCAAAATGACACGAAAACAAATAAAGAAAAACATGAAAAATAAAAGTACATCACAAATATATAAGGGCAGGCAGCAATAAGAGAAGAAAAAGAAATAAAAACTTAAATTTTATGTGTTGTCCTCATCACTGCTGCTGACGCGGATCTGATGGTAGCGTCTGCGTTGTGGAGGTGGCTGGGCAGGTTCCTGGGCAGGTTGGTCAACAGGTTCATCAGCCTGTTAAGGTGCAGGTTCTTCCTCTGGTTGGTGGACAGGGTCGTCAGCAGGTTGAATGGCAGGTGGCTCCACTAGTCGGACATCAGAACTGCTGCTGCTGTCCCAGCTGGTACTCGTGATGGCCTTGGACAGCATCCTCTTGTTGGCCACATGTTTGATTCTTTTCACCCGAGTGAAGGCGCTGTCCAAATTTCTCCGGACGAGAGGGCTGTCGTCAGTGGCAGCTCGCTTGGTGCCTCGAGGGGAAGTGTCCGCCGGTGGGCTGCCGGCTGCTGTCGGGGAAGGTGTGGAGGAGGCAGATTCTCCATGGGGAGAGACAGGTGGTGTGGGAGTGGGGGAGGGTATATTAAAGTAATGGGCGGGGAAGGTGGGGAAAATGACATCCGAAAAATTTAAAGTGTTGGTAATAAAGTTTACCGTTGCGTTGGAGAAATCGCGGATGAATGTCATTAAACCCATCTGCCGCTCCTCTATCCTCAAGATGGCAGCTAAGATGTCGGCGTTCTGACCTGCCGGAGCGGTGTTGGTCGCAGCTTCTGGGGCAGGCTCGGTGGCAGGTTCATCATCAGATTCAGCAGGTGGGGCGTTTGGATCGAAGGCGTTGAGGGGTGTTACGACGATGATCTCCATAAGGCTGGAGATGTTGCTGTCGGTCCAGCCGCTGCCCTTCTTGATTTTGTCTGAAGGGTCCTCCGGTACGGCAGCGCAGCGGCAGAGGGCCGTAATGGTGAAGGGCAGGCATAGTCGTGAATCTGTTCTGAAGGCACAATCGAGAATGCTTTCTCGCATGTACCTGCCCACGTTGATCGGCCTGTCATGCATGATAGAGTGGATGAGGGCAAGTCGCTGCCTGTTGACTGTTGTGTGGTGGGATGAGGGCAGGATACGCTTTTTAATAAAAGCGTTCCATAATTTAGTCTCGGGGAGCAGCTCTGCCCGGTTGATGGAATTGGGGTTCTTCTTGCTGGTGCTCCAAGTTGTGCCCTTTTCTGTCAATTCCCTCATGACAACATCGTGGTCGGCAGCGTCGAGGGAGTCCCAAAACTGTTGATGAGCGTCGTCATTGGGGCCAAAGAAGAGGCCGAAGACATGATTGATGCTGCTGGCGGTGAAAGGAACTGTCACTCCTCGGACGACGACAGATGTCGCCGACTTACTCTCGATCGCCTCATAGAATTCCCTAACCAGGGTGTCATTAAGCTCCGCCGGCTGCTCGGCAAAGTCTTCCCAAAGTTGCGCCGTAATGGCCTTCATAATGAACGGCCGGAGTCCAAAAAGAGGAGCATCTCTGTTATAGATGAAGCTCCGTTCCTCCCAAAGTTCCTTGTTGGCGAACGGGGATGCTGCTGCGGAAGAAGAGGCGGCAGCAGCATTTTGGCGAGTCTGTCGTGAAGACATTTTTGGTTGCAAGGGCTGAAAAAGGAGAGAAAATAGATAAAACTAGACGAGAATACAAGAGAGAAAAATCAGAAGTGAGGAAAAAATGAAAGGGAGAAGGGGTTTATATAGCTGTCGAGTAGCTGCCCATTTAATGCCGCAACGGCAGGCGGGAATAACGGGGCGGCAGATTGGATATGGCGTGTCTGACGCGTCTGACACGCATTAATGCGTCTGCGGAGCGTCTGCCGCACGCTTATTCGTCTGCCATGCGTCTGTTGACAGCCTGTCAAATCCGTCTACGCCGGCAGCCGAAACGACAGGTTACCATAGATGGGCTTAGTTGGGCTGATGGATGGGCGGTGGTCTTGGGCCACTTCTTCTTTCTCACTTGTCTCTTTTATTTCCTAAAAAGTGAAATAAAAAAAACAAAACATTATTAAAATAAATCTAGTTCCTAATAAATAATAATAAAATAAAATAAAAATAAAACTAGGTTAAATTAGGGATGCCTTGTGGGGCATCACCTAAGGTAACCACTTCCTGAATTCCTGGGGCTTCAGTCCCCTGATAATGCTTGAGGCGTTGTCCATTGACTTTGAATTGGTGCCCGTCTTTTAATGATTGAATTGTAATGGCACCATGGGGGAAAACTTGAATTACTTGGAATGGCCCAGACCATCTAGATTTGAGCTTCCCTGGAAAGAGTTTCAACCTCGAATTGAACAACAACACAAGCTGCCCTGGGCAGAACTGTCTCGGCAGCAACTTCTTGTCATGCCACTTCTTTGTTTTCTCCTTGTATATTCTTGCGTTGTCGTAGGCCATTGTCCGTATTTCCTCGATTTCATTCAAATCTAACAGCCTTTTCTGACCTGCCTTGTCCAAGTCCATGTTTACTGCCTTGATTGCCCAATATGCCTTATGCTCTATCTCGACAGGCAGGTGACAGGTTTTCCCATAGATCAATCGGAATGGAGACATGCCCAATGGAGTCTTGAAAGCTGTCCTGTATGCCCATAATGCATCATTCAGAAGTAAAGACCAATCTTTCCTAGTTGGTTTGACCATTTTTTCAAGAATGTTCTTCACTTCCCTGTTGGAAATCTCAGCCTGTCCATTGGTCTGTGGGTGGTATGCTGTCGCTATCTTGTGCTTGACACCATATTTTCTCAAGGCGGCAGCAATTACCCTGTTGTCAAAATGTCTCCCTTCATCACTGATAATCGCCCTAGGAATGCCAAATCTAGAAAAGATGTTTTTGTGCAAAAACTTTTGGACTGTTTTGGCATCATTCTTTTGAGTTGCGATTGCTTCTACCCACTTGGAGACATAATCTACTGCTAGGAGGATGTAAAGATTTCCACATGAAGATGGAAAAGGTCCCATAAAATCAATCCCCCATACGTCGAAGATCTCGACTTCTAAGATATTCTGCAGTGGCATCTCGTTTCTCCTTGAGATGTTACCTGTCCGCTGGCACCTGTCACAGTTTTTGTAAAATTCCTGTGCGTCCTTATACAGTGTCGGCCAGTAAAAACCTGACTGCAGCACCTTTGCAGCAGTTTTGTTGCCTCCTAAGTGTCCTCCATATTGTGAGGCATGACAGTGATGGAGAATGTCTTCTTGTTCTTCTTGTGGTACACATCTCCTTATAACCTGATCTGCGCACAATTTGAAAAGAAGAGGTTCGTCCCAATAATAATGTTTAACATCATTTTGAAACCTCTTCCTGGCTTGATAAGTAAGATCAGAAGGTAATATTCCGCTAACTATAAAATTAACGAAATCAGCATACCAGGGAAGGTTAGAAGACTTACCTGCCGCCATGGCTGTCGCGACAGCTATTGCGGCAGCAAAGACCTGCTCATCTGGGAAGGTCTCTAGTATGTGTGTCTCATCTACAGGTAGACTCTATCCCAACTCCAACCTCGACAAGTGATCTGCCACCTGATTTTCTGTTCCCTTTTTGTCTTTGATTTCAAGGTCGAACTCTTGTAATAGAAAGATCCATCTTATCAACCTAGGCTTTGCATCCTTCTTTGCGAACAAGTACTTGAGGGCAGAATGATCGGTGTGCACTATTACTTTCGTCCCAAGTATGTAAGAACGAAACTTGTCGATGGAGAACACCACAGCTAACAGCTCCTTTTCTGTGGTGGTATATTTCACTTGGGCATCATTCAATGTTTTGCTGGCATAATATATGACATGAAACAGCCTGTCCTTGCGCTGCCCAAGTGCTGCCCCGACAGCATAGTCACTAGCATCACACATAATTTCAAACGGTTGCGTCCAGTCTGGTGGCTGTACTATGGGGGCTGTCACTAGTTTTTCCTTCAGAACCTTGAATGCTTCAGTACATTCTTCATTAAAGTCAAAGGGTCGGTTCTGCTCTAAGAGATGACATAAGGGCTTCGTGATTTTTGAAAAATTTGCGATAAATCTCCTATAGAAACCAGCATGCCCTAGGAAACTCCTAATGCCCTTGACTGTGGTTGGCGGCGGCAGCTTCTCTATGACTTCAATCTTTGCCCTGTCGACTTCTATCCCACGGCAGCTAATCTTATGGCCTAAAACTATCCCCTCGTCTACCATAAAATGGCATTTTTCCCAATTAAGAACAAGGTTAGCTTTTTCACATCTTTCAAGTACCTTTTGAAGGTTGCCAAGGCAGCTCTCAAAATCGTCTCCAAAGACAGAAAAATCATCCATGAAGATCTCAAGGAAGTCATCTACCATGTCGGAGAATATTGCCATCATGCACCTTTGGAAGGTGGCAGGTGCGTTACAGAGTCCAAACGGCATCCTCCTAAATGCGTATGTTCCGTAGGGGCAGGTGAAAGTCGTTTTCTCTTGGTCCTCCGATGCAATAGCAATTTGATTATATCCTGAATAACCATCAAGAAAACAATAGTAAGGTTTACCCGCTAATCTATCAAGCATTTGATCAATAAAGGGTAAAGGAAAGTGGTCTTTTCGGGTAGCTTTGTTAAGCTTCCGATAGTCCATACAAACCCTCCAACCGGTCACAGTCCTGGTTGGGATTAGCTCATTGTTTTCGTTGGTTATCACAGTCATGCCTCCTTTCTTGGGAACACATTGCACCGGGCTTACCCATTTGCTATCGGAGATGGCGTAAATGATACCAGCGTCTAACCATTTAATTATTTCCTTACGCACTACCTCCTTCATCGCAAGGTTCAACCACCTTTGGGCATCAATAGTCAGCTTATGATCTTCTTCTAAGAGGATTTTATGCATACAGATTGCCGGACTAATGCCCTGAATGTCTGCTATGGTCCATCCTATTGCCCTTTTGTGCTGCCTCAACATGTCGATCAGCTGTCGTTCCTGTTCCTGCAGCAGCTTAGCAGAGATGATTACGGGTAGTGTTTTATCACTACCAAGATAAGCATATTTAAGCTGCCCTGGCAGGGGCTTAAGTTCTAAGACAGGTGGTTCAACAGTAGATGGCTTTTGGATTAAATGGTTATCCGAAGTGTAATTCAAGGGTTCGAGTAACTTACCTGGGAGATGGTCTAACCAGTCTACCTCCTCATGACCTTCAGTATCAGATGAATTGGATTCAGAGGAGTCGCTGTCGTCGGTGCTGTCGTCGTTGCTGTCGTGACAGGCTTGTAAATGGCTGTCGCAGCAGTGACCAAATTTTATATCCTGGCAGCCCGACCTGATGCAGGGTTGATCAAAGGTCACCTCAATGATGGCCTTGCATTCTTCATCCACATCAGCATGTTTCATTGCTTGGAGAACATTCAACTTAATTTCTTGATCGTTTACGCGCATGGTGAGTTCTCCTTTCTCCACATCAATCAATGATCTTCCCGTGGCTAAGAAGGGTCGCCCTAGGATGACTGGTGCGTTCTCATCTGCCTCACAATCTAAAATAAGAAAGTCAGCAGGAAAAATAAGTTTATCCACTCTTACCAAGATGTCTTCAATTTTTCCCTCGGGGTGAACGTAAGAGCGGTCGGCTAGCTGTAGGGTAACTGTCGTGGGCCGCGCCTTGCCAATACCTAATTTCTGAAAAACAGATTTGGGCATTAGATTAACACTAGCACCAAGATCACATAATGCCTTACCCACAAATTTATCTCCGATTACGCAATGTATGAGGAAGCTCCCTGGATCCTTCTTTTTCTGGGGTGGTTGTCGATGAAGAATACTCATGCAACCTTCTTGCATCCTTACCGTTTCAAATTCCCCAAGTTTAGATTTTTTAGACATAACATCCTTGAGAAATTTAGCATAACCGGGCATTTCCCTAACAGCATCTAACAACGGAATGTTAATATGAACCTGTTTAAAAATATCATAAATCTTTTTAAGTTGAGATTCATGCTTAGCTTGCTGTATCCGTTGCGGAAAAGGTGGTGGAGGGCGATAATCAGCAATGCGCCCTTCCCACTGCATGCGAATCTGAGGTCGATACTCATCTTTTTTCTCCTTTGTCGCTTCTGCTGTCGTGACAGGCTCATCGGCAGCAGTCTGTTCATTACCTGCCGGGGCAGCTTCCTCGGCAGGCTTATCCAAGGCAGGTTTCTTTTCTGTTTCAGCTTCTTTTTCCGGCCCTGGTAACTTTTTCCCACTCCTAGTAGTAATCGCCTTACATTGCTCATGAGGGTGCGTTCTAGCATTTTCAGTATTGCTAGGGAATCCTCCATTCTGCCGTGGCTTAATATGCTGCGACACCTGACCCATTTGTGTCTCTAGAGATTTCAAGGTGGCTTCATGGTTTGTCATTCTCATCTTAGTTTCATCCATAAAGTCTTCCGTTTTCTTGACAAACTTATTGATGTTATCCATATACGTGCCGGTCTGAGACATAAAGGTGGCCAGAGTCTGCTCCAATATACTACTCGTGGCAGGTGGTGGCTGCTGTTGTTGCTGAGGCGGCAGGTTCTGCGGCAGGTTTTGCGGCTGTGGCTGCTGTCGCGTCAACAATCTAGGACCCCCCTGATTCTGATTATATGCTTGCGGATTTAGAGCATTGTTGGGGTTACTCCAGGAAAATTTGGGGTCTTTCCTCCAATTAGGGTTGTAATTGTTGGAATTGTAGTTTGGCTTGTAATTTCCAACATATTTTCCTTCTTCTATATTTATAGGGCACTCATCCCTGCTATGATTTCCCTCACATGTAGCACAAACTTCCTTGACAGCAAACCCTCGTACTTCCTCTTCACTCAATAAGTGTTTCATGGCTTTAGTGAGGAATGCTACCTGTGATTTCATAGTGCTGTCGGCCTCATAATCCTTGACAGCAAGGACCCGTTTACCCCCTCTTCTAGCGGTTGGAAACTGCTCCTCATTCTTAGCCAGATGTTTCAGAACTTGCAGGGCTTCGTCTGGATCTTTGTCCAATAGTAGTCCATTTGCTGCAGAATCAATTCGAATGCGAGTTTGTAAGTTAGCAGCATTATAAAACTTAGTTACCTGATTCCAGACGGGGAATCCATGCATTGGGCAGTTTCGTAGAAGAGTTGTGAATCTGTCCCAGGCCTCGTGCATTGGCTCGTCATCTTCCTGTTGAAAAGTAGCAATTTCATTACGTAATCGCTCAGCTAAATGTGAAGGATTAAAACGAGACAAAAATTCACGAGTTAAATCTGCCCAGGTCATGATAGAACCCGGTGTAAGTTTATTCCACCAAGTTTTAGCTCTGTCCCTCAATGAATGGGGGAATAACCGAAGCCTCAGTATCTCCGGACTAACTCCTGGTAGTCTAAACGAACCACAGATCTCCTGGAACGTTTTGAGATGCTCCCTGGCATCTTCTGTCGCAGAACCACCAAACTGCCCGGCATTGTTGATCATACTAAACATGACAGGTTTAAGCTCGAAGTTGTCAACGTCAATATCCGGCAGCGTGGTCTCCAGCTCTACATGATCGTTCAGCATGTAGTCACGACATGACCGTCGTCTATCTGCCCAGGCGGGTCGCCGACAGGTGGGTTATTATTGCCAAGGGGTGGTATGAAACCACCAGCAGGTTGGTTATGGCCCATCTTCTCTAGCTGTTCCTCAAGGTATTCGTTTCGGTCTAAGAGGTGGCGAATCTGTTTCTTGAGATTAAAGGAACGTTCAATCTCCGGATCTAATTTATACTCAGGATCTTTACCTCTTTTCGATCTGCGCATAAACAGGAAAACCTTGTAAAAAGCAAGAGTTTAAAAACACAAAAGAAAAATTAAAGAAAAATAAAAACGAAAATAAAAACAAAAAGTGCAAGGAAAGAAAGGTGTAGTTATGTTGCCAATCCCCGGCAACGGCGCCAAAAACTTGTTGCGTGTAAAATAGTCTATCACAATTGTAGTGCAAGTATACACGACGCAAGTAGTAAAGTGATACAAAGTATCGGATATCGTCTCCACAGGGATTGGGCTAATAGCTTCACCTAAATTCACTGCACGAAAGTAAAGGAAATAATTAAGAATTGTCACGAGAATAATAAAGTGAAAACGTAATTAAAAGGAATTGAGATATCAAGGTAGAGAGAATGGGCTGGTATTGAGTTGCTCAGTAGTGTAGGTATTGAATTGCTTAGGATCTACAGTTCTGTCGTCGCACCCGTCGCCGACAGCACCTGTCGCGGCGTCTGTCCGTTAGCTGTCGCGGCAGCGAACACTAACTCCGTACTTCAAGCTTGGCAAGAATCCCAGATCTGCCTTGCCCTATCCCTAGGCACAAGTCTGTCGATGATCACGTCTTTGATGATACCTCCCGGCGTGAATCGAAGGATGAACACCGATGTGTATGAATTCTTCCTTAGCCACTTAACCTCGCCTTATCCCTAAGCACGAGATGGTTCAACTATAAACTAGAGAACACGCTTTTATCTCTTTCGTATACTTAACTCTCCCGATGCTAAGTAAATGGATAACCTCACAATGCTCTCCCGATGCCCTTGCAAGATATTAAAACCAAGATAAAAGAACTTGAAGTTTATTTTATTGAACTTGAAAAATCCTAAAACAAAGCAACCCTTGCAACTACTTTACAAAACAACCCGTAGCCCTAGGGGGAATTTAGAACATATCGGTGACAGGTAGACGGCAGGGTTTTGGTTTCGGTTATGGGGTAGTCGGCTATGCCCTAGGTTTAATCTATGCTCTTTATATAAGCTTTGGGCTCAAGTTATCTAAGGTAACAAGGATTACAACTTTAATTAAAAGTAAGATTCTAATAAAGACTAAATCTCTAAGGATTCCTACTTTTCAGCCGCCTCCTTGTTTACATGGGAATTCTTCTCTTTGAGCTTTGGATTGACATATCTTTTGATCCGGGGCTTGGAAAAATATTCAGCTTCCACACGACAGACGAGCAGATTTTTCTCTATCTATCGATGTCCACTTCACTTTTCCTCTTCATGAATCTGCTGTCATCATGCTGTCACGACAGGTTCGCGACAGGTTCGTCTTCTTCAGCTGCTTGTCCAGTTCAGCTTTCCTGCTTGTCTGCCCTGCACCTGCCTTCAACATCTACTGTGACAGATACCTGCAAAAATAACCATCTTTCAGTAGAATCCGTGCCTTTTATATAATTGTGATGTTTTATTGAAAACTAACCTAAATGCAATGAAATGATGCTTGAATGCAGCAGAAATATGGGTTTAAAAAGGTGTAAATGATAGAACTTTTACACACTCAACAGATCTTGAACTTAAAATTTCTCACATTAGAATTGATCATGGAACCGAATTTCAAAATCTAGGTTTTGAAGAGTTTTTAAATGAAAATGGGATTAGCCATAATTTTTCCTCACCTCGCACTCCTCAACAAAATGGGGTAGTTGAGAGGAAAAATCGAACTTTAGAAGAAATGGCTAGAACCATGCTTTGTGAAAATAATTTACCTAAATATTTTTTGGCGGAAGCCACAAATACTTCTTGCTACATTATAAATCGAGTAATGATTAGGCCAATTTTGAAGAAAACACCTTATGAGATTTTAAAATCTAAGAAGCCTAACATTAGCTATTTTCATCCATTTGGTTGCAAGTGTTTTATCTTGAATAATGGTAAAGAAAACTTAGGTAAATTTGATGCTAAAAGTGATGAAGCTATTTTCTTAGGGTACTCTTTAAACTCTAAAGGCTATCGTGTATTTAATAAAAGAACTTTAGTAGTAGAAGAGTCTATTCATGTTGTTTTCGATGATAACCTCCTTCCGAGGAAGGAATCTTGTGATGATGATGATGTAGGAATTCTTGATGCCATTGATGGAGGACAAACGTCAAAGGTGGATGAGATTCTAACTAAGGATGAAGATGCACAAGATCCACCTCTTGAAGCCTTGAAGGACTTGGCTCTTGAGGAAAAGGAGGTATCTTACCCAAGGAAGTTTAACTATGTCAAAGGTGGTGAAATCTTGGGTAATCCATCCAAGGGGGTAACTGGTAGATCCTCTCTCAAATTAATGAACCATGTTGCATTCTTTCATGCATTGGGCCTAAAAATATCAAAGAAGCATTAAAAGATGATTTTTGGATTTTGGCCATGCAAGAGGAATTAAATCAATTTGAGAGAAGTAGAGTTTGGAAATTAGTTGAAAGGCCTAGTAATCAATCTACTATAAAAACTAAATGGGTCTTTAGGAATAAAGTAGATGAAAATGTTAATATAGTGAGAAACAAGGCTAGGCTTGTTGCTCAAGGCTATACCCAAGAAGAGCGAATTGATTTTGATGAAACATATGCACCCGTAGCTAGGATGGAAGCCATTAGGATGCTTTTGGCATTTGCATGTTATAATGATTTCAAGCTTTTTCAAATGGATGTGAAAAGTGCTTTTCTAAACGGTTTTATAAATGAAGAAGTGTATGTTGAACAACCACCGGGTTTTGAGGATTCAAAATTTCCAAATCATGTGTTCAAACTAAATAAAGCTCTTTATAGTTTAAAACAAGCTCCTAGAGCTTGGTCTGAAAGACTTTCAAATTTTTTAATTGAAAAGAGTTTTGAAAAAGGTAAGGTGGACACTACACTCTTCATAAAAAGATATAATAATGACATCTTAGTAGTACAAATTTATGTTGATGATATCAATTTTTGGTTCTACTAATGAATGTTATTGCAAAGAATTTTTTAAGCTAATGCAAGGTAAGTTCGAGATGAGCATGATGGGGGAGCTCTCATTCTTTTTGGGACTCCAAATCAAACAAAGGAAAGATAACACCTTCATAAATCAAGCTAAGTACGTGAACGATATGCTCAAAAAGTTCGGCTTGGAGAATGTAAAGCCTCAAGCCACACATATGAGCTCTTCCATAAAGCTTGACAAAGATGAAGGAGGTAAGTGTGTTGATTCTAAGCTTTATAGATCCATGATAGGTTCTTTGCTTTACCTTGCCGCAAGTAGACCGGATATCGTGTTTAGTGTTTGCTTGTGTGCTAGGTTTCAAGCTAGTCCTAGAGAATCGCACTTAGTTTCCATTAAGAGAATCTTTAGATACCTAAGAGACACACCTAATTTAGGCCTTTGGTATTCTAAGGATTCCTCCTTTAGCCTCCATGCTTATTCGAATGCGGATTATGGGGGTTGTAAGATAGATAGGAAAAGTACTTCCGGGACATGCCAATTCTTAGGTAGTATGCTCGTATCTTGGTTCTCTAAGAAACAAAATAGCGTAACCTTATCTACCACCGAAGCGGAGTACATATCCTTAGGGGGTTGTTGTGCTCAAGTCCTTTGGATGAAACAACAACTCTTAGATTATGGTGTTGAAGTAGAAACTATACCCCTTAGGTGTGAAAACACTAGTGCCATTTGTCTCACTAAGAATCCCATCCAACACTCTAGAACCAAACACAGAAATTAGACATCATTTTATTAGAGACCAATGTGTTGAAAAATGATGTTGTTTTAGAGTATGTTGATACCTTGAACCAATTAGCGGATACATTCACAAAACCTTTGGATAAAGAGCGTTTTTGGACCCTTAGGAGAGAGTTAGGTTTAACTAGCTTCTCTTGACCCCTTTTAGGTCCCAAAATGTCAAAAATTTGCTTGAAATTGGTTGTGATTCATGCTTATGTTAATTTGCCTCTTTTTGCTTCTATGCATGTTGCTAGGGGGAGTATGCATTAAGTTTAGACATTAAAACTTGTTCATATGTTATTCACATGCATTTAGGGACGCTTAAAGTTGGATTTTTAACTTAAATCTGACATAAATGCCTTATCTGGTAAAGGCGTATCGATACGGCTGAAGCGTATCGATACGGGTTCATCAATGGGAAATCTTTAAATCTAAATGCGTATCAATATGACCTCACATATCGATACAGTTAAGTCAAGGGAAGTAATCCAGGTCAAATCGTACCGATACGGTCCTGCGTATCGATACGGTAATAACACCAAATAAAAATTAGGGTGAAAGCGTATCGATACGCTCTACAAGCGTACCGATACGGTCTCGACGGAAAGGCTATTTAGGGCTGCATCTACAAAAACACTTCAAAATTAAAAACCCCTCTTTTCTCTTAAAACCCTACCCGCAACCCTCTATAACCCCCCCATCCTTCATTTTTTTCCATCAAACTTAAAAATTCTTTGAGGGTTTTTGATCTCCACATCAAAGCTAAGCTTTGTCAACAATCTAGTACACTCACATCAACACATTCATCCAATCTAACAATTCAAGGTATAAAACTTTTCTCTTTTGTTTTCTTTTATTTTCGTTTGATTTTTATAATTGTTTCAACTTAGTTTTTGTACAAAACATACTTTTATAACATGGGTTTTAAACTTTTTACCAAAAATTTTCAAAAATCAAAAAAATTTCATTCGAATATATTTTTCTAATCTTATTTTTTTAATCTTTTTTTATTTTTTAAAAAAAACTCTTTCTAAAATATGTACATATCTTTTTCACAATAAATTTTTTAATTAATTACCTTGAACTATTAGAATTTATTGGTTTGGATGAGATGTTAATTACATACATATTCGAATCGTTTTGATGTGTTTTCAGGGTTTTGGTACCGAAAAAGAGAGCGAGACGCCATCTTGCTGCTTCTGATCCTATTGAGGACGAAGAGGGTAGCCCTAAACCTAATCTCCCTTATATTATCCAATGTAGTTTTCCCGACCCATCTGATATGTCTCGTTACAAACTATTTCAAGGTTTCACCCTCAGGGAAGAACGCATTGTCTATACCGTTTTTAAGCTCTGCCCGTTTCAAATTTCAATACCTCCCTTTAATTAGGCAATGGAAATTTCTAACCTTTTTAAGCATTCCTCCTATTCTATATAGGAATTTGGTCATCATATTCTTTTCAAATGCTATATGTGTTCATGATGAGCCTAGAGAACATGCCATTGCTATCGAGTCATATGTTCTGGGCAAAACCATTAAAATTGATCAAGAGGTTCTTTGCAAAGCTTTTGGTTTTGAAAACGTAGGAATTGATGATGAAAAGTCCTTCGGTCAAGGTCCTTTAGGCTCCGTCAAAGTCTTAAATGCTCATGACTGTATTCTTCATCTTCTCATTACTTGGTTTTTACATCCATCTGGAGGGAAATTTTCCACTATACGTCAAGTAGATGATTTTTGGCTTAGGTGCTTTAGGGTGGGTCACCGTCCAAACCTTTGTCAAATTATGTTTGCCGACCTTGTCTATCTAGTCCAACACAGTCACACCGAACAAGTCAAATCTTTTTACTATTCTACGGCGTTGAGTTACCTCTTCCACTCCCTTGAAATTGATTGTTCCTATGATTATCTCGAACCCCTTGGCCAACCCATCGATGAGCGGTCTCTATCTCGTGCTCACTTTTCTTATGTTGACAATGAATGGGTTCGCGTCCCTCATGCTCCTCAACAAGATGCTTCGGATGATGCTTCTCATGCTTCTTCAAGCTCTCAACGAGCTCCAATTGAGTCCTCTTCCATGGGCACCCTAATGACATTCCTCAATGAGAAATTCTCTAACATGGAAGCCGGGTTTACAACCATTGACACTCGATTCACCTCATTGGAAGATCACGTCAAAGGTATGGAGAACCAAATGAAAGCCATCGCTCTTCAACAAAACTCCATGGATATCTCTCTCACCGCCTTCCATGGTGCTTGGCTCAACCAAAATAGGAGGAATCAACCCACTCGAGAAGATGAAGATGAAGAGGACGAGAAAGATGATGATGATGATGAGGCAGACGAGTAGTTTTTGCATACCATCTCATGACATTTAGTTTTTGCACCTATGATTAGTACTTTATGCCTTTTATCTATGTTTTAGGATCTAAGTTTTTCAAAAGTTTCAAAAACTTAAAAATTTATATGTGGTTTTGTTATATCAAAAAGGGGGAGATTGTGAAACCAAACTTGATTTTGATATAACATCTGAACTTATGGACCAATTTGCAAAACAATAAATTTTTAAGTACTCCTTATAGTCTCACTATTGACAAGTCTTTTAAACAAAATAATATCTCAAGACAAATTGTTCTTAAAATGATAAATATTTCTAAGTCTTTTCCTATGTGTTTTCAAGCCAAACTACACCAAAACGCCCAGGCGTATCGATACGGTTTTTAACCACTAGAATTTTAATAGACAGAGCGTACCGATACGGTATTACCCTGTATCGATACGATATTCATTTGGGCAACACTTTCAATGATATCGTAGCGATACGCTTTGCAACAGTATCGATACGATAAGCTTATCTTTGCAAAATCTTTGCATTTAATTTTCGACCGTTGACTTGTCAGTTAGTTGGTATCCCAATATTTAAATGGCCGTTATACCGTACCGATACACTAAGTATGCGTACCGATACGCTTTTTATTAAAACCAAACTTAGGATTCCAGTGAGCAAATCCAGTATCGATACGCCCCTTAAAACCGTACCGGTACGCCTTCTAAGCGTATCGATACGCGATGTTTTTCAGTCACAACGGCTCTTTCCTCTTTGATATAGGTACCGATACGCCCCCTAGCCATACCGATACGGTAGGCAGCAGAGCTGCATTTATTGCGAGAAATTGCTTCTTAACGGCTCTATTGGTGATCCCAACTACCCAAACGGCTAGAATTCAATACAAGGATATAAAAACAAGTCTCAATTGAACAAGCAACAACTATTGAACCTACAAGCATCATCAAAGCACTCAAATCCAAACTTTGCACCTTTAGAGTCAAATTCTTGTACCAAACTCTTGTGTTCTCAATTGTTATCTTTTTATTGTGAGTTTGGGGAGTGTGAAATTGTAATTGGTAAACATTCATCCTTTGAGAGGAATTTGTAGAGTTTACCAAAAACTTATCTTTGTAAAAGTGAGTGGATTAAGCTTTTGGTAGAAAGCTTAATCAAATTGTAAGGTTACCTCCTCATCCAAGAAAAGGGGAAGAATTCAAGTAGTGGATTGGTTGAAAATCCTTAGTGGAAACTAAGTTAGTGGATGTAGAGTTCGTTTGGAGAACTTGAACCACCCTAATTGCTTTGTGTCACATTCAAAATTTCCATGTTCTCACCCACCAAAATTTTTATCGCCAATTCACCCCCTCTTGGCCATTTGCAATTGTGTGATCAACTCAACAAACCTACTTACCCAGTTACCCAATCTGAATCTCAGATTTGGAGAGATGAAAGTTCGAAACGACGCAAAAAGACAGAAGATGAAAGATTTAGGAATCCTAAATCGTAACCAAACAAACGAAAAAGAACTCAGACGATGAAAGTTCAAATCGGTGCAAAAAAATAGACGAATAACGATGGAAGATTTAGGATTTAGGAACCTTAAATCAAAACGGCGTAACCAAACATCCAAGGGACCAAAACGCAAACGATGAAAGACTTAGGAACTCTAAATCACAACACAAACAAACAAAGAAGAACTCAGACGATGAATGTTCAAATTGGCGCAAAAAAGACAGACGAAACGACGATGAAAGATTTAGAAACCCTAAATCGAAACAACGCAACCAAACATCCAAAGGACCAGAATGCAGACTCGATAAAAGATCAAAAATCGAAGATCAAAGATCGAAAACTAGGGTTTTTTTTCGAGAGAGAAAATTGGGTGCTTGAGAGAGAAAGATGATGTGAAGAACGGCCGCGTTGTAAAAAGAAGGGTAGGGTTTTTTTCGGTATAAATGGGTATTTATATCTAGGGTTTTAGCCGTTTTTATTAATTAATATTTAATATTTAAATAATTTTTTTCTGGATTTTTAAATAATATTTATTTAATCTTTAATCTTTAATTTTATTTATAATATATTTGTTAATATTTAAATTAATATTTCATTAAAAATAAATTTAAACAATTAATTAATTAAACCATAATTTTTTAAATTTATATTAAATTAAAATAATACTTTTAATATATTTAAATTAATATTTAACCTAATATTTAATTAATAATATTATAATAATACTTTTAGGGTTATGTGTTTAGTTTAGGGGATTAGGCTTATACTTACTAGGATTACGGCTTAGTTTAGAGGATTGGGCTCATACTTATTACTTATCAGGGGTTATTGGTTTAGTTTAGGGTTATTGGCTTATATCACTAGTTTAGGGATTTAGGGTTCTTGGTCTAGTTTAGGGATTTATGGTATATCATGCATGTTTAGGGTTATTGGGTTAATTTAAGGATTTAGGGTTACGAGTTATGAGATTATATTAAAGATTTAGGGTTAAGGGTTAGGAACTTAGAATTTAGAAATATATGTTTCAAGTTTAGAGTTTGACTTGTGAGTTCTAGGGCCAGGGGTATATGTTTCAAATGTTTAGGGTTACATGTTTAGTTTAGGGGATTAGGCTTATACTTATTAGGGTTACAGCTTAGTTTAGGGGATTGAGCTCATACTTATTACTTATTAGGGGTTACCGATTTAGTTTTGGGTTATCGGCTTATATCACTAGTTTAGGGATTTAGGGTTCTTGGTCTAGTTTAGAGATTTATGGTATATCATACATGTTTAGGGTTATTGGGTTAATTTAAGGATTTAAGGTTTTGACTTATGAGATTATATTGAAGATTTGGGGTTAAGGGTTAGGAATTTAGAATTTAGAAATGTAAGTTTCAAGTTTAGGTTTTAACTTGTGAGTTCTAAGGTTAGGGGTATATGCTTCAAATTGAATGTTTATGGTTATGGGTTTAGTTTTAGGGGATTAGGTTTATACTTATTAGGGTTACGATTTAGTTTTAGGGGACTGAGCTTATATTTATTACTTGTTGTTATCGGTATAGTTTTAGGGTTATCATCATAAACCCTGAACCCTAAACATTACACCTAATACCCTAAACCCTAAACCCTAAACACTAAAATTTTAGTCCAAATTGTTTCATATTTTTTTAATTTTTTAGTACAAAGTAAAAAAACTCCCACCAAAACCAACCGCCCAATTTTTAGGCAGCCCGCCAAATTCCCAAATTTGATGGTTTATTTGCAGTTTAGGTCCTTATTAATTTAAGAGCTTTACAATTAAGTCTTTTTTTTGTTTAGTTTATGATTTATTTTAGTCCCTATTTTAGTTTAGTTTCCTTAGGGTTTATGATTTAAGGTTTAGTCCCAATATTAGTGAATATTAGATTTGTTTTATGATTTATGGTTTATAGTTTATTAGTTTAGGGTTTAAGATTTATTGTTTACGAATTATGAATTACGTTTTATTGTTTATGGTTTGGTACATTTTAGTCCCAAATTTAGTTTAGCAAATAGCATTATAGCAATTACTATTAGATTGATTCATTTTAGTCTTAATTTTTATTCTTTAGTTTTAATTTAGTTCATTTTAATCTCAAATTTATATTAATATGGTTAATTATAGTTTTAATTTGATTCATTTTAGACCCTAAAATTAATTCAATTCAATTTAGTCACAATTACTTTTAAATTTGATCCAATAATTAGTTGCCCATTTGGTATGCCGCCCAATTTTTTTGCTTAGTGATTAATTACCTTTTGGTCCTCACTTGATTAATATTATTCATTTTAGTCTTAAACATTCACTTTTAAATTTTAGTTTAATTCAATTTAATCACAAGTATCTATATATATATATATATATTAAATTGTAACATATTGGATATTTCAACATCTTAAGTGATATTTTGGTACATATTGATATTATTAATCCCTAAAAATTTATTTTTGTAAAAAACTTACCCACAATTATTAGATCGAAGTCTAATTGTACACGTCAGACCTGACTTGAACTTCAACCGAAACTGATATTACCCGACCTGAATTTTATCCGTCAACGACGTGGCCCGACCTGAACATGGGCCGACCTGAAGGCCATCCGAACCTGAATTAACCCGTTAATTAACTGACTCGGACCCGAACCATTTTGACCTGAACTGAAAATTGCCCGACCTGAAATTAACCCGACTTGAACTCGAACTTAATCTAATTTAAAATCAACCTGATAATGACTCGAATCCGAGTCGACCCGAACTCGACCTGATCCGAATCGGACCATTAAATTAACATGACATAACCTGTATCCAGTTTAACTTGACCTGACTTGACCTGGCCTGAAACCTGAACGATTACCTGATTTCACATCTCGAAGGTACGAGTCGTACGATTCATGAGACAGGTTGAGGTTGCTGCAGGCTGCAGCCAGCCAGCAAATGCAAAATGACCGAATATAAGCAAGTCTTTCAATTAGGTGCTCAGTTGATTTGATAAAGGTCATTTGATTTATGATTTAAATTAAAGTTTATTTGATTTTTAGTATAATTTAAAAATATTCTGATAAAATATTAATGTTAGATGAGAAATATATTTAGTAAAACACTAATTTTAATCTAGTTTTAGAAACTTTGGTAAAGCGTGATAATACATAATTTAGTAAAGCAAAGTACCTTAGATGGCATTAGAAAAGGATGAGTCTGCCACGCTCGACAAACACCGATGAGCACTACTAGCAATTAGTATCGATGAGCACCATTAATTTAATTTATAAAGATTAAAAATCTAAAGAATTCATCGTATAATTATAAATTATTTGAAATTTAAAAGGTAAATTAATTAAAATATATTATTTTATTTTTTAATTTTCTTCTAAAAATAATTAAATCGAAATACCTACTCTAAATTATAAAATTTTATTTTTTCTTTTGAAATTGTCGCCGCCGGCGGCCACATTCTCACCTCCCCTGCGTGAACAGAAATTAATGCGGTTAAAGCTTTTGCTTTACCATTCATTGTTTTCACCTGCTGCAGCATCAGTATATTGTGTGAGTCCATGAAAGATTAAAGCTTTTGCTTTGGGACATTGATTTTAAGTATTATTACTGCCTGCAAATTTCACAAATGTGCTTATAAACGCAAGGGCGGTAAATGTGGCCGGCCGCGACAGCTTAAATTTAAAAAAAAAATTAGAGTTTTGTAATTTAGGGTAAATATTTTGATTTAATTGTGTTTAAAAAAAATTAAAAATAAAATACATTATTTTTACCTTTTGATTTTTAAATAATTTATAATTATACGATGAGTCATTTAAATTTTTAATCTTTATAAATTAAATTAATGGTGCTCATCGGTCCTCGTCGAGCGTGACAAAATTTTCCATTAAAAAATTGATAGTTGGTTAGATATTTTGGTATTAGTTGGAGAATTTGACCGGTGTTGAGAAGAGGAAAAAATAGTAGTTAAGAAAATTCATATAATAACACATTTAGTTAATTATATTTACACATTCAATCAATTGAATCATAATTAGAAAAAATTTGATATATTTAAACTTCATTATTTATACATTTTATCATCAACTTAGGATAGGAAAGGTTGTTGAGAAGAATAAAATCTAACGCTTAGTTTAGCATTGCTTTTGAAAAGTGTGGTGGTTAAGTGCTTTTAATTAGATTTTTGGGTTTGAGATTTAAGTGTTTAGTATTGTTGTCAAAAAGTGCTTTTGAGAAGATAAATGACATTTTAAACATGATATTGTAAGTTAAAAAATATAGGGTAAACTGCAAAGATGACCACTGAACTATAGGTTTGGTGTCAAAATAACCACTATATTATTTTTTGCCGCAAATGCACCACACAACTATTTAAATGGTTCCATTTTAGCCACACACCGTTAAAAAAATGAAAAATTTGACGGAACTGTTAAAAAAATTGGTATATTTACACATTTGGTCCTCTATATTTATACAATATATCAATTTAGTCCTAATTTTAATATAATAAAATAATTATTCAATAAGATGGTGACACGTGTCACCACCTTATTGGGGATTTTAATTATTTTTATTTAACTAAATTAATTAATTTCCCCCTCCAATCATGTGGTGACACGTGTCACCTTGATTGGAGTAGGAAAAATAAAAATCAAAAAATTTCCCTTGGTAGGAATTGAACCTAGAACCTTGAGGTGCAACGTGTGTAAATTTACCACTGAACCAAGCATATACTTGTTAGTTAAAGGCTAAATGCCATTCTACCCTTCTTTCTGGGTGGTTCTCAGAATCTTAGTCTTCTTCTGGTCATTATCTTTGAATTCTTTTCTTTCCTGCTCCTTTTCATTATTTCCCAGAATTGCATGTTTTGATTTCGTTTTCCTTTCATCCTCACTTGTAGATAAGGCTGAAAAAATGGTTTACTGCAACAATCCTGTTTGGCCTGGTGAGCTTTAAATTTCCTCTTTAATTTATGACAGTGAAAGTCCCATGAGTTAAAGTAGAGACAACTTCTCATACCGATACATATTTTTTGCAGAAGAAGCTCAATGTCTGAGAGTTGAAACCATTTTGTACCAGGCAAAGTCAGACTATCAAGAGGTTCTTGTTTTTGAGGTTTGAAATTTCAACTCTATTTCATAATTTCCATTATTGTTTACCTCTAGTTCCTATGCATATTCTTCCTAATGATTAATACTTTTTCTGCAGTCATCAAGCTATGGGAAAGTGCTTGTTCTTGATGGTATAATTCAGCTGACTGAGAAAGATGAATGTGCATATCAGGAGATGATAACTCATCTCCCCCTTTGTTCAATTCCATCTCCCAAAACTGTAATCTCATCTTATCTAAGCATATCAACATCTAATTTTCTTTTTTTGCTTTTATCGAAACCTTATTTATCTAGCCTTAGCTTCCATACTTCCAGAAAGATTTTATTTTTTCTTCAAAGTGCTGTCATGTTGATTTTTAACTAAATGATGAATACATGTTCTAGTTGTTGGAGGTGGTGATGCTAAATATACCTGATTTGCTTTCCTGCCAAGACGCATATATGTAACACATATATTATTATTAGTATTATATATTACAAGTATATGTTTGGTTTAATGGTAAATTTGTGCGTGCTACATCCTAAGGTCCCAAGTTCGATTCCTACCATGGGTAGTTTCTTGGTTTTTATTTTTCCTACTCCAATCAGGGTGACACGTGTCACCATCTTATTGAATAATTAATTAAAATTAGGACTAAATTGATATATTGTATAAATATAGAGGACCGAATGTGTAATTATACCATTTTTTAATAGTTCCGTCAACTTTTCCGTTTTTTTAACGACGTGTGGCTAAAATGGAACCATTTAAATAGTTGTGTGGTGCATTTGCGGCAAAAAATAATATAGTGATAATTTTAAGACCAAACCCATAGTTCAGTGGTCGTTTACCCAAAAATATATTATGTAAATGATATTAAAATTTTTTGATGTTATAATATATAAAATATATCAACTTAAATTATCATAAAAATATAAAAAATATTTTTATTAATAAATAAATAGTTTTTAACATTTGTATGTGATCCATGAAAATATAAAAAAATTAAAATATTTTATTTAAAAAATTTGACATGAATATATATATATATATATATATATATATATATATATATATTAAACTAAAAAATAATTTATTAATCATATAATTATGTCTTCGTAAAAAAATTATAAGTTTAAAAATTATAAATAAATACAATAGTAAATGAAGATTAAAATTATAATTTAATTTCTTGTATTTTTTATTTTTGTCAATGTGGTGTATATATTTTTTAATCGTGCAATGTGCTTTCTAAATTGTATTTTCATATTCTAAATGCCCCTTGATATTAACGACATTAAGTGATAATGTGACAGGGACACAGTTTTTTCATAAGTTGTCACATGTTATTTTTTTTTTAAAAAAATTGAAACCAGAGGAGTTTGTTATAATTTGACATTTTTATTTTTTACGTCAAAAGATAAAATAACAAAAAATGAAGGGTTTAAGATAAATTTATTTTTTTAGATTAAATTAGACTATTCCTTTCTCACTTGCAACTCTTTTTCACTGTCGTCAATTTCTCTCACCGATTTTATCCATCGTTCTATCACCAAACTCACAATATTCGTGGGTATATGATGAAATCGTCATTATAACATTTCTTGTTTTCTTTAAAAAAAATAGGCTCCGTTTTATTCATCCATTACTATTTTTCGGTAGATGAAAGTTCTCTAAACAAAAGACAAACTTTTACCTTGTGGTAACTGGTAAGGAAAACCCTATAAGACTTTTTTGTTTCTTGAACAATGTTTATGCTTACTGATATGTGTGCTTTTCTTTTTTTGTTTGGAAATACTAGAAATGTGGCATGACTCAACCGATAAATATTGGTGATGGAAAGTCAAACATTCTAATCCTTAATGAAAAGACACTGCCCAAATTCTTAGAATCGAACTTTCTACGTTTGGAAGGAAAATTTTAAAGGCTGCCGCTTAAAAACAGACTAAAAAGAGGCTATTTTTTTAATTCGTTGAATTGAATCGGATTAGTAGTAGACGTTTGTTGTCATTGAACTTTCACCCATTTTTAATTATTATTATTATTATTATTATTATTATTATTATTATTATAATAAGTTAAAGCCTAAAAATAAAATGCAAAAAATAAGGTCCACTTTTAAATAAAATAAAGAGCCCATTTATAAATAATAGCTCAAATAATAAAGAAGCCCATTCTATTTATTTTAGAGGCTCAAACTAACACCTTTTGTATTTTTTCAGGTTTAATCAGAACCGTTAGATTTGGGGTTGAAAATATGAACGGTTTTGATTGAATAAGGGAAAAGGGGTCCAACCCCCGCAACCACGCGCGGGATTGGATCCCCTAGTCCAAGCCCCGATAAAGCCCTAGGAAAGGCTGTCGGCCTCCTTCCCGCCGTTCCCAGCCACGATGGCTACCATGAGGGGTGCCGGTCAACTCGCCTCGGCCAGCCGGTGCCATTGTCGCCTACCTCGCCTCCTGCTGTAACCGATATCTCGACCAATCAGGGAGGAATGTCTTGAACTCTAATTTAATTCAGGGCAAAATTTCCTAAATTCGGGCTAAATTAGATGAAATCCCGCTTGTTATCTTCAAATCAGAGAGTTTCTAATCGGGATGGATGATTTTTAGGCACGAATTTCGTAATTTTATCCCCAAATTGACTTGATCCCTAATCCCCAAAACCCTATAAATAACCCCTTTTGTTTTGTTGAAAGGACACTGAAATTTGATCCGAAAATCAACCCAAAAAACCTCTGAAAATTCTGGAAATTTGTTAAAGTTGGTTCAAGCTTAGAGTAGCATCGGTTCGAGCTTTTTGCGGAGAAATTTAAGTTTTCGGGTGGCATTTGGAAACGATTCGAGCTCGCTTTCTCGTCGTTAACGGTATAATTTTTTGTTCCTTTCACTTTTAATTCATTTTTTCTGCGTTTTTTTGTGTTTGTTTGTTTGTTTGTTTTAGATTACATTTCGATGGTTGGAGAATAGAATTGGTACTTGGTAATTTTTTCTTTTCTTTTTTCTTTTGATTTTAAATAAAGTGTACATAATCTTAAAAATAGTTAAAATTTTAATCTTAAAGCTTGATTTGATCAATCACATTTTAAAGGAAATAATAAAAAGTGTTTTTGTTGAAGAATAAAATAAGTTCTTTAAAAATGGTTGTTTAAAATTTAAAAATAAAAAAAGAGTTTTTTAAAATATAAAAAGTTTAGAAATAGTTGATTTTGATAAAAAAAACTTAAAATTCAAAATATATAAAAAATTAAAGGCTTTAAAACATAAAAAGGTTAGAAATAGAGGATTTTGATAAAAAAGCTTAAAAATATAAAATATTTTGATAAAAAAACTTAAAATATAAAAAATTAAAATTAAAAGTGTGCCTTTAAAACATAAAGATTTTAGAAATAAAAGATTTAAAAAAGGAACTTCAAAAATATAATTTTTTTAAAAAAACATAAAAAGGAAAAATTTCAAATATAAAAAACAATTTGAAGAAACCAAAGAAAGAACATTTAAAAATAAAAGAAAAGAAACAAAAAAAAAGAACATTTTCGAATAAAAAGTTCTTTTAGAAAAAAAAAACTCAAAACAAAAAAAATAATTCAAATTTTAGTTTTGAATTTTCTTGTCTTGATAGTATAGGTTGAACTTTAGGGTTTAGGATCTTTGGGCTTAGATTAGAGACTTGTTTGCTTTAAAACTCTCTTCACCTTTTGAAATAAAACACACTTTAAATATCATAATTTTAACAAATAAAATAAATTTAGACATTTCTTAGGATTTATACACTAAACTTTAAAAAATGACAACTCACCTAATCCTCTCTTTGGTTTTTTAAAATGTGAAAACTAAATTAATGCGGTGTCTTATCAAACGTGAATGATGGGTTAGCGCCAGAAGTGTTAGCGGTGATTAAAGTTTATTTCCTGGGCGATAATGCCATTAAAATAGATTTATATTCATTAAACAGACAAATAAAATTGAACCTTCGCGAACTTGCAAATTCCAATTTTGAAAATATTTTGAAATGAATTAGGTACCAATTTTTGGGCATTGTGGGGGTGCTAACCATTTCCCATGCGTTTAATAAATAAAACGTTTATTAAAGTAACCCCATTTTAAAGTGACCCAATCACATTTTTTCAAAAAGATTGGTGGCGACTCTGTGTTTTTAAAGTTTTCCAAAAAGTCGAGCTCGAAAGGGTTGCGACAGCTTGGTGACTCCCCTGGGGACTTTTTATTTTTTCTAAAAAAACAAAAGAGGGTCAGACCACAAATTGATTTCAAAATAAAAATTTTCTTAAAAACTAATGGAACTTGCAAGTTCATAATAGGTTCAATTTATTTGTCCGTTTAGTGAATGTAATTCTATTTTACGCATTCTAAGATTCTTAAAAGAAAGCTCTATACCTGAGCTTTGTCCCGTTCATTTAAGTGGGGGGGGGGACACACTTTGCTCATGTAAGAATATTGATTCTTTGTATGAGCCTAGCAAGTACCTTCGAGATTCATTCCCTTTGTCTTCGTAAGGATATTGATTCTTCGAGAATGCATAGGTGGCGAGCCCTCCTGAGTTGAACTCGATTCGTTTGAAGCCTATAATGGGTGAGAATCAAGGGCCTTGCTACCCTTATTAGGGGACACCAAGGACAACTCGGGTACCCTTTTAGAACTAAACCAAGTTTGAGAATCTAGAGTCTACCTCAATACAGCTATGTGGAAAACCTTAGCCTTTTTGTTTGGTCAAAATTATTTCGTAAGGATAATCCGTGGAGACATGTCCTGGAGTATTAGAATGTGCTGCTCAGAATTATTCGTTCAATGAAATTATTTTGGACCTTAAGGGTTTTATTTCTGTTTTTATTAAAAATGAGTACTAACCTTTTTGTGTGTGTGTTTTTGGGCATATTTATTTGTTGCATATATCTCATGTTTAAAAGGGGATCGATTCTAAAGCATGTTGCTTAATTAGAAAAAGCTTCTTCCATGGATGGAAGGTACCTAAAAGATGAAGACAATGCGGATGTGCATCACCAATCTGAGGTCCACCAACAAGCAATGAGAATTTGACGAGTAATCACGTGGAGGAAACATCAAAGTATGCTCACATCAGTACCAAGCAGAATATCGTGCAAATATTATAGGACCACTTCGACGGTCCAACCAAGCAGAATTTAAAGATGATCATTGGTCTACTCGGCTTAGGGGCAACGTCAAAAAGACCCAGGAGCGAGACAAGTTCGATAGAAGCATCATATCCTAAATTGAAGGCGTAGCTAAGCATGTGTAACCCCCTCGTCCCGGTCTGGTCGGATGACCGGTCCGAGTGGGCCACACGGGGAAAACCGAAGCGAAACCATTAAGATTTCCCCTCGGTTAACGACCCTAAAAATTTCTTTTTGTTTTATCTTGTCTATATGCATAAATTAATCCTACATAAGGCACAACAGCGGGAATACAAACATTCACAACATACATCGACCGACCACACATTAAACAGCTCATTTTAATGTTCTACAGCAAGCCGTTTCGAAACGCCCTTAGGGTGTTCCGAAACGCCTTGACTTAGTCAACGGGCCTGGGTCAACCATAAGGTGACCGTTCCGAAACAGGGGTGACCCGTATCGGAACGACCTTGACGGCCAATATCTCGTGGTCAACGAGATTTGACCGTTTCGAAACATCAAAGGCCCGTTTCGGAACGCCTTCATCTCGTCAATTTCTCAAAATTCCAGTAGCAAAAATGTTCCGAAACGACCCTCATCCGTTTTGGAACGGCAGGCCATTTGCAAAGGACCCGTTCCGGAACAGGGGACCCGTTCCGAAACGCCCCCTGTCTGCAGACTCGTTTGGACTGTTTTAAGGCACAAGGGTGCCCCAAAACACCTCTAAAACACCATACAAATTAAACTCAAGGCATACCAACCATACTAGCATGCTACAACAAGATTTAGACAAGTCTAACACTAAGGCAACACACCCACAAACATACATTCATTCAAACATCATTCAAACATATAGATGGCCTCTAAGGCATTTAGCTAGCATTCAAAATAAGCAATTAGGCATGAGCTACAATTCAACATGACAACACTCACCATACAAAAGCAAGATACTAAGGAGTCTATACAATGCTCCTAGCAACCAACAACTATCCAACAAAACCATACGTGTCCCATTGCTCAAACTATTACATGTCTAACATTAAAAATCCATACTTGATGAACTCAAGCCAAAAACCACACTTGGAGGCCCTCCACTTGCCCGAGCAACCCACGAACTAAGGATCTGCAATGTTGAACAAAGAGAGCGTAAGCAATGATGCTTAGTGAGGGTAAGCTCTAAAAACAAACCTCAACATTGCAGGGTCCGAGCACGATCTAGCCAAGACATTTCACAAACATGCCAAGGTTCCACAAGAGTCATGAGAATAAAATGCATGAGCAATGTACATTATAATGTCATGATCATAAGCTTAACTCCACATTACATGTAAACACATTCAAGCATCCCATCAATGATCATAAACCTCAACATTTTGATATACACATCAAACAACATTGGCACCTAGCTAAGACCCGAATACGCAGATAGACATGTTGGAACTCACATCCAACAACCACATTACCTCACGGTGGGATTTCACTCATCACCGGTCTCGCGAAGGGGATTCCACTCATCCTCACGCCCCGTCGATGGGATTCCACTCATCACCGACTACATTATAATACAATTCCGGGCGAACTCGTACTCCTCCTTGGTGACTCAACGCCACCAAGGCCACACGCGACTTTAGACTCATGTGTACACACTAACATCCTAATGATCGATCATTTGTATTCAAGTAAACTAGTGCCAATATTTACTCACTTCACATTACTCATTCAACCAAACTCGTGCTTAGCACGTACTCACCAACAACCATCACCATGCATGTCTCAAGCATCACAAGCCATATCTCAACCCACATGTATAATACAATATACACAAGCATTCATACCACATTTCATACGAGACATACACAACAATATAATGAGTTCATCCAAGGGCTCTAGATCAAGCTTAGGATTAGGCTACCACCCTAATCCTAACTCTAGGTGGGTCTACCAAGTCCAACCTAGTTCATATACTCGAACCAACTATTTTAAAATCATTTTAAGCAATTAACCACTCACCTAAGCTTCCGAGCTCAAGACCAAGCAAGCAACAACCTTCAACTTTCCGGATTCACTTCCGATGCTTCACCGATGCCCAAACTTGATTCTATTCAATCCCAAATACAAACAAAACATCCACAATCAATATTTTATCATTGAAACTAACCCGGATTAACATTACCAAGCATCCAACACTCAAAATCAACCCCAAAAACAGAATTTCGAGCAGCCCTTAACACCTACTGAATTCTCCCATTTCAAGCACCCAAACAAGCATCAATTACACCCAAAATGATCCTCATATATCGTACTACCTACAGCCCCAAAATCCAACCTTAAACAGCCCCAAAACCCACTTTAAAACCCTCCAAAACCCCCCTTAAAACCCAATTCCGAAAATTGATTAAAATCATTTGAAATTCACATATGTAGTATCATTTTGCTCCTATATTCCATAACTAACCATAATAAATCAAAATATTAGGTTTAGCTACACAAAGGCACCATTTTTAATCAAATTCTTTGAAAACCCCATTTTCAAATATTCAATAAAAATGAAAATAAATGGTACTTTTAAAGAGGGGAAGATGATGGGAAGTCAAAAACGTCCTTACCTTTCGATTTGGAGTTGAAATGGATGAGGAATAAGATGGAATAGTGGATTTGGGTAGAAAGCTCTATTTCACATTGGGATTTTGGAGAGGAAGACAATGAATAGTAAGTGGGGTGTTTTATTTGAAATAAGGGGATTTAATTTGGAAAGATGGGTAAATTACAATAAGGCCATTAATGAATAGTTTTCCTTGTTTTTAAATTAGCTCTTCAACTTTGAGTCTAAATCATTTTGGTCCCATTTTAAAAGTGTTTATTTTGAAACCCAAAATTTTAAAAGAATCATTTCAAAAACCAACCCGAGCCCAAATAATATTAAAATATTATTTTCACCTAACCTCTAAACCCGGGTGTTACAACTCTCCCCCACTTAAGGAATTTCGTCCCCGAAATTACCTGGTGGAAACAGATACGGAAACTGCTCAACCATATCCGCTTTCCTCTCCCACGTGGCCTCTTCCACACCTCTATGTCTCCACAACACCTTGACCAACTCTATGGTCTTGCCACGCAGCACCTTGCTATCAGAAGCAAGTATCTCAACGGGCTCTTTATTATAAGACAAATTCGGATTTAACTCTATTTCCTCAACAGGCATCACATGAGAAGGATCCGACCTATATCTCCTAAGCATAGACACATGAAAGACATCATGGATCTTCTCTAACTCAGAAGGTAACCTCAAACGATAAGCTACAGGCCCAATCCGCTCAACTATCTCATACGGACCAATGAATCTCGGACTCAACTTGCCCTTTCGGCCAAATCTCATTACCTTCTTCCACGGAGATACTTTTAGAAACACTTTCTCACCGACTGAGTACTCAATCTCCTTCCTCTTCAAATCTGCATAAGACTTCTGACGATCGGAAGCTGCTTTCAAACGGTCACAAATCAACTTTACTTTTTCTGTGGTTCCCTTAAGCAAGTCTGGCATAGGTAACAATCTCTGACCTGTCTCAGCCCAACAAATCGGAGTCCTACATCGTCTACCATACGGTAAGTGCTTCTCCCAAGAACCCTGAAAATCAATCACACAACAACGAAGCATATCCTCTAGAATCTGTATCACTCGCTCTGACTGCCCATCGGACTGCGGATGATGAGATGTGCTGAAATGCAAACGGCTACCCAAAGCACTATGCAAGCAACCCCAGAACCTCGAAGTAAATCTAGGATCCCTATCTGAAACAATAGACTTCGGAACTCCATGAAGTCTCACAATCTCACGAATGTACAAGTTTGCCAACTTTTCTAAGGAATCCGTAGTGTTCACTGCTAAGAAGTGAGCACACTTAGTGAACCTATCGACAATCACCCAAACTGAATTCTTCTTCGAAGGAGACAAAGGCAACCCCGATACAAAATCCATGGTGATCCTCTCCCATTTCCATTCCGGAATCTACAAAGGCTGTAGCAAACCTGAAGGAACCTGATGTTCTGCCTTCACTCTCTGACAAACCATGCAACGGCTCACATACTCGGCTACATCTCTCTTCAAACCAACCCAGAAGTAATCATTCTTCAAATCTCGGTACATCTTGGTACTACCCGGATGCATAGAAAAGGGACTCGAATGTGCTTCACTCAAAATCTGACGTCTCAACTCAACATCTTCCGGTACAACAATTCTATCCCTAAAGCACAACAAGCTCTCACCACTAAAACTATACTCAGTCGGTCTTCCTTCGGCTATGTCTTGAACATGAGGAACTAGGCTCGCATCTTGCAACTGCTTCTCTCTAATCAACTGAATCAAAGAAGGTTTCACTTGCAACTCGGTGATCAAACCACCATCATCGGACACACTCAATCTAGCAAACATAGCTCTCAGCTCAACGGCCACTTTTCTACTCAAAGCATCGGCTACTACGTTTGCTTTACCCGGATGGTACTCAATGGTCAAATCATAATCTTTTAACAACTCTAGCCATCTCCTCTGTCTCAAGTTCAACTCTTTCTGTGTCATCAAGTACTTCAAGCTCTTGTGATCGGTGTAGACAATACACTTCTCACCATACAAGTAATGACGCCAAATCTTCAACGCAAAAACAACCGGCCAACTCTATATCATGGGTAGGATAGTTCTTCTCATGAATCTTCAACTGTCTAGAAGCATAAGCAACAACTCTCCTATCTTGCATCAAAACACATCCTAAACCTACGTAGGAAGCATCACTGTAAATCACAAACTCCTTACCTGAAACAGGTTGCACTAACACTGGAGCATTCGTCAAAGCTTCTTTCAATTTTTCAAAGGCCTTTTGTCTTGCATCTGACCATTCAAACTTGACTCCCTTTTGCAACAACTTAGTCAAGGGAGCAGCTACTCTAGAGAAGCCATCAACAAACCTCCTATAGTAACCGGCTAATCCTAGGAAACTCCTAATCTCGGTCACAGACTTAGGTTGTTTCCACTCCACAATAGCCTCAATCTTCGATGGATCAACTCGGATGCCTTCGGCCGAAACAACATGTCCCAAAAATACAACCTCTCTAATCCAGAACTCACACTTACTGAGCTTCGCATACAACTGGTTGCTCAACAATCTCTGTAAAACAAACCTCAAGTGCTCATCATGCTCTTCTTCTGTCTTCGAGTACACAAGTATATCATCAATGAAGACAACTACAAAACAGTTTAGATAGTCTATGAAAATTCTGTTCATCATGTCCATGAATGCTGCTGGTGCATTCGTGAGCCCAAATGGCATCACAAGAAACTCATAGTGACCATATCTAGTCCTAAAAGCTGTCTTTGGGACATCACACTCTTTCACCTTCAACTGATAGTACCCGGATCTCAGATCTATCTTCGAGAACACTGAAGCACCTCTCAACTGATCAAACAAATCATCTATACGAGGCAACAGATACTTGTTCTTCACAGTCAACTGATTCAACTGTCTATAGTCAATACACATGCGCATGCTGCCATCTTTCTTTTTCACAAACAACACTGGAGCACCCCACGGAGAACTACTAGGCCTAATGAAACCACGGTCTAATAATTCTTGCAACTGACTCTTCAATTCTTTCAACTCTTTCGGAGCCATACGATACGGAGCTATCGAAACTGGACAAGACCCTGAAACTGTCTCAATCACAAATTCAACATCCCTGTCAGGAGGCAAACCCGACAACTCTTCAGGAAACACATCTGGAAAGTCACACACTGTTCTGATATCTTTCGGTCTAGCTTCACTCATGTCCGGATTCATAACATAAGCTAAATAGGCCCCACATCCAGAGTCCATCAACCTATGAGCCTCTAAAGCTGACACCACATTAGACAAGAACTTAATGTTCTCGCCCACTACCACTACCTCGTAGTCATCAGAAAGCTTCAGAGAAATTCTCTTTGTCTCAAAATCTACACTAGCCCGATGCTCAACCAACCAGTCCATACCCAAAATAATATCAAAACCATAGAAGGGAAGTTCCATCATATCAACTGAGAACACATGACCTTGAATCTTCAGTGGACACCTCCTATACATACGTCTAACCACGACTGTCTCACCAAACGAACTAGTAACATGCATACCTACATCTAAGATCTCAACAGGAATATCTAACTTCTGTGCATGCTCACTCAAAATGTAGGAATGTGTAGAACCCGAATCAACCAAAGAAAGCAAAGACATAGACTGTAACTCGAAATTACCTGCTATCACATCAGTGTCGTTCCCGGCCTCTCTCTGAGCATAGACCCTCGCTGGTCCTCCCGCCTCTGGCTGCACAGCCACAACATGAGCAAGGTTCCTCTGAGCATCTACCCTAGGTGCATCAGCCCTAGGCTGGAAGTAGCCACGACCGCGCCCACGGCCTCTCTGAAAATTGTTAGCTCTCGCAGGAGCCTGAGCAATGTTCAGTGCCTGAGCCGCCTGATGCGGACAATCCCTCCTATAGTGGTCCCTCGAACCACAGTTCCAGCAGGCATGGAAATTACCCCAACACTCACCAGCATGCTGCCTCCCACAACAGGTACACTTGGGCAAACGCCCTCCTCCTCTATGGCCCTGATGGCCCCTACCATGGTGGCCACCGCCACGTCTATGGTCAAACTGATGTCCGCCACCTCTGTGCCTCTTGGCATCTCTACCATCAAAGTTGTTGTGCCTCTTACCAGAACTAGATCCCCCAGAATGCTTGGCCAGCCCCAAGCTGTGCTCAATGTCCTTGGCTCTAGCAACCAAGACATCAAAGTCAGAATAATCAGAAGCTAAGGTATACCTCTTAACTTCCTCATGAAGTCCGTATCTGAAACGATCACATCGAGCCCTCTCAGTAGGCACTAACTCCGGAGCATACTGACTCAGACGAACGAAACGAATCTCATAATCAGTTACAGAAGTATCTCCCTGAGTGAGAGCCATGAACTCTCTCTTCTTCTCATCTAGGTACCTCGGTCCCAAGTACCTCTTCCGGAAAGTAGACTCAAAGAACTCCCAATCAATCTCTGTCTCTAGAACCCCGGTAGTAATGGTGACCCACCAGGTGTAGGCATCACCCTGAAGCAATGAGATCACACAACCAAATCTACGTGCGCCCGCACAACCCATCTGAGCCAAGATATGAACTATCTTCTCCAACCATAACTCTGACCTCTCCGGAGTAGATCCCCTAAACTCCTCGGCCCCCAAGCTACGGAGCCTCTCCAAAGGTAGACTAGCATCGTCGCACCTGGGCTGAGCTGCAGCCTGAGCTCCCGCAACTGCGGCCTGAAATGCACCCGCTATCGCTTGCACTAGCGGAGTCATGTCAATTCCAGCTGGACCTTGGCCACCTTGGCCACCTTGAGGTCCATCTCCTCCGGCTCCATCCTCGCCCCCAACTCCAGGTGGAGGAGGTGGTGGTGGTGGAGGTGGTAGGGGAGCGCAAACTCCCGCGGCCACCGGCCCTTCTAGGTGAGCCTCCACACCAACTGCCGGCTCAACAGGAGCCGCAACTCGTGGTTCCTGACGAACCAACCTCGGTCTACCTCTCGGTCTAGACATCGCTCTCACAGATATTAACTACAACCACAACAACAAAACATACAAGCTGGGTTAGCAAGGCAAGGCTTCCAAGTGTTCAAGTACGTTCCCTCACTTAAAAAAATCATTTTTCCAATGTAATAGTAGCAATGGGACTCACACTCATGCTTTAAAATAAAACAACCAACATACTTGTCACACAAGCAATCATTTTTGCAAAACAAGCAAACACCGTGCATTTCAATTTAAAAACTTAAACTTACCTCACTTACCTGCCCAAGGTCTCGGTAACCTTAGGCTTTGATACCAACAAGTGTAACCCCCTCGTCCCGGTCTGGTCGGATGACCGGTCCGAGTGGGCCACACGGGGAAAACCGAAGCGAAACCATTAAGATTTCCCCTCGGTTAACGACCCTAAAAATTTCTTTTTGTTTTATCTTGTCTATATGCATAAATTAATCCTACATAAGGCACAGCAGCGGGAATACACACATTCGCAACATACATCGACCGGCCACACATTAAACAGCTCATTTTAATGTTCTACAGCAAGCCGTTTCGAAACGCCCTTAGGGTGTTCCGAAACGCCTTGACTTAGTCAACGGGCCTGGGTCAACCATAAGGTGACCGTTCCGAAACAGGGGTGACCCGTATCGGAACGACCTTGACGGTCAATATCTCGTGGTCAACGAGATTTGACCGTTTCGAAACATCAAAGGCCCATTTCGGAACGCCTTCATCTCGTCAATTTCTCAAAATTCCAGTAGCAAAAATGTTCCGAAACGACCCTCATCCGTTTCGAAACGGCAGGCCATTTGCAAAGGACCTGTTCCGGAACAGGGGGATCCGTTCCGAAACGCCCCCTGTCTGCAGACTCGTTTGGACTGTTTTAAGGCACAGGGGTGCCCCAAAACACCTCCAAAACACCTCAAAACACCATACAAATTAAACTCATGGCATACCAACCATACTAGCATGCTACAACAAGATTTAGACAAGTCTAACACTAAGGCAACACACCTACAAACATACATTCATTCAAACATCATTCAAACATATAGATGGCCTCTAAGGCATTTAGCTAGCATTTAAAATAAGCAATTAGGCATGAGCTACAATTCAACATGGCAACACTCACCATACAAAAGCAAGATACTAAGGAGTCTATACAATGCTCCTAGCAACCAACAACTATCCAACAAAACCATACGTGTCCCACTGATCAAACTATTACATGTCTAACATTAAAAATCCATACTTGATGAACTCAAGCCAAAAACCACACTTGGAGGCCCTCCACTTGCCCGAGCAACCCACGAACTAAGGATCTGCAATGTTGAACAAAGAGAGCGTAAGCAATGATGCTTAGTGAGGGTAAGCTCTAAAAACAAACCTCAACATTGCAGGGTCCGAGCACGATCTAGCCAAGACATTTCACAAACATGCCAAGGTTCCACAAGAGTCATGAGAATAAAATGCATGAGCAATGTACATTATAATGTCATGATCATAAGCTTAACTCCACATTACATGTAAACACATTCAAGCATCCCATCAATGATCATAAACCTCAACATTTTGATATACACATCAAACAACATTGACACCTAGCTAAGACCCGAATACGCGGATAGACATGTTGGAACTCACATTCAACAACCACATTACCTCACGGTGGGATTTCACTCATCACCGGTCTCGCGGAGGGGATTCCACTCATCCTCACGCCCCGTCGATGGGATTCCACTCATCACTGACTACAATAAAATACAATTCCGGGCGAACCCGTACTTCTCCTTGGTGACTCAACGCCACCAAGGCCACACGCGACTTTAGACTCATGTGTACACACTAACGTCCTAATGATCTATCATTTGTATTCAAGTAAACTAGTGCCAATATTTACTCACTTCACATTACTCATTCAACCGAACTCGTGCTTAGCACGTACTCACCAACAACCATCATCATGCATGTCTCAAGCATCACAAGTCATATCTCAACCCACATGTATAATACAAAATACACAAGCATTCATACCACATTTCATACGAGACATACACAACAATATAATGAGTTCATCCAAGGGCTCTAGATCAAGCTTGGGATTAGGCTACCACCCTAATCCTAACTCTAGGTGGGTCTACCAAGCCCAACCTAGTTCATATACTCGAACCAACTATTTTAAAATCATTTTAAGCAATTAACCACTCACCTAAGCTTCCGAGCTCAAGACCAAGCAAGCAACAACCTTCAACTTTCCGGATTCACTTCCGATGCTTCACCGATGCCCGAACTTGATTCTATTCAATCCCAAATACAAACAAAACATCCACAATCAATATTTTATCATTGAAACTAACCCGAATTAACATTACCAAGCATCCAACACTCAAAATCAACCCCAAAAATAGAATTTCGAGCAGCCCTTAACACCTACTGAATTCTCCCATTTCAAGCACCCAAACAAGCATCAATTACACCCAAAATGATCCTCATATATCGTACTACCTACAGCCCCCAAAATCCAACCTTAAACAGCCCCAAAACCCACTTTAAAACCCTCCAAAAACACCCTTAAAACCCAATTCCGAAAATTGATTAAAATCATTTGAAATTCACATATGTAGTATCATTTGGCTCCTATATTCCATAACTAACCATAATAAATCAAAATATTAGGTTTAGCTACACAAAGGCACCATTTTTAATCAAATTCTTTGAAAACCCCATTTTCAAATATTCAATGAAAATGAAAATAAATGGTACTTTTAAAGAGGGGAAGATGAGGGGAAGTCAAAAACGTCCTTACCTTTCGATTTGGAGTTGAAATGGATGAGGAATAAGATGGAATAGTGGATTTGGGTAGAGAGCTCTATTTCACGTTGGGATTTTGGAGAGGAAGACAATGAATAGTAAATTGGGTGTTTTATTTGAAATAAGGGGATTTAATTTGGAAAGATGGGTAAATTACAATAAGGCCATTAATGAATAGTTTTCCTTGTTTTTAAATTAGCTCTTCAACTTTGAGTCTAAATCATTTTGGTCCCATTTTAAAAGTGTTTATTTTGAAACCCAAAATTTTAAAAGAATCATTTCAAAAACCAACCCGAGCCCAAATAATATTAAAATATTATTTTCACCTAACCCCTAAACCCGGGTGTTACAGCATGTGACGTCAAGAAGCTACATTTCTTCGCCCCCCATGTCAGACCAATAGGGAAGGTAGGACCAAGGCTTCAAAGACTGATCAAAGAGGAACTGGATGCTCAGACTGAGACGTATTTGTAGGACCTTTGACATTCAATGGAAGCTACTTCTAGAGCAATATCTTAATGGAATTGACGGCCCCTCACCTGCATTCATACATTTGCATTTTTTGTGGCTTACATTTATATTGTGATCACTGCATACATTCACACTTAATCGTATGATCGAATCTCCAAAATAGCAAAGACATCCCACAAGTACAATACTTGTTCTTAGTCCAGAGCAATGGCCATGGAAGACAGATTGGCAACTTTAGAGAATAGCCATCAAGAGTGGGAGACTCAAGGAAGAAGAATATGACGAACGCTTGAAGAATTTGGTCGCGAAATGGACGGGTCGAGCTTGGTCGCAATTCACCCATGCCTTCCTGGATCTTCCTAGATAGTATTGGGATCATGCTTAGAACCAACCCTTTTGCTTTTGCCCGCGAGCATTAGGGGTCTTTTGTAAGGGCTTCCATGTTAATCTACTTGTTTAAAAATGCATTCTCTCTATTCTTTCAAGTGCAAATATTTTTCATTTTTTATTTCTTTTCATTCTTCATCCATTTCTCTTCAAACACACATCTTCTTTGCAGAGTCCCTAAACCCCCTTTGAGCCTGATATTATTTATTTTGTGATTGAACCCAAACCAAGGATCACTCCCCGCACCGAGGGGGTCAAAGAAAATGAAAAGCTGTTTGCAAATAAAGGAAAAAACATGTCAGATCAAGTTGAATGAACTAAATTGAAAATGAAAAGGACAGAAAAAAGAAGAGAAAAGGAAAAGAAAGAAGAGGAGTAAAAAAGAAGAAAAAGAGGAAAAGAAAAAGAAATAAAGAAAAGAAGAAATGGAAGAAGAAATATGAAGGAAAACTTGAAACGAATCCTCCAAATGAGACATGTGCCAAAAAGGAAATGAACTCTAGAGTGAAAACCCAAAATGGGCAGTCTAGAGCAATCCAAGGAAAAAGGAATGAAGATTTCATCAAGAAAAGTTGATCCTTGGTTTAATTACCCTTAAAACAGGGATTTAAGCCTATATATCCTTTCTTGGTAACCTGAGCCTAGCCTACACTACAAGCCTTAAAAGACCATTTGGATCACACATAAATATTTGAGAAGAGGAGTTTATCTTCAAAACACATTCCGCCTAATTGTGTTAACCTTTCTTTAGGGACCTTAAAACTTCTAATGTCTGATTGAGATTAGAAAAGTGGGAAATTTTAAATTTGGGGACTGTGTGAGTAAAAGAGAGCCACCAAAAAGTGGGGCACTATCCGGTTGATGGATTCATGAATAATTCATAATGTGAATTTTGGGGCATCCAATTTTCATATTTTCCATGTTTGCCATGAATTTTTTAAGTCCTCATTTCTAGCGTTTTCTTGCATTTGCCATGACTTCTTCCTTTAAACTTTCATTTCTAGCCTTTTCTAGCATCTTACAAGTAGCTCGACATAGATTTATGAAAAGCAAAAGATTTCTTAGTGTTGATCCCAATCGTAGGAAACCAAGAACGAATGTTTTCATCACTTGAGGAAACAATTGAACCTCAGTTTGAACGAGGGCATCGCCTTGCATGAGAAGGTAAAAAAAGAAGAAGATGAAGCACATGTGTTGAAAAGTTTTAAGTGGACTATGTTGTCAAGAAAGATCCACAGATAAGATGTAAGATCCCTAAAGCATAAAATGGGATAGAGCCATACCCAGTGGGCAAATTGTGCCATCAGATTGGGGCAAGTTATGTCGACCAAGGGTTCAAGATCCCTAACTTTTATAGGCATGAGAAGACGAGATTAAAGCGCTAACATCATCCAAAGATATTCAAGGTGAAGGTTTAGCGTGAAAATGCTTCAAGATGTCCTGTAGGGGAAAGAATTGGAGAACTCAAAAGAAGCATTGAAAGTGTTGAATGTTATTTTAAGGAGGCATATGAAGACTTGAAGCTTTTAAGACTATTTAAGGAGGTCTTTCACTCGATATTGATGTATCAACTACAATAATAGTAGGCATTAAGACATTTGCCTATGAAGATCGGATGTTTTCAATGAAGCAAAAAGGTACAAAGAATGAGAATGGTAAACTAGAGACAGTTGAAAAAGTTAGTTCTTCCAACAAGGAGTACAAGATCAGTGGATTGAGTGAGCAAATTTGCGAAGATCAGACGTTTTCCATGAATCGAAGAAATAAAGTAGAAGGCACAACTGTTTATCTAGATTGAGCGAGCAAACGTGTGGATTTAAAAACCAAATGGAAAATTAATTTTGACGAAAAGAATTTAAAAACCAAAAGAAACCGACATGCATCCATGTTTTAGGCATCCCTAGGGGCATGCACAACATAATTGCATTGTTGCATTTTCAGGTACACAAAAGACCTTTCAGCAAAAGAACTCGCCTATTTGTTCGGGCATTTGGAGAATGGAACTCTGCTCATCTATTCAGGCATTTGGAGAATAGAATCCGCCTATTCGTATGGGCATTTGGAGAATGGAACTCTGCTCATCTATTCGGGCATAAGGAGAATAGAACCCACCTATCCTTTCGGGTGTTTGGAAAATGGAATCTGGTCATATATTCGGGCATAAGGAGAATAGAACCCGCCTATCTGTTCGGGCATTTGGAGAATGGAATCTGCTCATCTATTCGGGCATAAGGAGAATAAAACATACCCATCTGTTCGAGCATTTGGAGAATGTAATCTGCTTATCTATTCGAGTGTAAGGAGAATAGAGCTCGCTTATTCATCCAAGTATGATGAGGATGAAACCTTTTTTCAACCTACATATACATCCGAGCATGAGGAGGATGAAACCTTTATTTTTTCAACCTGCTTATCCATTCAAGCATGAGGAGGATGTAACCTTTTTTTTTTCAATCTGCCAATCTATTCAGGCATAAGGATAATAGAACCCGCTTATTCATCCAAGCATAAGAAGGATGAAATTTTTCAGAAGATTCACCTATCCGTTCGGGCATTTAGAGAATAGAATCTGCCTATCCGTTCGGGCGTAAGGAGAATGGAACCCTACTCATCTATTCAGGCATTTGGAGAATAGAATATGACTATCCGTTCAGGCGTAAGGAGTATGGAACACTGCTCATCTATTAGGGCATTTAGAGAATAGAATTTGCATATCCGTTCGGGCGTAAGGAGAATGAAGCCATGCTCATCTATTCGGGCACATGGAGAATAGAACTTGCCAATCCGTTCGGAAATCAGGAGAATGGAATCAATCAACAAACTTGTGAAAATCAGTGTCTTTTGGTCTTTGCTCTATCCTTGTTTTACAGAGATGAGCAAAGAGGGGAACACCCTTCCTTCTTATTGTACAAAAATACAGCCTTGACAAAACAATAAAACATTCTCGAAGATCTTGAAATCTTATTCAACTTTAATCAGGTCAACACCACTGTCACAACATAACAATCTCATACGGCTCAAATCTCTACCAATGTTCCCCGGCTCCTTCCAAGGGAACCGCGTTACAAACAAAAGCATTTACGAAGTCTCAACCTTGCTGCCTTAACCGATTACACGGTAACTAACATTTCTTATACACAAGGCCATTATGGTAATTATCTTGTTAATGCTTGTAACCCCCTTAACCCGGCCTAGACGGTTGAACCAAATTAAGAAGTTTACACGGGGAAAACCAAAGTCAACCCGAAAGTCAACCTTGATTAACGACCTTTTTTTTCTTTTTAATCTTATCTAGATGCACATTAACCCTATACATGTTCACAAGAACAACATACTCAAAGATCATAACAATCAAAGATCATTCAGGGACTCAATTGCACAAATTACAACTTTAGGGACCAAATTGTAAATTCTGAAAATTATAAGGACTTAACCCAAAATAAAGTTACCAGTATGAAATTAATCATCTTTCATGCTTCTCTGCCAAATTTCAGCTCAAACGGACTCCTCAAACTCACTCAATTGCAATAACAAGGTTCGGGACTAAAACGCAAACATTCCAAAACATATAACCATCAAATTCAGAGCCCAACGGTCGAGTGTTCCGAAACAGGGAGGACCTGTTCCGAAACGCGGGACCATTCCGAAACGAGTACCGGAACATGGCTTGGCAGTAGCCTTTCTGTTCCGGAACGGTTCCTCCCGTTTCGGAACGCCTAGACCATTTCAGGCCCCTGTTCCGAAACGGTAGCACCCGTTCCGATACGACCTGCCCAGATTGCAGAATTTTTGCTGGTTTATCACACAATCGACCCATCAAACATGCTCCAAAGGCAACCAAAACATACCAGCAAGTCATTCAACACTCAAGGCATATAATTGCATCAAAAACTAGATACAAGACCACCCCTAAGTGCACCAACTCATTCAACACATCCAACACTCATTCATGCTTTTAAAACAAGAAGCATAGCATAATGATTTAAGGATAAGAAGATTCAAACGTTGTAAACATTAACCACATAATCCAAAAACATAAACCATACTTGTCCAACATACACAATCTCCTTAAACATCAACATAAGAGATTCTCTCCCCATTGCCTTTATTATCTATAGCTATTTACCGAGACATACATCTCAAGTGGAGCTCTCATTGAATCCCTTGCTTCTCGCTGTTCCAACTTCAATTATCTGCATTGATGGACAAAAAGGAGCGTAAGCACATAATGCTTAGTGAGGAATGCTCAAAACCAAAACACCATCAATGCAGCGAGTCATAAAACCACTTTTAAAAGTAAACACAATTCGATAAACCATAGCAATGTTTGAAAACCCTTTTCAACAACATGCTTAAAAATCATACATTGCTCAAACATGAAAACCAATCCTTAGCTTAGAAAAACTAAGTAATTCACTTCAAAGCACAACTTGCAAAACCATCAATTTAACCATTCCATGCATGAATATCATATGCAAGGTTAATTACAAAATCCTTGGAAAACCCTTCCACTTCACATCCTACTTTCCTCATACATTGAAAATCATTTCAAAACAAGAAACCTCTAAAAACCACTTACTCATTCAATTATCCACATGCATTAAACAAATGCAACACATGAACCACAAACTCAACATTTGCATTACATGCCTTTAAAACAAGCCTTCACAAGACCTTAATGCATTAAAGAGATTCCATGCACACAATGCAACATTCTCAATAGAAGATAAACACTTGTTCAAGCTAACAAGTAATACATGCATTCTTGGCACATTACACACTTTCCATGCAACCTTGCATCATTTCAAGCATCTCAGGCTTCATTATATTCAAGAACTTTATATTGGCTTCCAAGTGATAAACCATATCCACTTTTCAACTCAACGTCCAATCAGATACGCGGATCACAAGCGTTGTCCCCACGCTTCATACACACTACCAACCTCAAGGTCCCCAAATGGAATTTTAACCACCATTTGACCTTACCATACACAAGGCCCTCATATGGAATTTTAACCACCATATGACCTTAACATCACAAGATCCTCATATGGAATTTTAACCACCATATGACCTTAACATAACCCATTAGTAGTTGTATAACATCACTAACGAGATCCGGGACACACAACACAAGATCTACACATGGACTTTACACCACCATTGTGATCTTAACAAGCACAAGGTCCTCAAATGAATTTTAACCACCATTATGACCTTTGCTTACACAAGGTCCTCAAATGGAATTTAAACCACCATTATGACCTTAACACAAGACCCACCCATGGAATTTTAACCACCATGGTGTTCTTAACCATCTCGTTAGTGTACTTGGATGGAGTTACCGGTTCACTCACAACCACTCCACATCCAAGGCGACTTTATTCACGGTGCACCCAATCCTATAGCCGGCTAACTATATCCGATTAAAGTAACCAAGAACCACTTACATCACTTGCCAATATAACCTTCTTACCACATTAATCCAATGTTTTACAAGCATAACCAAAATGCCAAAACCACCAATTACCATCATTAATTCACTGTTTTGAAGCATTAAACAAAGCCATTAAACAACATGCAACACTATGCATCAATTCTACAATTTCAATGTACAAAACCAAGGATCTCTTACCTTGAGCATCCTTCACACATGGCTTCCAAAACCAGCATTAAACCATACTAAAATATGCTTCCAAAACAGAATTTAAAACATGCAAATCACATGCATTGCATCCAACAATCACAAATGCCTTAAAAACCATTTCATAACACAACCAAGAGAGAAATTCCATTTACTTACTCTTGAGCTTAGCTAAGATGTTTAGACTTAAACTAAGCTCCCAAAACCTTCAAACCTTGGTTTTAAAGCTGAAAACCCAACTTCACTCACCGATACACAAAACAAGGCTAGCCAACAAGCCTTCCAAGCATCCGAAACCTTCAACGCCACCTCTATTGCTCACGGACCAATCTCCCCTGTTTCAAGCACATAACAACAGAGGATTAATGCATCATCATGCATTAAAAACACCAACAACACACCTAAACTCACTGCTCTTAGCAAATCCAACATTTCGGCTACCAAACACAACCGAAATCACCTCCAAACACTTCCAAAACTTAACCCAGCCAAGATCCATCACATCTAACCATTTATAAACATCAATTAACATCCAAAATGATCCCAACCACGTCCTTATACCTCCAGCAACAACATATCATCAAAAACACTCCAAAAACAACCAAAAACTCAAGCAAAACTTAGGAAAATCAACCTATCCAGGATTGCATTGATTAAACCTCAACTTCTCATCAATTATACATTCAATTAACATCAAAAAGACACCTCAAAACACTGCCCAAACAGATCATACGAATTTTATCAAAAATCAACCAAATCTTGCATTTTAAAGCCAAGATCAAGAACACATCTACAAAACCTTTTATAAAACACAAATCAAGGATTGAGAACTTGGGAATTTTAGTAAAGAACTGAGAATTTAGAGGAGAAGGACGTTCATACCTCTAAACTTGAGTTTCTCTCTTTTTGGAACCAAGATTCTTAAAAATTCAATAAGCTAAAGCCAAGGTTTTGTTGAAGAGATGATTAGAGATCAAAAGAGGATTAAAATCTCATGTTTGGATGTCAAAATCAGAGGGAGAAGCTCTGGAGAAATGTGTTTGGTTTGAGAGAAAATATGAGAGAAAATGAAAGTGGAATTTAGGAAAAGTTAGTTGGAAAAATGCCAAAATATCTTCCCTCCCTTTTACTTTTATTTAAAAACCATTAATTAAACCTTAAATATTTAGGAAAAATCTGGAGAAACTCTTTTGGGTAAATAGCTCCTTAAAGATTCAAAGTTTCAATCCTTTTTAAAACAGTCACACAGTTTTCAAAAATTACATTTTGGTCACTAACCCAAAATGTCACTCTTCCAAACCTCATTTTGTAAAATTGATTTCACCTTTCTCTTATATATAATAAAAGAGGATTTTAGGACATTTTTCCATATTTTTAATGCAACCCGAACTAGGCTTTCCTAAAAATCACCTTTTATATTCGAACCGCACTCTGACCGGCCCGGTCCAAACCCAAAACTTCTAAGACCAAAATTGGGGTGTTACAATGCTCATCATCTCATATCCCTTTTACATTCATACGTTTCACGCAAAGCATCAACTTACATTCGAGAGACAACACGATGGCCTGCATCTTGTCATAGCCGAAGCACCTTAAACGCTATTGCAGACATTGAATGTTTCCATGTCATACCCTAAAGAGAGAAATCCTCATTCCAAAATTTATTTCGAAACTACAAGCCTTTAACTCTTCAACTGTAACCATCTTAATCTCGAACCAATCTGGGAAAACACATGTTACTTAACAAACGATTAAACGAGTCATCCACCTTATGAGACATGTTACAGTCTCTCAATGTTACTTAACAAGCTATCAACGATTTAAACATCACCTCCACGAACCAACTACTTGTAAGCGAACAAGCTCGATTCTCCCTTGAGTGAAACACTTAGACAAAAGAAACCGCTTTCGGGTTGCACCTTCGCAACTGAACCTCTAACGTTCTCAACTGGTTCAGTTTCCTCTAACAAGGGTGATGGGGACCAAGGTCCCACTCAGACTTATCTTAACATCTACACACATTCTTGATAGGGAGGAAGTCCCGACGACTGCTATAAGAAGCATAACAAACACTTTAACAATCGGAAGGCTCTCAAGCGTGAAACTACATACGCCGGCATCTACCAAACAATCAAACATGTACCAAAATCCCATCATGCAATTCTTAAACAACCACAACAAAAACCATGATAGGGTGCAATAGATTCAAGATTCTCATTATCAAGTTTGGGTTCCCTCGAGGTTTTGAAGCCTCGATCACCACTCTCGACATTATAGGCTAGCATAACTTTTAATTAACTAAAACAATTTTCCAAGGTGCAACAACTTCCAAGAATGTAGCTCTCTCAAACATATAGAACGTCTAACTTCGGCCACACTCTAACGAACTAGTGGATCCTGAACCCACTATCACTGAGAAACACCTCTAAGAAGGGTGACAATACTCTCCAAGTATCAATAAGACTCACTTTTAAGTGAACAAAGGGTCCTCCAACCAACATGCATCCACTAATTGATTCCGAAAGTAGTTTGTCAAAACCCCAACACAACTACTATTCACGTATAACGATGAAGATTCCTTGCCACAAACTCTCATGACGTATCCAAAGGCTTCAGAATGCCCACAAAACGCAACAAAGACATCATTTAGGTAGCGGGTGAAAGACACATCCTCGACTCCGGCATCATTCAACTAACTCGTTTCTCGATTATCGGGGTGAACTTTCCACCGGAATCACTCCCATGAGCGGTTCAAAACTTAACTCGGCCCTCTCGGCCATGATCATAACCATTTTTTCCATCGCAACATTGGACGCACCATCATGATTCCAGTCTTAAGGAGTACAAACTTAATTTAAGGGCTTGTATTCACTAGACACCTTACAAAAACACCTATACCACACTGGGTTTCCTAGAACCGGCTAAACCTAAGCTTTGATACCACAGTTGTAAGACCCTCGATCTGGATGTCACAATTGGGCCTCAAGCCCAACCCAAAAACCATAAAATTCTCAAACTGGGTTTAGCCCAAATAAAATTATTTCCAAAAACATTTAAAGCCAACGTTTGAAAATATAAACAAATAATTAAAATGATACAAAGGATGTAACCCCCTCGTCCCGGTCCAGACGCTTGACCGACCCGAGTGGGCTACACGGGGATAACCGAGGTGAAACCCGTTAAGGCTCCACTTCGGTTACCGACCCAAGGAAAAACTTTTCATTTATTATCTTATCTAGATGCGTTAATTTACCCTATGTATGAAGCGACAGCGGAAACAAGGCCTACGAGAAGCCTAACAGCAAACATGGCCTAAGCCCAAACCTTGAGACCCTTTAGAGATGACAAAAAGCCCATTTAAAGGCCCGTGTTTCGAAACAGACATAGCCCGTTTCGAAACACGGGCTCCAATTTTAAAAGCCAGACACCTGTACCGAAACGCATCCACCTCGTTTCGGAACAGGGTCCCATTTTGCCTAGGCGTTCTGATACCCGTTTCGGAACAGGCAATTCCAGTAGCCAAAGTGTTTCGAAACAGAGGCTCACAATAGCCAACCTGTACCGAAACGAGTTCCGATATGGGGGCCCTGGAACCACACCCGTTTCAAAACACCTGCTGTTTGTGAATCCCCAAAATCAGTTTTAAACATCTCTAAATGATCCCAAACGCCCTTAACGACCCCAAGAAGCATACACAACATACAAACACACTCTAGAGGCATGCACCCTATTGCAAACTTACTCAAATTACATAAGGATATAAGATAGGGGCATCCATTCAAAGATCATACATGACATTCAAGAAGGCAATTCAACATGGTTTACAAGCATCCAAGGCAACCAAAGCCAAACATCATAAGCATTTAAAGGAGTCTAACATGCTCCTAAACAACCAACACCAACATACTTCAAAAGCATCAAAGCAACTAATACATGTCCCATTGCTTGACCATTACATCATATAATATAAAATCCATACTTGAAAGATTCAAAAGCCCAACTAGCACACTTGGAGGCCCCTTCTTGCACTACCAAACCACGAACTACGGATCTGCATTGCCGAACAAAAGAGAGTGTAACCATAAAGCTTAATGAGGGTAAGCTCATTAAAACAAACCCCGACAATGCAGGGTCCAAGCACGAGCACAACCAAGGTAGAATGCATGATCTTACCTTCGATCCACATGAGCCAAATTACATATGATGCATGAACAAATATCCAATATTATGCCATGCTCAACAAGCTCAAATCCACATCATATGTAAACACATATAATAATCCACATAGGAATCACATTTCATATCATATTGATACACATATCAACTCATATTGGCATCTAGCTATGACTCGAATACACGGATAACACGTTGGAACTCACATCCAACAACAACCATTACCTTACGGTGGGATTACACTCATCACCGTTCTCGCGGAGGGGATCCCACTCATCCTCACGCCCCGTCGATGGGATTACACTCATCATCGACTAAAATATATAAGAAGGTTTTTCGGGCAAACCCGTACTCCATCTTGATGACTACCATCATCAAGACCACGCGCGCATTTGACTCACATGTGCACACTAACATCCTAATGATCGATCATTTGTACCCAAGCATACTATTGCCAATACTAAACACAATCAACAACATCATTTCATATCTAATTCCGTGCTTAGCACGTACTCACCATGATTAACTTCATGCACAACCCACATGCATATAAAAATGCATCAATCCAAGCCTCAACATACATGTATAACATCATATACATAGCCAACACAATCACAATTAAACATGAGGCATACACATTCAAAGATCAACCATAGTCTCTAACTATAGCTTGGGATTAGACTACCAATCTAATCCCAACTCTAGGTGGGTCTACCAAGCCCAACCTAGTCCACATGCTTGAACCAAATACTCAAAACCACTTTAAAAACATTAAACCACTCACCTTCACTCCTGAGCTCAACAACCAAGCAACCAAGACCTTCAAGCTCCCGGATTCACTCTCGATACTTCACCAACACAATCTCTTGCTTCTAATCAACTCAACACATTCAAAACAACCTCAAATCAGTCCACACAACGAAGTAGCAAACCCGGAACACTATTCAAGCATCAAACACATGATTTCAAGCTACGAACAACCCCCAAAACATCAAACCCGAGCAGCCCTTAAACCCAATCCAAAACTCTTGATTTCAACCTCTTTAACACTCTTAAAGGATTCCAAAACAACCCCCAACTATCATACTAACCTCAGCCCTCAATTCCCAACATTAAACACACCCAAAACTCTTCCAAAAACCCTTTAAAAACCCCAACAAAACCCATTTCCGGGAAACTTAATAAAACACTTTAAAAATCATATATGTTGGACCCCATGGTTCATAAACAACTCACATATCATTAACAAATCAAAATCTTCAGATAAAAACAATAAAGGTAGCATTTTTAATCAAAACTCCCAAAAACTCAAATTCCAAAAACATGGAGAATAATGAAAACTAGTGGTACTTTCAAAGAGAGGAAGATGAGAGCAAGATGGGGATGTAATTACCTTTCAAAATCGACCAACAATGAAGAAGTAAAGAGATGGAATAGTAACTTGAGAGGGATGGGGGTTTTCACGTTGAAATGGAGAGTGGGTGAGAGAAGAAGATGACTTAAAAGGTTGTTTTAATTAAAAAAGGGGCTTTTTAAATTGAAAGTCCATTTTATTACTAAAATGCCATTAATGATATGACATTCTCATTAATCTTAAAATCCATGGAATTTGATTTTCAATTCAATTTGAGTCCAACATATAATGTTTGCTTTGAAATTAAGAAGACCAAAATAATACTTTCTTACTTTAATTATAAAATCGAAACTCAAATAATATTATTTAAATATTATTTTCACTCGACCCCTAAACCCGGGTGTTACAACTCTCCCCCACTTAAGGAATTTCATCCCCGAAATTACCTGACGGAAACATATACGGAAACTGTTCAAGCATATCAGCTTTCCTCTCCCACGTGGCATCTTCCACACCTCTATGTCTGTACAACACCTTGACCAACTCTATGGTCTTGCCACGCAACACCTTGCTATCAGAAGCAAGTATCTCAACAGGTTCTTCATTATAAGACAAATCCGGATTCATCTCTATCTCCTTAACAGGCATAACATGAGAAGGATCTGATATATATCTCCTAAGCATTGACACATGAAAGACATCATGGATCTTCTCTAACTCAGAAGGCAATCTCAAACGGTAAGCTACAGGCCCAATCCGCTCAACTATCTCATACAGACCAATGAACCTCGGACTCAACTTGCCTTTCCGGACAAATCGCATTACCTTCTTCCACGGAGATACTTTCAGAAACACTTTCTCACCCACTGAGAACTCAATCTCTTTTCTCTTCAAATCTGCATAAGATTTCTGACGATCGGAAGCTGCCTTCAAACGATCGCAAATCAACTTCACTTTTTCTGTAGTTCCCTTGAGTAAATCCGACATAGGTAACAATCTCTGACCCGTTTCAGCCCAACAGACCGGAGTCCTACATCGTCTACCATACAAAGCCTCATAAGGAGCCATCTATATACTAGCCTTGTAACTGTTGTTGTACGCAAACTCAACTAAGGGCAAATGCTTCTCCCAAGAGCCCTGGAAGTCAATCACAAAACAACGAAGCATATCCTCTAAAATCTGTATCACTCGCTCTGACTGTCCATCGGATTGCAGATGATAAGAAGTACTGAAATGCAAACGGCTACCTAGAGAACTATGCAAACAACCCCAAAATCTCGATGTGAATCTCGGATCTCTATCTGAAACAATAGACTTCGGAACTCCATGAAGTCTCACAATCTCACTGATGTACAAGTTCGCCAACTTGTCTAAAGAATCTATAGTGTTCATTGCTAAGAAGTAAGCACACTTAGTAAATCTATCCACTATAACCCAAACAGAGTTCTTCTTCGAAGGAGACAATGGTAACCCTGACACAAAGTCCATAGTAATCCTCTCCCACTTCCATTCCGGAATCTTCAAAGGCTGTAACAAACCTGAAGGAACCTGATGTTCTGCCTACACCCTCTGACAAACCATACAACGACTCACATACTCAGCTACATCCTTCTTCAAACCAACCAAGAAGTAATCATTCTTCAAATCACGGTACATCTTGGTACTACCCGGATGCATCGAAAAAAGAACTCAAATGTGCTTCACTCAGAATCAGACGTCTCAACTCAACATCTTCAATCACAACAACTCTGTCTCTGAAGCATAACCCATTCTCACTACTGAAGCTATACTCGGTCAGTCTACCTTCGGCTATATCCTGAACATGAGGAACTAAAGACACATCTTGCAACTGCTTCTCTCTAATCAACTGAATCAAAGAAGGTTTCACTTGCAACTCTGTGATCAAACCATCATCACCGGATACACTCAATCTAGCAAACATAGCTCGCAACTCAACAACAACTTTTCGACTCAAAGCATCAGCTACTACATTTGCCTTACCCGGATGGTACTCTATAGTCAAATCATTGTCTTTTAACAACTCAAGCCATCTTCTCTGTCTCAAGTTCAACTCTCTTTATGTCATCAAATACTTGAAGCTCTTATGATCGGTGTAAACTATACACTTCTCACCATACAAGTAATGACGCCAAATCTTCAATGCAAACACAACTTCGGCTAACTCTATATCATGAGTTGGATAGTTCTTCTCATGTACCTTCAACTGTCTCGAAGCATAGGCAACAACCCTTCTTTCTTGCATCAAAACACAACCTAAACCTATGTAGGAAGCATCACTACAGATAAAAAATTCTTTACCTAAAACTGGTTGCACTAACACTGGAGCACTTGTCAAAGCTTCTTTCAATTTCTCAAAGGCCTTCTGTCTTGCATCTGACCATTCAAACTTAACTCCTTTTTGCAACAATTTAGTCAAAGGAGCAGCTACTCTAGAGAAACCATCAACAAATCTCCTATAGTAACCGGCTAATTCTAGGAAACTCCTAATCTCAGTCACAGACTTAGGTTGTTTCCACTCAACAATAGCCTCAATCTTCGGATAATTCTAGGATACCTTCAGCTGAAACAACATGGCCAAGAAATACAACCTCTCGAATCCAGAACTCACATTTGCTAAGCTTCGCATACAACTGATTGCTCAACAATCTCTGTAAAACAAATATCAAGTGCTCATCATGCTCTTCTTCTGATTTCCAGTACACAAGAATATCATCTATGAAAACAACTACAAAACGGTCTAGATAGTCTCTAAAAATTCTGTTCATCATATCCATGAATGCTGCAGGTGCATTCGTGAGCCCAAACGGCATCACAAGGAACTCATAGTGACCATATCTAGTCCTAAAAGCTATCTTCGGAACATCACACTCTTTTACCTTCAACTGATAGTACCCTGATCTCAAATCTATCTTCGAGAACACTGAAGCACCTTTCAACTGATCAAACAAATCATCTATTCGAGGTAACGAATACTTGTTCTTCACAGTCAACTGATTCAACTGCCTGTAGTCAATGCACATACGCATACTTCCATCTTTCTTCTTTACAAACAACACAAGAGCACCCCAAGGAGAACTACTAGGCCTAATGACACCACAGTCTAATAACTCTTGCAGCTGACTCTTCAATTCTTTCAACTCTTTCGGAGCCATACGATACGGAGCAATAGAAACTGGAGTAGACCCTGAAACAGTCTCAATCACAAACTCAACATCTCTGTCAAGAGGCAAACATGGCAACTCTTCTGGAAACACATCCGGAAAATCACAAACTGTTCTAATATCTTTCGGTCTAGCCTCACTCATATTCGGATTCATCACATAAGCTAAGTAAGCCCCACAATCGGAATCCATCAACCTATGTGCCTCTAAAGCTGACACAACATTAGACAAGAACTTAATGTTCTCGCCTACTACTACTACCTCGTAGTCATCAGAAAGTTTTAAAGAAATCCTCTTCGTCTCAAAATCCACACTAGCTTGGTGCTCAACTAACTAGTCCATACCCAAAATAATATCAAAGCCATAAAACGAAAGCTCCATCATATCAACAGAAAACACATGACCCTGAATCTTCAGCGGACACCTCCTATACATTCGTCTAACTACAATTGTCTCACCAAAGGAACTAGTCACATGCATACCTACATCTAAGATCTCAACAGGTATATCTAACTTCCGTGCATGCTCACTCAAAATGTAGGAATGCGTAGAACCCGAATCAACCAAAGAAAGCAAAGACATAGACTGTAACTCAAAATTACCTGCTATCACATCTGTGTCATTCCCGACCTCTCTCTGAGCATAGACCCTCGCTGGCCCTCCTGCCTCTGGCTGAACTGCCACAAAATGAGCAAGGTTCTTTTGAGCATCTACCCTAGGTGCATCAGCCCTAGGCTGGAAGTAGCCCCGACCGCGCCCATGACCTCTCTGGTAATCTATCGCTCTCGCAGGAGCCTGTGCTATGTTTGGTGCCTGTGCCGCCTGATGCGGACACTCTCTTCTAAAGTGGTCCCTCGAACCACAATTCCAACAAGCATGGATGTTACCCCAACACTCTCCAGAATGCTGTCTCCCATAACGTGTGCACTCGGGCAAACGCCCTCCACCTCTATGGCCCTGGTGGCCTCTACCATGGTGGCCACCGCCACGCCTATGGTCAAACTGGTGTCCGCCACCCCGATGCCTCTTGGCATCACTACGGTCAAAGTTGTTATGTCTCTTACCAGAACTAGATCCTCTAGAACGCTTGGTCAGCCCCAATCTATGCTCAATGTCCTTGGCACTAGCAACCAAGACATCAAAAATCTGAATAATCTGAAGCTAAAGTATACCTCTTAACTTCCTCATGAAGCCCATATCTGAAACGGTTACAACGGTCCCTCTCAGTAGGAACTAACTCTGGAGCATACTTACTCAAACGGACAAAACTGATCTCGTAGTCAGTCACATAAGCCTCTCCCTGAACAAGAGCCATGAACTCTCGCTTCTTCTCATCCAGATATCTCGGCCCCAAATACCTCTTCTGAAAGCAGACTCAAAGAAATCCCATCCTATCTCAGCCTCAGGAACCCCAGTAGTAATGGTGACCCACCAGGTGTAGGCATCACCTTGAAGCAAAGAAATCACACAGCCCAATCTGCGAGCACCCACACAACCCATCTGAGCTAAGATGTGGACTGTCTTCTCCAACCAGAACTCGGATCTCTCAGGTGTAGACCCTCTGAACTCTTCAGCCCCTAGGCTACGGAGCCTCTCCAACGATAAACTAGCATCATCGCCCCTAGGCTGAGCTGCAGCCTGAGCTCTGGCAACTGCAGCCTGAAATGCTCCCGCTATAGCTTGCACAAGCGGAGCCATATCTATTCTGGCATGACCTTGGCAACCCTGGCCACCCTGAGGTCCCTCTCCCTCAGCTCCATCCTCGCCTCCAACTCCAGGCTGAGGAGGTGGTGGTGGTGGAGGGGGTGGAGGAGCTCCAACTCCAGCAGCAGGCTCTACCACACGAGCCTCTACTCCAGCCACCAGCTTATTAACAGGAGCCGCAACACGTGGTTCCTGACGAACCACTCTCGATCTATCCCTCGACCACGACATACGTGCTCACAAACAACAACTACAACAACAACAACAAAGCACAAAAGATGGGGTTAGCAAGGCAAGGGTTCCAAGTGGCACAAGTATGTTCCCTCACTTTAAAAATCCTTTTTTCGATGTAATAGTAGCAATGGGACTCTAAACAACATGCTTCAAACAAAACAACAAGCATACTTGATAAACAAGCAAACATTCTTACATGGCAAGCAATCACCGTGCATTTCAATACAAAAACTCAATTTACCACACTTACCTGCCCAAGGTCTCGGAAACCTTAGGATCTGATACCAACAAGTGTAACCCCCTCGTCCCGGTCCGGACGCTTGACCGACCCGAGTGGGCTACACGGGGATAACCGAGGTGAAACCCGTTAAGGCTCCACTTTAGTTATCGACCCAAGGAAAAACTTTTCATTTATTATCTTATCTAGATGCGTTAATTTACCCTATGTATGAAGCGACAGTGGAAACAAGGCCCACGAGAAGCCTAACAGCAAATAGGGCCTAAGCCCAAACCTTGAGACCCTGTAGAGATGACAAAAAGCCCATTTAAAGGCCTGTGTTTCGAAACAAACATAGCCCGTTTCGAAACACGGGCTCCAGTTTTAAAAGCCAGATACCCGTACCGAAACGCATCCACCCCGTTTCGGAACAGGGTCCCATTTTGCCTAGGCGTTCCGATACCTGTTTCAGAACATGCAATTCCAGTAGCCAAAGTGTTTCGAAACTTGTTTCGAAACAGGGGACATAGTAGCCAAACCGTACCGAAACGAGTTCCGATACGGGGGCCCTAGAACCACACCCGTTCCGAAACAGCACAAACCGTTTCGAAACACCTGCTGTCTGTGAATCCCCAAAATCAGTTTTAAACATCTCTAAATGATTCCAAACGCCCTTAACGACCCCAAGAAGCATACACAACATACAAACACACTCTAGAGGCATGCACCCTATTGCAAACTTACTCAAATTACATAATGATATATGATAGGGGCATCCATTCAAAGATCATACATGACATTCAAGAAGGCAATTCAACATGGTTTACAAGCATCCAAGGCAACAAAAGCCAAACATCATAAGCATTTAAAGGAGTCTAACATGATCCTAAACAACCAACACCAACATACTTCAAAAGCATCAAAGCAACTAATACATGTCCCATTGCTTGACCATTACATCATATAATATAAAATCCATACTTGAAAGATTCAAAAGCCCAACTAGCACACATGGAGGCCCCTTCTTGCACTAGCAAACCCACGAACTACAGATCTGCATTGTCGAACAAAAGAGAGCGTAAGCATAAAGCTTAGTGAGGGTAAGCTCATTAAAACAAACCTCGACAATGTAGGGTCCAAGCACGAGCACAACTAAGGTCGAATGCATGATCTTACATTCGATCCACATGAGCCAAATTACATATGATGCATGAACAAATATCCAATATTATGCCATGCTCAACAAGCTCAAATCCACATTATATGTAAACACATATAATAATCCACATAGGAATCACATTTCATATCATATTGATACACATATCAACTCATATTGGCATCTAGCTATGACTCGAATACTCGGATAACACGTTGGAACTCACATCCAACAACAACCATTACCTTACGGTGGGATTACACTCATCACCGTTCTTGCGAAGGGGATCCCACTCATCCTCACGCTCCGTCGATAGGATTACGCTCATCATCGACTAAAATATATAAGAAGGTTTTCCGGGCGAACCCGTACTCCATCTTGATGATTACCATCATCAAGACCACGCGCGCATTTGACTCACGTGTGCACACTAACATCCTAATGATCGATCATTTGTACCCAAGCATACTAGTGTCAATACTAAACACAATCCACAACATCATTTCATATCTAATTCCGTGCTTAGCATGTACTCACCATGATTAACATCATGCACAATCCACATGCATATAACAATGCATCAATCCAAGCCTCAACATACATGTATAACATCATAAACATAGCAAACACAATCACAATTAAACATGAGGCATACACATTCAAAGATCAATCATAGTCTCTAACTATAGCTTGGGATTAGACTACCAATCTAATCCCAACTCTAGCTGGGTCTACCAAGCCCAGCCTTGTCCACATGCTTGAACCAAATCAGTCCCGAGCTCAACAACCAAGCAACCAAGACCTTCAAGCTCCCGGATTCACTCCCGATGCTTCACCAACACAATCTCTTGCTTCTAATCAACTCAACACATTCAAAAGAACCTCAAATCAGTCCACACAATAATGTAGCAAACCCAGAACACTATTCAAGCATTAGACACATGATTTCAAGCTATGAACAACCCCCAAAACATCAAACCTGAGCAGCCCTTAAACCCAATCCAAAACTCTTGATTTCAACCTCTTTAACACTCTTAAAGGATTCCAAAACAACCCCCAACTATCATACTAACCTCAGCCCTCAGTTCCCAACATTAAACACACCCAAAACTCTTCCTAAAACCCTTCAAGAAAACCCCAACAAAACCCAATTCCGGGAAACTTATTAAAACACTTTAAAAATCATATATGTTGGACCCCATGGTTCATAAACAACTCACATATCATTAACAAATCAAAATCTTTAGATAAAAACAATAAAGGTAGCATTTTTAATCAAAACTCCCAAAAACTCAAATTCCAAAAACATGGACAATAATGAAAACTAGTGGTACTTTCAAAGAGAGGAAGATGAGAGCAAGATGGGGATGTAATTTCCTTTCAAAACCGACCAACAATGAAGAAGTAAAGAGATGGAATAGTAACTTTAGAGGGAGGGGGGTTTTCACGTTGAAATGGAGAATGGGTGAGGGAAGAAGATGACTTAAAAGGTTGTTTTAATTAAAAAGGGGCTTTTAAATTGAAAGTCCATTTTATTACTAAAATGCCATTAATGAGATGGAATTCTCATTAATCTTAAAATCCATGGAATTTGATTTCCAATTCAATTTGAGTCCAACATATAATGTTTGCTTTGAAATTAAGAAGACCAAAATAATACTTTATTATTTTAATTATAAAATCGAAACTCAAATAATATTATCTAAATATTATTTTCACCCGACCCCTAAACTCGGGTGTTACAAAGGAGCTCCTATTTATATTTAAAACATTTGAACATTCGGTTTGATTAATACAATTAAAAATAATAAGAGTTATAGACTCCATCGCGTAAGGTTCTATAAATACATAACCCATTAAACACAAGTACCGTACTCTAAAAACCTCCACATACTAGAATCCCGAACTGATAGCGCATCTCGAACCCACGATCTGATGATCAACCTACGCACGGAAACAACAATTCTGAGCGCTGAGCTTACAAAGCTCAATGGTACACATCTACTCTACTATACTTCATGGTAATCATAAACATAAGCATGCAAGCTAGTATGAGCATTAAGGAGAGGTAAATAAACATGTGACGCTACTACTAGTCGCCTAAACACATGCTCTCATCATAGCAATCATCATACATGGCTCACAAGGCCCAACCATACTCAGGATCTCACCAGATCATCTGAGATAAAACACAATAAGCCATAACCACAAACCTAGAGTGAGACCCGATGCCACACAACTTCGGGAACGTACACTCTTTGGGTGAGAGCCAGTGCTGCACAGCTTCAGAAACATACACCCATGCTCGGAATCTCTCGTCGAGCATCGTCGAATGAGACTTGGTGCCACACAGCTTCAGGAACGTACATTCGACACCTCTAACCATGGTGTTACAACACTTTCTCATTGGGTATCTGGATCCCATCAACCAAGGAGACTCAACCAATCAAATGCCTACTCGACATATAAGCAACGAGATCCCAAAGATCCCCTATTGTTGTTAATCGCCAACACATCATTTATTTTACATTACCAAATTTTTAATACATTATAGAGAAGTACATAATTAATCTCATTCATGGTCTCCATTAGTCCATATCATCTCGTTTATCAAGGCACATCTCAATTATTAATATTTACATCAATTACCATTCCTTGAATTACGATTTAGCACACTTACTCGGTCCCAAAAGCTTATAGAAGACATTAGAGTTTGTTTACTAACACATTCATTCATTTAACATTACTTACTGGCTTTATACTCATTTATTCGAATATTACCATTTTTCATTCTATACACAATTTTATCGAATAAAATAATATAATCGAACAAGCATACAAGCCATCACAATCCTCTCAACAATATGATTTTGTCTTCCCATGTGAAAATCAAGTTGTTTGGAAGAAAGTAGAACTGGGCAGAAGCTTGTCTTCGATAAGGCGTGACCACGCCTTATGACTGATGTGAGTCTGGTTTTGACGTGAAGAATCTCCCTTATTGAATCAAATCTGAGATAAAGCTCACGTTTATGGATATTTCTATTATTTTGGAAGTATTAGTCCAAGAATCGATCTCTTTTATTAATAGGACCTTTTTACTTAGATTTCCCATTATCACATCTTTCCTTATTGTATTAAAACTCAAAGACTCAAACATTCAAACAACCAATCAAATAATCATCAAGTAATCATAAAAGCATCTCAAACGACCCTATACGGTCCCTAAGGTCTTCACGAGTCTCATCATAATCATAACATCATCTTGCATCTCATATATATATCAAGTCTCATGATTATGCTTATTCATCGTCTACCTAATTGCAAACACTAACAAGCAAGGCAATCATATTTATGATGCTCATGAAGCGATAGGAGTTCGAGGTGTACTAACCTTATGCTGACATCCCTATAATCCTCATACAAGCTTCTTGAATATTCCACTTGACCCGATATCCGATCCCGATTAATCCTCGTATACCAATTAATACCGTAAGCATCACTTAATCATGTACTTTAATGAATTTGAAGGGTCAAATGCATAAAAACAACTTACTGAGTTCGAATTTGGTGAAACAGACTGCACCATTGGATTTGGAACGTTGAGAAACCCCCGGGTAGGGCCCCTCAAAAAAAAGTCAACGGCCTAATCAACTCTGGTCAAGGTACAGTGATTCGGTGCGGCGTAGTTGCATGGGAAGAACGGTGCACTCGCAGGGTAGAATAAAGTAGGGGTTTTCAAAAATATCCGACCCGAACTACCCGACCCGTCGGCCTGATTTAAAATTACTGGGTATTTATATTAAAATACCCAAATTTTTCGGGCCGGGTACCCAACTCGTAATTTTCTCAGGTAGTTGGGCCGGGTCAGGGTCGAATTTTTTTTATAACCGGGTACCCGACCTGGTAATTTTAACACTTATATATTTTATATTTCAAAATCTATTTTTATTTTATGTCTCTTACTATTTTTCTCTAAAATTAATTTTAAATCCCTAACTTCTTTTTATACTTATATTATATACTTTTAAGTCTAAAATTTTTCAAAAATATTTATATTAATTTCTGATTGAGATTAATATTTTAATACCATCTTTATTAGATGAAAAGGGCTGTTAGGATAACCATTATATTAACTTGTTTAATGACCCAATTCATTCCATGTACATGTTTTACCAGTAAGTAAATCACTCAATTCAAGTCTTAATTTATCATGAATTTTAGTTTATATCACCAATTACATAAACTTACAATCAATAGGTCTCATACATAACCACATATCATTCGACCATGCTAAATCTCAACCTATTTCCATTAATCAATTCACAATCTAACATGATTCACTTCAAGGATTATTCTAACATGATTTAACAGCTACACTTCAAGAAATTACGAGTTCAAACACAAGGATTTAAAGCATGAATTCATTCGGTTGGAGTGAAATTCACTTACATGGTTTCCTAGATTTTGATTATCTTGCTAGATCATCCAACACGCATGAATTCTCAAGCTTCTCCCATGGCTTTCTCTTAAGCTCTCTCTATTTTCTTACTATCCTTATCCGGCCATGGTGGAATGAAAGAGATGATAATCTCATCTTAATTGTATATGGAATTGCCTAATTTACCCTTCTTTAATATCCACTAATTAAGGATGATGGCAAGGGCAAGGAAGGAATTAAAGATTTTGGCATGCATTCGTTACTTTTCTCATTGCATTCGGTTTAGTCATCCAAATTGGGTCACTATTCTTTCATTTCTTTCATTTAGGTCCTTAATTAACCTAATTAGCTTAGGTTCATGCTTAATTGAATTAGCAATTTAGGTGATTAGGTTCAATGCTTCTAGGCCATAGTTTAGGGTATTGCAATTCTCCCCCCACTTAAAAGGAAAATTCGTCCTCGAACTTTCAGCTGAATCGAATAGATGAAGGTATTGCTTCCTCATCGTAGCTCGCAGAGAATCTAAGTGTTCTCTATTTATGAGCGCAAGTGCACACTCTTATCAAGTTATAGTATAAAATATATCGTCTCCCACAGGGATTCGAACGACTCCTATGAATGTTTTCCTGCACAAGGATTAGTAAATGCACAATTAAATATCTGAATGTGGAAAATTAAAAACACAAATAAAATAAGATAGTGATGATAGGGAGAGATAACGTCGATAGATTAGGTAAGTCATTTGCAACTCAATAGTGTGTAGACTGCATTGTAAATTCTAAGTGTGTTTTGCGCTGCCACGATTTGCTGCCTCGACGGGTAATGGCTGATGGCAGCTGCGACCCTGTCACGCGGCCGTAGCAGATCTCTGCTCTTGCAACTTTCGTTGTCTCGACAGGTGGGATGAAGATAAGTCCTGGCGGCAAGTCTGACAGATACTCAAAGATTGGCAGAGCAATTCTGATGTGATCCTCCCTATGTCTAGGCAAGGATTCTGTCACCACGTGATGTAGGCAATACCTACAAATCTCAGCGTAAACCTAACACAGGGAGTAGACGTTTGGTTGCTCCTCTTAGCCGCTGAAACTCTAACTTATGTCTAAGCTGAATTAGTCAACACCTTGACATGATAGGACCGTACTTAATTCTTTCGTGAGTCTTACACTTTCGTGCCCGACAAATGGATTTCTGATGAGTGGATCAATGAAACGATATAAGCCAAGAGGGGGTGAATTGGATTTTTTGAACTTTTGGTGGTGGAGTGGAAAATTAAAAATTGCTAGACAAGGGATTTTAGAGTGTTTCAAGTTCCAATTGAACTCTACATCCACTACCTTAGCTTCACTAAGGATTTTCCAACAATCCACTAATTGCTCTTCCCCTTTTCTAGGCTAAGGAGGTAACCTTTACAATATCGGTCAAATATTTTACCCAAAATTTGACCCAATCCTCACTCAGGTGATACAAAGAAGATAAAGGCTAAAACTAGTATCACTCAATACAAAATATAGCCCTTTTAGAAGCACTCAACCCAATTGAACAGATAAGAATGGAAATTACAAATTTTACAATTGAGGTTTACAAGAAATAATGAGATTTTTGCACATTTGCTTGGATTTGATGTTTGGATAATTCTTTGGAGATCAATAGTTGTTGTTGGAGTTTTTAGGGGTCCCTTTTATACCTTCTCATTGAATTCTAGCCGTTGGGGTTGTTGCATTCGTCAATATAGCCGTTGGGATGTTATCTTCCCTCCATAAATGCAGTCTGCAACTACCCGTTCCGAAACGCCCGATCCTGTTTCGAAACAGACCAAAATAGAAAGAGTCGTTGGGGTGTAATAAATAGACCATACCGAAATGGGCACAATCGTTTCGATATGCTAAGAGTCCGTTTCGAAACTCGTTTTCGTAACATTTTGCTATTGTCAAAGCTTGTATCGAAACGACTTAGGAGCGCTTCTATACACCTTAACGATATTTTTAAATTCAGATATAAAATTTCAATGATCATATTTTAAAACCAAGATTGAATTCCGTTTCGAAACGTTTGAGCACGTTTCGATACTGCCATATCGTAACGGTTCAAACCGTTCCGATGTTCTTCATCCGTTTTGAAACACGTTCCAAAACAGGGGTTAACAGTTTCAAAACATTTCGAAACTCCCAAAGGCCGTTCCGAAACGTTGACTCGAAAATCATTGTTTTGACTTGGTAAACACTTAGAAAAATATTTGACAAGTTGAGGTTTTGACTTATATATTTTTCTTTAAACACATAGAGAGGTTTTGAGAACTTAAAATTTCATTTTCTCCTTTTCAATTTAGTCCTTAAATTCTTTGTTATATCAAAATCAATTTATTGGTTTCACTATTTCCCCATTTTTTATATAACAAAACTAAGTTAGAATTTTTAAGAGTTTTGAAATCTTGAAGACATTCTAACTCCCCCTCAATTTAAGATGGGTTTTAAAGTTTTGAAAAGATTTAAAATTCATGTTTTAAAACTCAAAACCGACTTAAATTTTTTTGCGAAAACTACACCGGTGGTCCCCAAACTATTACTGTCTTCCTATTTTTGTCCTAAAACTATTTTTTTGGCAAAACTGTCCCTTCTGTTGCATAGTTCTCCTGTTTTGGTCCCCCGTCGTTAAAAACTAACGGAATTGCTGACGTGGATTTTTTTTATTTTTTTATTTTCTCTCTCTTATATATATATATTATTTAAATTTTTTATTCAGACTAATGTGGTGGTGACACGTGTCACCACCATAACAAAGAAAATAAATTGATAGTGAGGGGGGAGCTGGGATTCAAACCCACGTCCCCTACATTCCAAGCCAACATATTAACCATTGAACTAAACTCCAATTATTGATATGTTTTAGCACAAATTAAATTTAAAACAATAATTATTTGTTGCAAGACCACCATCAATTGGAATGCACTGGTGCAACTGTCTTGGAGCACCCACATGCTATTCTCTTTGTACTTGATTGTCTGAAACAGATAACATGATTCAGAGAAAAACCCAGATTTTGGTTTGGGAAAACTCTCTACTGGGAAGTGGAGAACTTACTTGAACCATTACCACATTGCCATGATCTTGCCCTTTGGCCAGGTTTGCTATGGACTTCACACACTACAAGTTTACAGAAGAAAGATGGTTAAATTATTATTCATGCCTACTGTTTATGGTAAAAATAGTACCTTGTGGCGACGAGCTTCGTCTCTCAGGAAATTGAATAAGAGATTCGGAGAGACGGGCAACCAAATAGAAGAAACTGCACAGACAATCACCCCCAACAGGTTCACCAGGGTCATTTATGTTTTTCCTTGAGGACACTCTAATGTCTTCCACTGGTAGAGCCGATGATTACATCGTGCCATACGTAGGAAAAGTTTGATGACGGCGGGTGCATGACCTGAATCTTTAACTATTGCTTTGTTTAGTTTTTTCCCTTATGTTTTAAATTTAATTTGTGCTAAAACATATCAATAATTGGAGTTTAGCTTAATGGTTAACTCGTTGGCTTGGGATGTAGAGGACGCGGGTTCGAATCCCAGCTCCTCCCCTCACTTTCAATTTATTTTCTTTGTTATGGTGGTGTCACGTGTCACCACCACATTAGTCTGAATAAAAAATTTAAATAATATATAAGAGAGAGAAAATAATAAAAAATATTTAAAAAATAAAAAAATTCCACGTCAGCAATTCTGTTAGTTTTTAACGACGGGGACCAAAACATGAGAACTATGTAACAGAAGGGACGGTTTTGCCAAAAAAAATAGTTTTGGGACCAAAATAGGAAGACGGTAATAGTTTGGGGACCATCGGTGTAGTTTTCTCAATTTTTTCTCAAAAAGAATATTAAACAAGGCTCATCAAGAGAAGAAACAAGGTTAAAAGCAATAAAACAAACAACATAATAGATTCATGAAGTTCAAATAACCAAACATAAAACTTAAAGCAATAAAGTTTAAAGCTCAATCCCAAACAAAACAATCAAAGCATAGGTTCATAAAGCATAGCTAAAAATAGAAAGGTGCAAACTTAGTCCTAATATGATAAACTAATACGACATGCAATGAAGACCCTAAGCCTCGTCATCGTCACCATCAACATCCGAAGAATCATCATCGTTTTTAGCTTGAGCGCGACGAAAGGTCATCCATTGACCATAGAAGGTAGAGAATGACAAGTTCATCGATTGATGTTGATTCTCAAGAGCGGTGAGACGATCCTCCTCGGATTGCAAACGGGTATTAAGAGTACCAAAACCCGAAGCTATGTTTGTATCCACCGTGTTGAGCCGCTCGGTGAGGAAAGCCATAAGAGCTTCATTATTAGGACCCAGAGCTTGAGGTGGGGGCTCAACTTGAGGTGGAGGAGCATGCCTATTAACACGTTCCCATTGGCCAAGAGTGTAGTGGAACCCAGACTTATGGAGAGAAAATTCACCAATCTTGTTCTTACGAGGTTTCGAAGAATTATAGGAGCAATCAAAGTTGAGGATGCCAAAGATATAGCTCAAAACAATCCCATAAGTGAAAGATTTAAGAGCATCGGTTTCATGAAGCTTCACATTATTGACCATCTCGGCGAACATAATTTTTACAAGATTTGGTCGTTCTCCTCGGCAAAAGCACTCTAACAAAAAATAATCAACTTGACAAACATGGGAGAATTTACCTCCGGAGGGGCGAATGAACCATGAAATCATCAAGTGTAGGAACTTGTCATGAGCATCCAAAGAAATAACGGATCCGGTGTGAGCACCAAAGTGGTTCTCATCCTCAATGCCTTCGTTCTTGAGCCCAAGAGCATTATCTAAAAAGGATATGTTGATAATGAACTTCTTCCCCAAGACATACGACTCAATGCCAATCACCTCGGTGTGATCTTCATTATCAATAAGCACAAGGTTTGAGTAGAAAAGGAGGACCATGTGCTTGTAGATAATATCTGGTATGCTCAAGAAAGCCAAGAGGTTCCATTCTTGCAGACGATCTAGATAATGAAAAGCAAAACGCTCGGAGTCAAGGAACGGGATATCAACAACACGCTCTCGATGAACGACTATATCCTTGACGTAGGTGAAACGATCCTTCATCTCTTGAGTCTGAAGACTTTTGAGAAAAGGTTAGGTGAGGTTAGGACGGATATTGGCTTGACTTGATGCTTCATTCGATTGAGCCGTCTTGCGTTTCTTGTTAACGTTTTCCATGGAAAAATCCTAAAAATATAAAGCAAGCAATTTGAAAAATATAAGTGTATGCACGAACATCCTTAATTCAATCCAATGACAAATCCCATTTAGGTTTAAAATTTTTTAAAAACATATATACATATACAAAAAAATTGAAGAAAGAAAAAAATACGAGTAAAACCAAATATATTCGAGTTTTTTTTGAGATTTTGAATTTTTTTTACAAATTTTGAAAAACCCAAGTTGCAAAACATATAATCTATACAAAATTAATATTTTCTAACCTAATATTTGAATAAAATGAAGGGAAAAAGTAAAAGATGAAAATATACCTCAAACAGGGATTTTGGATGAATGAATGGAAGAACTTGCACCAAATTGTTGAAGCTTGCTTAGACTTGAGTTTGTGAGTAAAAGCCCTCAAGATTTGATGAAAAACAATGAGGTTTGGAGGGTTTTTATAGGGAAAAATTGGGTTAGGGTTTTTAGGGTTTTTAAGAGTTTTAATTAAAAGTGAACTTTAGCATTGAAAGCTCTTTAAAAAGTTGTCCGCATACCCGTTTTGGAATAGGCACGATCGTTCCGAAACATGGGTATCGAAACGTTGACTAACGTTTCGAGTCTAGTTGACCGTTCCGATACGGCTTTGACCATATCGAATCCCACGTGTTGACCCGTATCGAAACTCGTTTCGATACACTTCTTGGAAGAGGCAAAATGTTTCGAAACCATTTTAAGGCGTTTCGATACACCCTAGTCATAGATCACTCTTTTAAGGCACCCGTATCGAAACAGATTGACTCGTTTCGATACGCACAGACCTACAGGTGCATTTGAGGCTCTAATGTTGTAGAAAAATGAATTTCATGAAGTCCTAGATCCATAAATGATATGAATGAGCATGAAAGACATGTATAAATGTAAGCATACTCCCCCTAACTGCAAGCATGGATGAGATTAGGATTAAAAACATACAAGCATGGCATTATGCAAGAAATCAAGCAATTTAAGCACAAAAAGGTCCCAAAAGGTCAAGATAGGCTATGTAGACCTAGCTCTCTCCTAAGGGACTAAAACGCTCCTTATCCAATGGCTTGGTAAAAATGTTCGCTAGTTGGTTTAAGGTGTCAACGAACTCTATAGCAACATATTCCTTAAGGACATGATCTCTAATGAAATGATGCCTTATTTCTATATGTTTGGTTCTAGAGTGTTGGATGGGATTTTTGGTTAAGCACATAACACTAGTGTTATCACACTTAAGGGGTATGGTTTCAACTTCAATACCATAATCTAAGAGTTGTTGCTTCATCCAAAGGACTTGAGCACAACAACTCCCTAAGGATATGTACTCGGCATCGGTGGTAGATAGAGCTACACTATTTTGTTTCTTAGAGAACTAAGATATGATCATACTACCAAACAATTGACATGTTCCCGAAGTACTCTTCCTGTCGATTTTACACCCCCCATAATCCGCATCCGAATAAGCATGAAGGTTGAAGGTTGAGTCTCTAGGGTACCAAAGACCTAGACAAGGGGTATCTCTAAGGTACCTAAAGATTCTCTTAAAGGCTATAAGGTGAGACTCTCTAGGACTAGCTTGAAACCTAGCACACAAGAAAACACTAAACAATATATCCGGTCTACTTGCGGTAAGGTAAAGCAAAGATCCAATCATAGAGTGATAAAGCTTAGAGTCAACACACTTACCTCCTTCATCTTTGTCAAGCTTTGTAGACGAGCTCATTGGTGTAGCTTGAGGCTTTGCTTGCTCCAAGCCAAACTTCTTGAGCATATCTTTCACGTACTTTGCTTGATTAATGAAGGTGTCATCCTTCCTTTGCTTGATTTGGAGTCCCAAAAAGAATGAAAGCTCCCCCATCATGCTCATCTCGAATTCACCTTACATTAACTTAGCAAACTCCTTGCAATGACACTCATTAGTAGATCCAAAAATAATATCATCAACATATATTTGTACTACTAAGATGTCATTTTTATACCTTTTTATGAAAAGTGTAGTGTCCACCTTACCTTTCTCAAAACCTTTTTCAATCAAAAAGTTTGAAAGTCTTTCATACCAAGCTCTAAGAGCTTGTTTTAAACCATAAGTGCTTTAGTTAGTTTGAAAACATGATTTGGAAATTTTGAATCCTCAAAACCTGGTGGTTCTTCCACATACACTTCTTCATTTATAAAACCATTTAAAAATACGCTTTTAACATCCATTTGAAAAAGCTTGAAATCATGATAACATGCATATGGAAGCAACATTCTAATAGCTTCCATTCTAGCTACAGGTGCATAGGTTTCATCAAAATCAATTCCCTCTTCTTGAGTGTAACCTTGAGCAACTAATCTAGCTTTGTTTCTCACAATTTTACCACTCTCATCAATTTTATTCCTAAATACCCATTTAGTTCCTATAGTAGATTGATTACTAGGTCTTTCAACTAATGTCCATACATTACTTCTCTCAAATTGATTTAACTCTTCTTGCATAGCCATAATCCAAAAATCATCTTTTAATGCTTCTTTAATGTTCTTGGGCTCTATGCATGAGATAAAAGCAACATGATTCATAAGTTTAAGAGAAGATCTAGTAGTTACCCCTTTGGATGGATCACCCAAGATTTCACTACCTTTGACTTAGTTGTACTCCCTTGGGTGGCTCACTTCCTTTTCCTCAAGAGCCAAGTCCTTCAAGGCTTCAAGAGGTGAATTTTGTGCATCCTCATATTTAGTTGGAATCTCATCTTCCTTTGATGTTTGTCCTCCATCAAAGGCATCAAGTATTCTCACATCACCATCATCACAAGATTTTATCCTTGGAAGGAGGTTATCATCGAATACAACATGAATAGACTCTTCTACTACTAAAGTTCTCTTATTAAATACACGATAGGCTTTAGAGGTTAAAGAATACCCTAAGAAAATTGCTTCATCACTTTTAACATCAAATTTACCTAAGTTGTCTTTACCATTATTTAAAACAAAACACTTGCAACCAAATGGATGAAAATAGCTAATGTTAGGCTTTTTAGATTTTAAAATCTCATATGGTGTTTTCTTTAAAAGTGGTCTAATCATTACTCGATTTACAATGTATCAAGCGGTGTTTGTGGCTTCCGCCCAAAAATATTTAGGTAAATTGTTTTCACAAAGCATGGTTCTAGCCATTTCTTGTAAAGTCCTATTTTTCCTCTCAACTACCCCATTTTGTTGAGGAGTTCAAGGAGCCGAAAAATTGTGGCTAATACCATTTTCATTTAAAAACTCTTCAAAACCTAGATTTTGAAATTCGGTTCCATGATCACTTCTAATATGAGAAATCTTAAGTTTAAGATCATTTTGAGTTAATTTTGAAAACGTGATGAATTTCTCTAAAGCCTCATCTTTAGTACTTAAAAATAGAACCCAAGTAAATCTAGCATAGTCATCAACAAGTACAAATGCATACGATTTACCACCCAAGCTCATAGTTCTAATAGGCCAAAATAAATCCATATGAATTAGTTGTAAACATCTACTTGTAGAAACATCAGTAATGGATTTAAAGGATGATCTATGTTGTTTACCTTTAGAGAATGCATCACAGATTTTGTCATTTGAGAACTTAATTTTGGGCAAACCTCTAACTAGATTTAGGGAAACTAATTTTTCTAGAACACTAATGCTAGCATGTCCTAGTTTCCTATTCCATAGTCATGCATCATTTTCATTTTGGGCAACAAAGCATGCATGGGATGTATGAATGTCATCTAAATGCACCATGTATATATTACCTATGTGATGACCAATGCACATTATATTATTTGATTTAATGTCAACAATTTTGCACCCATTTTTATCAAATAAGACATTAAACCATTTGTCACACAATTGACTAATGCTCAATAAATTGTGTTTTAGACCATCAACATATAAAACATTTTCAATGAGAATAGTAGAGTGATTACCTATGGATCCAATACCTTTAATGTGGCCTTTAGAGTTGTCACCAAATGTCACTACTCCTCCACTTTTTGGCTTTAAGTCCATGAATCGACTCTTGTCTCCGGTCATGTGCCTCGTGCATCCACTATCAAGGTACCATGAGTTTTGACTTTGTGCTTTGGCCTTGTAGCAATGCTCCCCCTACAAACAAAGAGTTAAACTTTGATTTTTGGTACCCAAATCATTTTGGGTCCACGAGTGTTAGCTCCCAAAAGCTTGGTTCCCTTAGGAATCCAAGGTGACATAGCAACAACATTATTAGACTTGACGAGTTCCTTAGGAACCCATACACTTCTAATTTTCTTAGTTCTATTATGCCTATGGAAGCCACTTTGTTTGTAGTTATATGTATTTCTCTTAGGTTGGTTAGTTCTATAGGATTCACCTATCTCATTTTTCACATTACCAACATTTTTGAAAGACTCCTTGAGCTTGTTAAGCTCATCTAACACCTTTTGGTGTTCACTATTGCATTGAGAAATAAGATTGTTTAAGTCTACATTTTCATCTTGAAAGAATTTAAGTTTATCTTGTAAACCTAAGATCTTTTTCTCAAATTTCAAGTTAGCTTGAGAAAGTGAGTCATTTTTAGCATTTAATTCCGAAATGATCTTTTTATTTCTTATGACCGACTCTTTATACTTCTCAACTAACTCATCATATACCTCTTGTAACTCATCATAAGCATCATGCAATTCATCAAATGTAAAATCAAAAGATGATGAGTTAGAGGTTACCATGGAGGAATCCTCCTCATGAGCCATGAGGCAAAGATTGGCCACTTCGTGTTCCTCATCCTCGGATGACTCTTCATCACTCAAAGTAGCAAGCTTGGCTTTGAGCTTCTTCTTCTTCTCAAAGCCCTTCTTCTTGAGTTGAGGGCACTCGGAACGAATATGACTAGGTTTTTGCACTCAAAGCAAATGATTTGATCCCTCTCTTCTTCATTGTTTTTGGTCTTGAAGTCCATTTTTCTTTGAATCTTCCTTCCTCGGTTATACCTCATAAACCGTGAGAACCTTTTGGCTATCATAGCCAATTCTTCTAGGTCTTCCTCCTCACTAGAAGTGCTCTCCTCATGTAGAGAAGCTTTGAGAGTCACTCCTATCTTTTTCTTCTTATCTACCTCAAGCTTCTCCACTCTTCTCTCTTCCTTCTTCCTTTCATCTTCCCTTCCTTACTTCATGATCTCATGAGTTAGGAGAGAACCAACTAGCTCATCAAGCTTGAGTGTCTTCAAATTTTTTTCCTCAATGATGGCGATTCTCTTCCCATCCCAAGACTCAGAAAGTGAGTGGAGTAGCTTCCGGACTAGTTTGTCTTCCGGGATTATCTCTCCAAAACCCTTTAACCCATTGACGATTGTTGAGAAACGATCGAACATCTTTGACACGGTTTCGTCGGGGTCCATTTTGAAATTCTCATAGCTAAGATTTAGAATTCCAATCTTTGTCTTCTTCACATCACTTGTTCCTTCATATGTAGTCTCAAGTGTATCCCACACTTTCTTAGCACTTTCGATGGAGGAAACTTTCGAGTAGATGTCGGGACCGAAAGAGCAAAACAATATGTGAAGAGCTTTGTCACTGATTTGAATCTTCTTTCTCTTTTCTTCACTCATCTCATTCTTCCTTTTTGGCACTAATCTTCCTTCGTCGTCTCTCTTCATCGGAATAGTGGGACCATCTTCGATGACATCCCAAACAAGATAGTCATTGGATTTAATGAAGAGACGCATCCGGTTCTTCCAAAAAGGGTAGTTATCACCGTTGAAGAAAGGCGGTTTGGTGGTTGATTGAGACTCATACATGCTTGACGCGGAGGTAGATGTCATGTCTTGCTTTTGTAGATGATCACACTCTTCCTAGAAACTCCTCTTGTGGTTGTTAATCCTTCAAAGAGGTAGGCTCTGATACCAATTGTTGAGTGGATCTATGAAACGATATGAGCCAAGAGGGGTAAATTGGATTTTTAGAACTTTTGGTGGTGAAGTGGAAAATTAAAAATTGCTAGACAAGGGATTTTAGAGTGGTTCAAGTTCCAATTGAACTCTACATCCACTACCTTAGCTTCACTAAGGATTTTCCAACAAACCAATAATTGCTCTTCCCTTTTTCTAGGCTAAAGAGGTAACCTTTACAATACCGGTCAAATTTTCTACCCAGAATTTGACCCAATCCTCACTCAAATGATACAAAAGAAGATAAAGGCTAAAATTAGTATCTCTCAATACAAAATATAGCCCTTTTACAAGCACTAAACCCAATAGAACAGATAAGAATGGAAATTATAAATTTCATAATTGGGGTTTACAAGAAATAATGGGATTTTTGCACAATTGCTTGGATTTGATGTTTGGATAATTCTTTGGAGATCAATAGTTGTTGTTGGAGCTTTTAGAGGTCCCTTTTATACCTTCTCATTGAATTCTAGCCGTTGGGGTTGTTGCATTCATCAATATAGCCGTTGGGATGTTATCTTCCCTCCATAAATGCAGTTTGCAACTACCCGTTCCGAAACGCCCGATCCTGTTTCGAAACAGACCAAAATAGAAAGAGCCGTTGGGGTGTAATAAATAGACCGTACCGAAATGGGCACGATCATTTCGATGCGCTAAGAGCCTGTTTCGAAACTCGTTTCAAAACATTTTGCTACTGTCAAACCCTGTATCGAAACGGCTTAGAAGCGTTTCAATACTCCTTAACGATATTTTTAAATTCAGTTATAAAACTTCAACGGTCATATTTTAAAACGAAGTTTGAATTCCATTTCGAAATGTTTGAGGTCGTTTCGATATTGTCGTATCGAAACAGTTCAAACCGTTTCGATGTTCTTCATCCGTTTCGAAACACGTTCCAAAACAGAGGTTAACAGTTTCAAAACGTTTCGAAACACCCAAAGGCCATTCCGAAACGGTGAATCGAAAATCATTGTTTTGACTTAGTAAACACTTAGAAAATATTTGACAAGTTGAAGTTTTGACTTATATATTTTTCTTTGAACACATAGAGAGGTTTTGAGGACTTAAAAATTTATTTTCTCTTTTTCAATTTAGTCCTTAAATTCTTTGTTATATCAAAATCAATTTATTTGTTTCACAATTTCCTCAACTGGACTTTTGGAACTAATTGAAGACGTGAAGAACATGAATTAAGCAAACTTGGAATATTTTATTGAAAACACACTCAAGATTACTTTTGGCTTTTGATAAGAGGTGTCTAGACTATTGATATTTGAATACATGTTTCCCTTTCTTTTTATAAACCCTTTTGTGTCTGCCATATCATTAATAAAATTAAGTTTCATGGATTTTTCTTTCTTTCTTGTTTCCTTCCCTATCATTATTAGCATCTTGCTTTGAAATGAGGATCATTGGATTTGTCAATCATTTAGATATGCAAAAGATTTTTTAGCATTACTTTAAGAATGTTTTGAAAATATATGGACTATGAAGTGTTCCATAATTATTGTTTGGGGCATATGACGTTAAAATGCTTGAAGTAGAAATAAAGTCTTGTTGCAAAATTCTCAAAAAGGAAGAAAAGCCATATAAATGTCTGGGCGCTTAAATAGTGTTTCTTAAACCACCGACCTTCCTTACATGTTAATGAGAGCAGTTTTACAACGATGAAACTTGACTTAGGAAGTTCATCCTTAAATATTGACTAAGAAGACAGAGGAGGATTAAGTGTCTCCAATGAAGTGAGAGTAAGGTATAAATATCTAGCCATTTCTTCTAGTTAAGAATGCAAATTTTAGTAGGCAAAGGATCAAAAAATGAAGCAAAAGCCATAGTTGTTCATAACTCAAGGGTGAATCCCAAGGCAAAGGAGAAGGCCCCATCCTAAGGAATGGTGGACGAAGCTGGAAAGCCAGGAAGAATTGGAAGATAAGTGAAGCTTGCCTTCTTATCTACGCAAGGTTAGGAGGGAGTTCATGTTATTCGGGTTGGCATCGATAACCAGAATTTCATTAGAGTTAAGAAAACAGTCTAAGCAAAAGAAGTTTTAAAAAGGAAAAAGCTTGTTATACATTCATATTTTAGACATCCCTATGGGCATGCACATCATAATTGCATTGCATGTCGCATTTTGTTTTTTTAGGTACATGGAAGACATGTTCAAATGAGAGTTTGCATATTCATCCAAGCGTGGAGGATGAAATTTTTCAGAATATTCGCCTATCCGTTCAGGCATGAGGAGAATGGAGTTTTCTTATTCATCCAAGCATAAGAGGATGAAATTTTTCAGAAGAATTTGCCTATTTGAGCATTTGGGGAGGACAGAGCCCAGCTCAGCTATTCAGGCATTTGGGAGAATAGAACCTAGCTCAGCTATTCGAGCATAAGGAGAATAAAATTAGCCTATCCGTTCGGGCATTTGGAGAATGGAACCGGCTCAGCTATTCGAGCATAAGGAGCATAAAACCAGCCTATCCATTCGAGCATTGGGATAATGGAACCCAGCTTAGCTATTTGAGCATAAGGAGAATAGAGCACGCCTATCCATTCGGGCATTTGGAGAATGGAGCCAACCGGAAAATTGGAGAATGGAGCAAAGAGGCGCAGCTATTGTCACTAGATTTTCACCCCGCCAAAATAAAATAATTAAAATAACAAAATAATAAAAAAGAAATCTTTTTTCCTTAAATTAATAAAAGGCCCACCCTTTCTAAAATAAATAAAAAAACAACAAAAAACCCATCTCAAAAAACCCATTTTTGTAAAGCCCATTTTAAAAGAAAAAACTAAAGCCCATCTTGAAATGTAAGCCCATTCTTTTAAAGGAAAAAGAAGAGAAAATGTGATAATAATAAAAATAAATAATACTGGTGGTAATAAATGTAGAAAAAAGGAAATAAAATGACAAAATAAATAATAAATGTAATAAAAATAGAAAAGAAAACATTAAAAAATAGCACAAAAAAGGAAAAAACAGCAATAAAAAGAAAAAAGCGAAAAGGGGGAACCAGCGCGCGTCACGCGCCAGTACGTGAGCCGCATGCGCGCGGGCTGGTTCCCAGCAAACCCTCCCGTCGAACATCACTGGTGGTCATCTATCGTCTACCGGCCAAGGCTGCCATCGTCGTTGGTGTCGGTCGACGCGTCTCGCCGTCACTGACCCAACGACACCAACGCCGCTTGTCGCCGCCGCTTGTGGTCCCCGGAATCTGCAAAAAACTAAGACAATTGGTCAAACCCTAGACTCGAATCAAGGGGAAAATTGAGCTTCAAATTTGAACCAAATCAGATAGAGTTTGAGGGGTTTTGCCGAGAATCAAGTTCTTGGTCTGATTTTGGCTCCAATTTAGGGATTAAACGCGGACATTTGCTTGATTTGGATGCCCTAGTATGTGTATAAAATCCCCTTCTTTTCTCTTTGTTCAACACACCAATTTCAAGAGAAATTACACTTGAAAAAGGAAAATAGGCTTAGAAAAATTCCGAAAAAATCTCTAAAAACTCTCAAGAGTTGCTGGAAAATTTGGAGTTGAAGTTCGAGTTGGGAGGCAATTTTCCAGAGGCAATTGGGAGTGTTTCGAGAAGTTCATATTTGAGTTCATCGTTCGTTGTTTCGGTTGTGTGCTTGGAGTCGGAAATCGTTTCGTGATTCCGGTAACATTTTCGTTTTAATTTTTTGTTTTAATTTTGGGTTTGATTCTTAAAAAATTGCATGGTTTAAAAAATGTTGTTAGGAGTGTTTTGATCTTTAGAAATGTAGAAATGAATGTTTAAAAGTGTTAATATTAAAATTAAAGAATAAAAACGAGATAATGTGGTTTTATTAAAAAACTTAAAGTTAGGGATTTAATTAGGAAAAAATAATAATGCACAAGTGGAAATAATAAAGGGATTTGGTTTATTTTAAAAAAGGGAAAAAGTAAATAAAGATGTTTCTTTAAAAAAGAATGAAGTAATAAGTTTTTTTTCAAGAAAAAGAAAAAGAAAAAATTAAAAGGGTTTCAAATAAATTTTAGGGTTTTGGAGAAATAATTTGGAAAAAGTAAGATAAAAAAATCTCTTTCAAAATAAGGTTTATTTTTTAAAAGTTACACTTTAAAGAAAAACTTTTAAAAATGAAAAAGTCCTTAAGAAGAAATTCTTTTTGAAATGAAAATTAAAAAAAACATAAAAAATGAAAAAGTTAAAAAATGTAAAAAGGGTATTGGTTTTAAAAAGTTAAAAAGTAAAAAGAAGAAATAAATATTTTTTTAAAAAAAGAAAAAAATAAGGGAAAAACACAAAAGAAAAATTAAATTGCTTGTTTGTTCTTTAGAAATAGGTTAAAACTTAGGATTAGGTTCTAAAGCTTAAATAGAGACGTGATTGTTGAAAATTTACTTTACAAAAATAAAATACACTTAAGTAAACTTAGACTTTTAATTAGGAATAAAAGACTTAGACCTCTTTTTAGGGATTTTTTAAATATTCAAACTTAGAATAAATATAAAATGCTCGACGCACTAAATTTCTTTGTTGCTTGAAAAGAGAAATCAATCTAATGTGGTGTCTTATCAAACGAGAATGACGGGTTAGCGCCAAAAATGTAGCCGGTGATTAAAGTTCATCTCTCGGGCGATAAGGTCGTTAAAGTAGACTAATATTCATTAAACGGATAAATAAAGTCAAACCTTCGTGAACATTCAAACTCCAGTTTTGAATACGAATTAAAAACCAATTAGGTGCAAATTTTGGGCGTCGTGGGGGTGCTAACCCTTCCTGTAACCTCCTCGACCTGGTCTAGTCGCAAGACCGAATCAAGAGAGTCACACGGGGATAACCGGGGAAAAATCCGAGAATTGCCCTCCGATTAACAATCCTAGATTAAGACTTATCTTGTCTAAATGTAATTTAACGGTCCTATGGTGTTAAGGGTTACAGCGGAAGAACAATGACTCAATCGGACATCAACCGGATGTCCAATTGGAGCCAAACAGTCACGAAGGACCATTTTGCAAAACTACACCAAAACATGGGCAAAAAGGTAATTTAAACCTTACCAAATAGTTTATTAGTCATATTTTAAGCACACGAGGCAAGACCAACACAAAAGAGACATATAAACTCACTTAGGAAGCATACAAGCATTAGAGACTAAATCGTAACATTTTGCAACCTTTAAAGATACCTTTTAACCACTTTAACTTCCTATGTTTCGAAATAGGGGTTGCCCATTTCGAAACGCGGGCTCTCAGCAAAAAGTAAAACTAGGTCGTTCCGAAACGGCTCCTCTTGGTTTCGAAACGAAATTCTCTAGAGGTAAAACATACCGAAACGGCACCACCCCCGTTCCGATACGGGTGCCCCAAAGGCACGGTCGTTCCGTAACCATACCAGGTGTTTCGAAACGCCTAGGCACGGATTGGCCCGAAAATGCATTTTGGCATCCCCAAACATTCACAAACCAAAGAACACGAATCACGTTGCAACATATTGAGCAAACATTCTAGAGGCAAAACACCCTAAAAACAGGTTTCAAACATGCATATATACAAGCATGGATCTCAAACTTAAAAGCTCATAAGGAACACTTTAACTCAAACACACCAACAAGCCAAAACACAAGGCATTAAACCAAAGGCCAAAGCAAGCCTCAACATAGCATGGTTTCAACATTTAAAACATGTAGCAACATGGTCAAACACATGGGAGTTTATAACCACCTCCCTAACCACAAAAGCAAGTATTCTCATTGCTAAATTTTTATTACAACTTCAAATCCATACTTGAGCTTAAGCTACGATCACCGGAGCCTTTCCCTCGCCTTCCTTTGCTTCCCGGATCGCTAACTATCTGTATTGGTTGAAAGGATCGCATAAGCATAAACGCTAAGTGAGTGGTGCTCAAAACCACAACAACGACAATGAAGTTTTAGTAAAACCATTTAAGAGTTCCAAAAAAAACTACAAGCATGAATTCTATCAACATGATTATCAACGCGGATTGGATTTGATGGCATCTTACATCACTGAATCTAATAAGAACAACAAGACCCGCGATGGCATCTTACATCACAGAGGTCTAACAATAAAGCTTCTAGTGGCATCTTACATCACTATACTCCTCCCCAATGGCATCTTACATCACTAGGGCCACGCGCGAATTTTACAAGTGCACTCTAACCCTATGGTCCATCAATTATACCTAGTAAGACTCTCATATTTGCAAATACTCAAACAACATGTAATCCATCATAGAATATCATGGTCATTAATCAATTATACACATTCATCTCATCTCATTTCAACCATGCATAACAAGATTAAGGTAAAGAATTTCCGGAAAAGTAAAACGTAAACATTTAAATACTTACTCTCGAGCTTAGGTTGGCCTTTCAAGCTCAACCTAAACTCTCAAAACATTTCCACTCACCAGTAGAACCCAAACGATAGCCGAAACACCGATTCAAGCCTCCGAACTACCCGGTCTCGCATCTAAAGAGCCCAAACTTGTTTCCCCTATTTCTAGCCAATTCAAAAATGGTGCGTTAGACCCAATTCAAGCCCCCAAACTTGCAGCAACACAGAAACTCATCATTTATCACCAAAACCAAATTGATTCACACCCGCAAACACTTGGAAACACCATCAAAACGACCCAAACCAACTAGCAGCCAAAACCCAACAAATTTACCATCAAAACTACATCTTTCAACATCCAAAATACTTACCCAAGGTCTAGAAACCATCAGCCCAAAGTCCTTCACAAGAACAAACCAAAAACCCAAATTTTCCACTCCAAAAACCCCTCATTTTTACTAGTTTCGGGTTTCCCTACATTTAGCCACTATGCCAACATTTTTAGGACACCAAAACAAGGTTAAAAACACCTTTAAACATGGCATCAAACAACCCAAATTGAAATCCCTTCATTTTCCTCTTTTTTTTAAACTCAAAGCATTTTGGAACAAATTTAAACAATGGGTTTTAGTAAAATTTTTACCAACAATAAATTTAAGCAAGAGGAAATCAAAACAAAAGAGGGATTACCTTGAAAACTTGCTTGGATGAATGGTTGGAGCAATGGAAAAGTAAAAATGGTGTCTTGAGCAAAAGTAATGTGAAAAGAGGAGGAAGAAGAACAATGTATTTTGAAAAACCCCTTTTTCTTAATTAAATTCCAAAATTTCCCTTTTACCCTTCTTCATTTAAAATCTTTTAGTGTTCATTAAAAAAATTTTCTCCCAAATAATTTAACCCTAAACCCGAGGCGTTACAACTCCCCCTCCCCCACTTAAGGAATTTCATCCTCGAAATTTACCTGATGGAAAGAGGTACAGAAACGGCTCTTCCATGTTTGCTTTTCTCTCCCATGTGGCTTCTTCCACACCTCGATCTCTCCACAAGACCTTCACCAACTCTATGGTCCTGCCCTGCAGTACCTTGCTATTGGTAGCTAGAATCTCGATTGGTTCTTCATTATACGACAAATCTGGGTTCAACTCAATCTCTTCCACTGGCATAACATGAGACAGATTTATCTATACCTTTGGAGCATCAAAACCTGGAACACATCATGAATCATCTCAAGCTCGGATGACAATCTCAACCTATATGCAACCGAACCAATTCTCTCAACTACCTCGTAAGGACAAATGAATCTCGGACTTAACTTTCCCTTTTTACCAAATCTCATTACCTTCTTCCACGGGGAAACCTTCAAGAACACTTTATCGCCAATAGCATACTTAATCTCTTTTCTCTTCAAATCTGCACATGATTTCTATCTGTCTAAAGCTGCCTTCAAGCGATCACAAATCAGTTTTACCTTCTCGGCAGTGCCCTTAAGCAAGTTCGGCATTGGTACAACCTTATGTCCGGCCTCGGCCCAACAAACAGATGTTCTACATTTCCTACCATACAGAGCTTCATATGGTGCCATCTAAATACTAGCCTGATAACTGTTATTGTACGCAAACTCTACTAGCGGTAGATGTTTCTCCCATGAACCCTAAAGTCGATGATGCAACACCTCAACATGTCCTTTACTAGTGGTAGATGTTTCTCCCAAGGCACGATGGAAACACTCCCAAAATCTGGCCGTAAACCTCGGATCTCTATCAGACACAATCGACTTCGGTATACCATGCAGTCTCACAATCTCATTGATATACAACTCGGCCAACTTGTCTAGGGTGTAAGTAGTATGAACATGTATGAAATGGGCACACTTAGTGAATCTGTCAACTATTACCCATATTGAATTTTTCTTCGAAGGAGTCAACGAAAAACCTGACACAAAATCCACAGTGATCTGTTCCCACTTCCATTCCGGAATCTTCAACGGTTGTAACAAACCTAAAGGAAACTGATGCTCGGCCTTAACTCGCTGACAAACCATGCACTTACTTACAAGCTCGGCCACATCTTTCTTCAACCCAATCCAAAAGTACTCATCTTTCAACCCACGATACATCTTCGTACTACACGAATGGTACTCTATTCTAAAAACATAAGATCCCATTCTCACCAAAGTAGAAATCTGTGGGTTTACCCTTGACTATATCTTGCACGTGAGGTGCCAAAGATATATCTTGCAACTATTTCTCTCGGATCAACTGAACTAACGAAGGTTTAACTTGTAGCTCGGCTATCAAACCGCCATCCTATGACAGACTCAATCTCGCAAACATAGCTCGCAGCTCAACTGCCATCTTCCTACTCAACGCATCAACTACTACATTTGCTTTACCCGGATGGTACTCTATTGTGAGGTCATAGTCTTTAAGAAGCTCTAACCACCTACGTTGTCTAAGATTCAACTCTCTCTGAGTCATCAAATATTTCAAACTCTTGTGGTCGGTGTAGACTGTGCATTTCTCACCATAAAGGTGGTGTCTCCAAATCTTCAAGGCGAAAACCACAGCCGCTAACTCTATGTCATGGGTAGGGTAATTCTTCTCGTGGACCTTTAACTGTCTTGAAGCATAAGCTACAACTCTTTCTTCTTGCATAAGCACCCAACCTAAACCTACATATGACGCATCATTGTAGATCACGAATTCTCTCTCTGGTTCAGGCTTAATCAAGATAGGAGCTTCTGTCAATGCTTTCTTCAACTTTTCAAACACTTGTTGTCTTGCATCTGTCCACTCATACAGAACATTTTTTTGTAACAGTTTAGTCAAAGGTGTAGCAATCTTCGAGAACCTTTCAACAAATATTCAATAATACTCGGCCAAACCTAGAAAAATACGGATTTCGGTCACTAACTTCGGTTTTTTCCAACTAACTATTGCTTATATCTTATTGGGATCCACACTAATCTCATCGACTGAGATCACATGACCTAGAAAGACTACTTCCCTAATCCAAAACTCACATTTACTCAACATGGCATACAACTAATTTTCAAGCAAGGTCTGAAGCACTAACCGCAAATGCTAATCATTTTCTTCCTCGGTCCTGGAGTACACTAAAATGTCATCTATGAACACTACTACAAACCTATCCAAAAACTCGTGGATCACTCTGTTCATCATGTCCATAAATGCAGCTGGGGCATTAGTGAAACTGAAGGGCATTACCAAGAACTCGTAGTGCCCATATCGTGCAAGGAAAGCTAACTTCGGTATGTCCACATCTTTTACCTTCAACTGATAGTAACCCTATCTCAAATCAATCTTCGAAAACACTGAAGCACCTCTTAACTAATCAAGCAAATCATCAATTCGTGGCAAAGGATACTTGTTCTTTACTGTTACCTTGTTCAAATGTCTATAATATATGCACATCCTCGCACTGCCATCTTTCTTCTTCACAAACAAGACCGGAGCACCCCAAGTTGAAATACTAGGCCTAATAAAACCTCTATCTGACAGTTCCTGAAGCTGTGTCTTCAACTCCTTCAACTCTTTCGGTGCCATTCTATACGGAGCAATCGATGCGGGAGCAGAATCTGAATACATCTCAATCGAAAACTCAACATCCCTATCTATAGGCAAACCAGGCAATTCTTATGGGAAAACACTCATAAAGTCACAAAATGTTCTGATATCTTGCGGTCTAACTTCACTCATATTCGGATTCATCACATAGACCAAGTAAGCTTGACATCCCATATCCACCATCCTTTGAGCCTCTAAAGCCGAAACAACATTCGACAAGAACTTAATGTTCTCGCCAACTACCACTACCTCGTAGTCATCAGAAAGCCTCAAAGAAACTCTCTTAGTCTCAAAATCTATCCTAGATCTATGCACCACAAGCCAATCCATAGCAGAATTATATCGAAACCATAGAAGGGCAACTCTGTAACCCCCTTAGCCCGGCCTAGACGGTTGACCCAAACTACGAAGATTACACGGGGAAAACCAAAGTAAACCCGAAAGTCAACCTTGATTAACGACCCTTTTTTTCTTTTTAACCTTGTCTAAATGCATATTAACCCTAGGTGTACTCTTGAGATAAGCATACTCAAAAATCACAGCAATCAGAAAACAATAAGGGACTCAATTGCACAACATACGAATTTAGGGACCAAATTGTAAATTCTGAAAATTAAGAGGACTTTACCAATTTTTAAGTTACCATTATGAAATTAGTCATGTTTCATGCTTCTCTGCCAAATTTCATCTCAAACAGACATCTCAAACTCAATCAATTGCATATACAAAAATCAGGACTAAAACGTAAAGCTTGCAAACCTCAAAACCATTCAAATCAGTGCCCAACGGTCAAGTGTTTCGAAACGAGAATTGACCATTCAGAAACACGGCTTGGCAGTAGCCAAAGTGTTTCGAAACACCTATGTCCGTTTCGAAACGCCCAGGCCAAAACATGCACCTGTTTCGAAACAGGCAATGGTGTTTCGATACACCCTGCCCAGAAACAGCAGAAAAGCCTGTTATTACACACTTTCGACCCACCAAACACATTCATATGACCTCCATATCATGCCAACATGTCATCAAACATTAAAGGAACATATTTGCATCAACAAAGCTCAATCATGGCATCAATTAGAAAGAAACCACAAGTCTAAAGGCATGCATCCTAAAATTGGAAATCAAGCTATCATCAAATCTTCAAAACAAATACCAAATGGCCATTTACATGTTCCAAACATCATAGGCATTAAACCAAACTTAGGGAGTCCAAAACATCTCCCAAAAACACAATCTAGGTTCCCATTGCCAAATACTAAAAGCTAATAGTGTTGTGAAAATAGTCACCATACGTGAGCTTAGACTTTCACTTGGATCCTTGACCTCCTTACTGCCCTTAAAGCACTTCAATTCTCTGCATTATTGGTTCAAGAAAGTGAGAGCGTAAGCACACATGCTTAGTGAGAAATGCTCTAATGAAACAACACAATAATGCACTTTGTAAAAACACCTTTCCAAGCGTTGTCCCATATGCTTCATACACACTACCAAACACTCAAGGTGGAGTTTACCGGTACAATCACAACCCCTCAACACCCGTGATGGAATCTACGGTACAATTACAACCCCTCCACATCACTCATTGGTAGTTGTATAACATCACTAACGAGAACACGGGACACACAACACAAGATCCTCACATGGCATTTTAACCACCATTATGATCTTAGACATCTCGTTAGTGTACTTGGATGGAGTTTACGGTACCATTACAACCCCTCAACATCCAAGGAGACTTTATTCACGGTGCACCCAATCCTATAGCCGACTAACTATATCTGATTCAAGTACTTTTAAACCAACACATCACTTGCCAATATACATCATTTACCATCATCAATCCACTGTTTTTAAGCATTTAACAAAGCCATTAAATAGCCATGCATCACTATTCATCAAACCACATTTATCAATGTCCAAATCAAGGATCTCTTACCTTGAGCATCCTTCAACACATGACTTATAAAACCAGCATTAAACATGCTAAAATATGCTTTCAAAACAGAATTTTAAACATGCAATTTAAACACATCGCAATCAACCATCTCATGGTTCATCAAAAAGAGAGTTTCTCCGAAAACTTACTCTTGAGCTTAGCTAAGTTGTTTAGACTTAAACTAAGCTCCCATAACCTTCAAACATTGGTTTCAAAGCTGAAAACCAAACTTCACTCACCGATTCCGTTTCACAAGCTTGTCGAAACACCGATCAAGCCTCCAGATCAACACCACAAGGATCCGAAGATGTCTCCCCTCTAAATGTGGATTTCTCCTTGTTTAGAGCCAAAATCCTTGAAAATTCAATAAGCAAATGATGAGGATTTGGTGTAGAAATGATTAGGAATCATTTAGGGATTGAAATCTCAACTTTAGATGTGAAAATCAAAGAAAAAGTTGCTATGGAAATGTGTTTGGCTGAGGGAATTTTGAGAGAATGAAATGGGAAAATTTTGGCAAAAGTTAGTTATGAAACCAAAATGTGACTTTTCCCTCTTTTCTTTTTATTAATTAACATTAAATGAGTCTTTAAAATTTAAGAAAAATATGGAGAAACCCTCCCTTGGGTAAATTAGCTCCTTAAAGATTCAAAGTTTCAATCCTTTAAAAACAGTTACAAACTTTTCAAAAATTACATTTTAGTCACTAACTTGAAATGTCATATTTCCAAACCTCATTTTGTAAAATTGATTTCACCACTCTCTTATATATAATAAAAGAGGATTTTTAGATATTTTCCCATATTTTTAATGCATCCCGAACTAGGCTTTCCCTAAAATCACCTTTTATACTCGAACCAAAATTTAAATCGGTCCGGTTCAGACCCTAAACTTCCAAGCCCAAAATTGGGGTGTTACAACTCTCCCCCCTTAAGAAATTTCGTCCTCGAAATTTACCTGGAGGAAAAAGGTATGGAAACTGTTTCACCATGTCATCCTTCCGTTCCCACGTGGCTCCCTCAGCACCACGATGCTTCCACAACACCTTTACCAACTCAATGGTCTTGCCTCGAAGAACTTTACTGTCCGAATCCAGAATCTTGATTGGTTCCTCATCATAGGTCAAATCTGGATTCAATTCCACTTCCTCCACAGGCATAACATGCGAAGGATCCGATCTATACTTCCGAAGCATAGAAACGTGAAATACATCATGAATCTTTTCTAACTCTTGCGGTAACCTTAACTTGTACGCAACAGGACCCATACGCTCAATCACCTCGTATGGTCCAATGTACCTAGGGCTCAACTTCCCCTTTCGGCCAAACCTCATCACCTTTTTCCAAGGCGAAACTTTCAAAAACACACGGTCACCTACTGCATACTCAATCTCCTTACGCTTCAAATCCGCGTAAGACTTTTGCCGATCAGAAGCTGCCTTCAATCGCTCACAAATGAGCTTCACCTTCTCGGTGGTTCCTTTCAACAAAGCTGGCATCGAAACCAACTTCTGACATGTTTCAGCCAAACAAAGAGGAGTCCTACACTTCCTCCCGTACAGAGATTCATAAGGTGCCATTTGAATACTCGCCAGATAGATATTATTATAGGAAAACTCCACCAAAGGCAAATGTTTCTCCCAAGAGCCCTGAAACTCAATCACGCAGCATCTCAACATATCCTCCAACACTTGGATAACACGCTCAGACTGTCCATCCGACTGCGGATGATAAGATGTACTGAAATTCAGCCGTGTACCCAAAGCATGATGCAAGCACTGCCAGAAATGTGATGTAAACCTCGGATCTCTATCTGACACAATCGACTTTGGCACACCATGCAGCCGAACAATCTCAGCAATGTACAGCTATGCAAGCTTATCCAAAGTGTATGTAGTATGCACGGGCAAGAAATGCGCACACTTCGTCAGGCGATCCACAATCACCCACACTGAATTCTTCTTCGATGGCGACAAAGGCAAACCAGACACGAAGTCCATGGTAATCTTTTCCCACTTCCATTCAGGAATCCCCAACGGTTGCAACAACCCAGAAGGAAGCTGATGCTCAGCCTTAACTCGCTGACATACCATGCACTTGCTTACAAACTCAGCAACATCTTTCTTTAAACCCACCCAATAGTACTCATCACGGAGATCACGGTACATCTTAGTACTACCAAGGTGCATAGCAAAAAGACTACTATGAGCTTCAGTCAGAATAGCACGCCTCAACTCAGCATCATTAGGCACTACTATCCGACTCCCAAAGCATAAAACTCCATTATCATTAAAGCAGAAATCTGATGGCCTATCCTCAATAATATCCTGAACATGTGGCACCAAGGAATCATCCAACAACTGCTTATCCTTTATCAACTGAACCAAGGATGGTTTCACTTGCAACTCAGCCACAAGACCACCATCACGCGAAATGCTCAAACTAGCAAACATAGCCCTCAACTCCACGGCCACCTTCCTACTCAAGGCATCCGCTACAACGTTAGCCTTACCCGGATGGTACTCGATCGTCAAATCGTAATCCTTAAGCAACTCCACCCAACGTCGTTGCCTAAGATTTAACTCCTTCTGAGACATCAGATACTTCAAACTCTTGTGGCCCGTGTACACAGTACACTTCTCACCATACAGGTAATGTCTCCAAATTTTCAAAGCAAAAACCACCGCAGCTAACTCAATGTCATGCGTAGGATAATTGCGCTCATACACCTTTAACTGACGTGATGCATAAGCCACCTCCTTACCCTCTTGCATCAACACACATCCCAAACCAACGTAGGACGCGTCACTATACACCACAAACTCTTTCCCTGATTCAGGTTGAACCAAGATAGGAGCTTGCGTCAAAGCTGCCTTAAGCTTCTCAAAAGCCTGTTGTCTCGCCTTCGTCCACTCATACTTAACATCCTTCTGCAACAACTTCGTCAAAGGTGCAGCAATCTTTGAAAACCCATCCACGAACCTCCGATAGTATCCCGCCAAACCAAGGAAACTACGGACTTCATGAACAGACTTAGGAGGCTTCCAATTCATCACTGCCTCAATCTTCTGAGGATCAACACGAATTCCTTCAGCAGAAACCACATGACCAAGGAACACAACTTCTCTGAGCCAGAACTCACACTTGCTCAGCTTGGAATAAAGCTGATTCTCCAACAAAGCCTGCAACACAATTCTCAAATGCCCATCATGCTCCTCCTCAGTACGAGAGTACACGAGAATATCATCAATGAACACCACAACAAATTTATCCAAGTATTCATGGAACACTCTATTCATCATGTCCATGAAAGCTGTAGGAGCATTCGTCAAACCAAACGGCATCACAAGAAACTCATAATGCTCATACCTCGTTCTGAAGGCTGTCTTTGGCACATCCACATCCTTCACCTTCAACTGGTAATACCCTGACCTCAAGTCAATTTTAGAGAACACAGCCGCTCCCCGAAATTGATCAAAAAGATCATCAATTCTCGGAAATGGTTACCGATTCTTGATAGTCAACTTGTTAAGCTGACGGTAATCGATGCACATTCCCATAGTGCCATCCTTTTTCTTCACAAACAAGACCGGTGCACCCCAAGGTGACACACTCGGTCGTATGAAACCATGATCAAGCAACTCCTGAAGTTGCGTCTTCAGCTCTTTCAGCTCTTTAGGTGCCATTCGATAAGGAGTAATGGACAATGGAGTCATGTTTTCATACAGCTCAATTCCAAACTCCACTTCGTGATTAGGAGGCAATCCAGGCAACTCCTCCGGAAACACACCAGGAAACTCTCGCACAGTCCTGATATCTTGCACTCGCAACTCCTTAGAGCTAGGATTCATCACAAAGGCTAGAGGTAGGTTTCACAACCTTGCCTCAGCATCCGGCTCGCTTCCAAAGTAGACACCACATTGGCAAGAAACTTCAAATTCTCACCCACCACCACTACCTCATAATCATCTGCAAGCTTCAACGAAACTCGCTTATTCTCAAAATCCACTACAGCTCGATGCTCAACAAGCCAATCCATACAAGGATTACATCAAAACCATAGAAAGGCAATTCCATAAGATCAAAATGAAAAACATGGTCTTGCACAACCAAGGGACATCTTCTATAAAGCTTTCGTGTCACAACAGTCTCACCAAAAGAACTAGTTACACACATACCAACATCCAAAGACTCAACAGGCAAACCAAGCAATTGAGCATGTTCACGCAATATGTATGAGTGTGTAGATCTAGAATCAATCAAGGAAAGTAATGACAAGGATTGCAAAGTGAAAGTACCTGCGATCACATCTGTGTCATTCCTCCCTTCCCACTGAGCATACACTCTGGCCTGGCCACCACTCTCAGGCTGAACAGCCACCACATGAGCCACATTCCTTCCACCATCCTCCCTGCACTGGAAGTTACCATGGTCGCGCCCACGACCTCTCTGTGGTGCAACAACTCCAGGAGCACGTCCCTGACCACCACCGGCCAATAGAGGGCACTCCCTCCTCATATGATCCGCCGAACCACAGTTCCAGCACGAGTTACCGGTCACCACAATAGGAGCCTGTACCTCCCTCGCTGCTCGAGGACAATCACGCCTCAGATGGCCACGTGATTCGCATGCCCAGCATGTGTTCTGATCAGCTCTCGCCCTGTCTCCCTGAACAGGCGCACCTTGCCCTCCACCACCACGCCTAGCTGAAGACTGATACCTCTGATCACGTCCTCTCTTGTTCCTTCCGCCACCGGAACTATACTCAGCAGCCCGGTTGCCCGCACTAGGACCCGCACCTCTAGAAGATAAACTCAAATTCAGCTCAATATCCTTAGCTCTACTAACCAGCACATCAAAATCAATATACTCAGCAGCCAGCATATAGGTCTTCACTTCCGTCACCAAACCATAACGGAAACGTTCACACCTCTCCCGCTCATCAGGGATAAGCTCATGTGCGTACTGACTGAGTCGGACAAACTGAACCTCGTACTCAGCCACTGACATGCTCCCTTGAATAAGAGACATGAACTCCCTTTTCTTTTCATCCAGGTATCGCACACCCAGATACTTCCTCTTGACCGCATTCAGAAAGAACGTCCAAGTTACATCAGCATCCTCCATTCCAGAGATAGTGGTTGTCCACCAGGTATACGCATCGTCATGTAACAGCGATACTACACAGCCCAGCTTCTACACCTCATTGCAATTCATTTGTCCCAAAATTCTCTTGGTACTTTCCAACCAAGACTCGGAACCCTCAGCAGACAAACCCATGAACTCAGTCCCTCTCAGACTGCGCAAGCGTTCCAAAGGTAGTCTAGCATTAGCATCTCCCTGATGCCCAGCTCCATGAGCTCCAGCTACCACCGCCTGAAAGGCTCCAGCAATAGCCAGAATCAGCACTGTCATGTCAGGAGCAGCTTGCCCCTGCCCAGCTTCAGGTCCAGCGACCCCAGCACCAGCACCAGCTCCCTCACCCCCAGCACCACCACCACCGGGCGAAGGAGGTAAATCCACTACATTTTCCGCATTCCTTCATTCTCATTTTGAGCCATAGCTCGCATATTAATCCTCGTCTCTCTACGAGGTCCCATTCACTAAACAATGCAATCACAAATGCAATAAACATAGTCAGGCTCAGCAAGGTAAGCAATCCAAGTAATCAAGCTCATTTCCAATTAAAACAAATCATTTCATTAGCTTTGATATGGCAATGGGTCCCTCTAGCATGCTTCACCATAGCATACATCACAATTGCGACATACTTACAATTCACACATCATACATTCACTCAACAAGCATACAAAGCAATCATACACATTTAACCCACATAACCATTCCCAATTAATCGAGAACCTGGCTCTGATACCACCAAATGTAACACCCTTAGCCCGGCATAGACGGTTGACCCGTACTACGAAGATTACACGAGGAAAACCAAAGTCAACCCGAAAGTCAACCTTGATTAACGACCCTTTTTTTTCTTTTTAACCTTGTATAAATGCATATTAACCCTAGGTGTACTCTTGAGATAAGTATACTCAAAAATCACAGCAATCGGAAAACAATAAGGGACTCAATTGCACAACATACGAATTTAGGGACCAAACTGTGAATTCTGAAAATTAAGAAGACTTTACCAATTTTTAAGTTACCATTATGAAATTAGTCATGTTTCACGCTTCTCTGCCAAATTTCATCTCAAACGGACATCTCAAACTCAATCAATTGCATATACAAAAATCAGGACTAAAACGTAAAGCTTGCAAACCTCAAAACCATTCAAATCAGTGCCCAACGGTCAAGTGTTTCAAAACGGGAATTGACCGTTCAGAAACACGGCTTGGCAGTAGCCAAAGTGCTTCGAAACACCTTTGCCCGTTTCGAAACGCCTAGGCCAAAACATGCACCTGTTTCGAAACAGGCAAGGGTGTTTCGATACACCCTACCCAGAAATAGCAGAAAAGCCTGTTATTACACACTTTCGACCCACCAAACACATTCATATGACCTCCATATCATGCCAACAAGTCATCAAACATTAAAGGAACATATTTGCATCAACAAAGCTCAATCATGGCATCAATTAAAAAGAAACCACAAGTCTAAAGGCATGCATCCTAAAGTTGGAAATCAAGCTATCATCAAATCTTCAAAACAAATACCAAATGGCCATTTACATGTTCCAAATATCATAGGCATTAAACCAAACTTAGGGAGTCCAAAACATCTCCCAAAAACACAATCTAGGTTCCCATTGCCAAATACCAAAAGCTAATAGTGTTGTGAAAATAGTCACCATACGTGAGCTTAGACTTTCACTTGGATCCTTGACCTCCTTGCTGCCCTTAAAGCACTTCAATTCTCTGCATTATTGGTTCAAGAAAGTGCGAGCATAAGCACACATGCTTAGTGAGAAATGCTCTAATGAAACAACACAATAATGCACTTTGTAAAAACACAATAATGCATCTATGCATACAAACCAAGCATCTCACGCTTCAATGCATCGACATGTCATATTGGCTTTCAAGTGATAATCCATAACCATTTTTCAACTCAAAACAGAATCGGATACGCGGATTACAAGCGTTGTCCCATACACTTCATACACACTACCAAACACTCAAGGTGGAGTTTACCGGTACAATCACAACCCCTCAACACCCGTGATGTAGTCTACGGTACAATTATAACCCCTCCACATCACTCATTGGTAGTTGTATAACATCACTAACGAGAACACAGGACACATAACACAAGATCCTCACATGGCATTTTAACCACCATTATGATCTTAGACATCTCGTTAGTGTACTTGGATGGACTTTACGGTACCATTACAACCCCTCAACATCCAAGGCGACTTTATTCACGGTGCACCCAATCCTATAGCCGGCTAACTATATCCGATTCAAGTAATTTTAAACCAACACATCACTTGCCAATATACATCATTTACCATCATCAATCCACTGTTTTTAAGCATTTAACAAAGCCATTAAATAGCCATGCATCACTATGCATCAAACCACATTTATCAATGTCCAAATCAAGGATCTCTTACCTTGAGCATCCTTCAACACATGGCTTATAAAACTAGCATTAAACATGCTAAAATATGCTTTCAAAATTGAATTTTAAACATGCAAATTAAACACATCGCAACCAACCATCTCATGGTTCATCAAAAAGAGAGTTTCTCCGAAAACTTACTCTTGAGCTTAGCTAAGTTGTTTAGACTTAAACTAAGCTCCCATAACCTTCAAACATTGGTTTCAAAGCTGAAAACCAAACTTCACTCACCGATTCCGTTTCTCAAGCTTGCCGAAATGCCGATCAAGCCTCCGGATCAACACCACAAGGATCCGAAGATGTCTCCCCTCTAAATGTGGATTTCTCCTTGTTTAGAGCCAAAATCCTTGAAAATTCAATAAGCAAATGATGAGGATTTGGTGTAGAAATGATTAGGAACCATTTAGGGATTGAAATCTCAACTTTAGATGTGAAAATCAAAGAAAAAGTTGTTGTGGAAATGTGTTTGGTTGAGGGAATTTTGAGAGAAAATGAAATGGGAAAATTTTGGCAAAAGTTAGTTATGAAACCAAAATGTGACTTTTCCCTCTTTTCTTTTTATTAATTAACATTAAATGAGTCTTTAAAATTTAAGAAAAATCTGGAGAAACCCTCCCTTGGGTAAATTAGCTCCTTAAAGATTCAAAGTTTCAATCCTTTAAAAACAGTCACGAACTTTTCAAAAATTACATTTTAGTCACTAACTTGAAATGTCATATTTCCAAACCTCATTTTGTAAAATTGATTTCACCACTCTCTTATATTTAATAAAAGAGGATTTTTAGATATTTTTCCATATTTTTAATGCATCCCGAACTAGGCTTTCCCTAAAATCACCTTTTATACTCGAACCGAAATTTAAACTGGTCCGGTTCAGACCCTAAACTTCCAAGCCCAAAATTGGGGTGTTACAAACTCCATCATGTCAACGAGAAACACGTGACCCTAAACCATCAATGGACATCTCCTGAACACTTTCGTAACTACAACTGTCTCACCAAAAGAACTAATAACATTCATACCTATATTTAACAACTCAAAAGGCAAACCTAATGATCTTGCATGCTCACCCAAAATATATGAATGTGTCGAACCAAAATCAATCAACGAAAGCAAGGATAAGGACTATAACATAAAATTACCTACGATCACATATGTCTCATTCCCAGCCTCACGTTGTGCATAAACCCTAGCCGGTCCACCTCCCTCGGGCTGTACCACGACAACATGAGCCACATTCCTTTGACTATCATTCCTCGGCTGGAAGTTACCTCGGCCACGCCCACGACCTCTTTGATACTCAGCAGCTCTAGCAGGCGCCTGACCATCCCTAGCCGGATGAGGACACTCACGCCTCAAATGTGGCTGAGATCCACAGTTCAAACAAGCACGAAAAGTACCCCAACACTCTCTAGAATGGTTCCTCCCACATCTAGCACACTCGGGTGTGCGAGCAATGAAACCTCGACCCTGATGGCCTCATCCCATGTTACCACCCCCATGCCTAAAGTCTAGTTGGTGCCTTCTATCCTTGTGCCTCTTGTTACGGTCTCGCTCCCACTCAACAGACCTTTTTCCTGAACTGGATCCACCCGATCGAGCAACCAAACTTAGACTTTGCTCAATGTCTTTGGCTCTAAAGACCAAGACATCGAACTTGGTGTAATCAGAAGCAAGCATGTAGGTCTTCACCTCTGTAAACAACCCGTAATGGAACCGTTCACACCTTTCCCTCTCAGTGAGAACCAACTCTGAAGCATACTGATTCAAGCGCACGAACTGTACCTCATACTCGGATACGAACATGTTGCCTTGCACTAAAGCCATGAATTCTCTCTTCTTCTCGTCCTGATAGCGAGCACCAAGGTATTTCTTGTGGAACGCACTACGGAAGAATTCCCAAGTAATCTTGGCCTCGGGCATACCTGCGATAACTGTGGTCCACCAAGCATACACATCTCCCTGAAGCAACGAGACAATACAACCCGACTTAAGAGTGGTCGAGCACTCCATCTGACCCAAGATGTGTGTAGTACTCTTAAGCCATGCCTCTAAACCCTCGGGAGACATACCATAAAAGTCGACTCCGTCTAAGCTACGAAGTCGCTCAAGGGGCAAACCTGTTCCCGCACCCTGAGGTGGTGTTGCAGCATGAAGACCAGTAACAGCCGTCTGAAAAGCTTTGGCTATAGTCTGAAGTATCTGAGCCATGTCCACACCAGCCTGACCCTGGCCAACCTGTGGCTCATTACCATCACCTCTAACATTGGCACCCACTTGAGGTGCATTACCTATGACATTCGCCCCATTACTATCGGGAGCAGGAGGAGGAAGAGGCGCATTCCCGGGTGCCTGGTCACCCGCTTTAGGTTGTCTTCTCGGTGTCACCAAAACAAATAAACAATCTAAAACAACCAACACAGAACACGAGAAAAGAACACCGGGTTTGCAAAGGCAGGGATCCATGTGTTTAAGCTCTTTTAATTCAAAACCACTTTTCCATAATAATACCTAGCAATGGGAATGCATAACCAACCTTTAGACGTCAACAAAAACACAGGGTCATGCTCACAAACACTGTGCAAATCAGACAAACATACACATAAACAACTTACCTGAATTACCTTCCCGGGGAACCTCGTAACCGAGGTTCTAATGCCACCAAATGTAACCCCCTCGACTCGGTCTAGTCGCAGGACCGAATCGGGAGAGACACAGGGATAACCAGAGAAAAAACCGATAATTTCCCTCTGATTAACAACCCTAGATTAAGATTTATCTTGTCTAAATGCAATTTAACGGTCCTATGGTGTTAAGGGTTACAACGGAAGAACAATGACTCAATCAGACAACAATCGGATGTCCTATTGGAGCCAAACAGTCACGAAGGACCATTTTGCAAAACCACGCCAAAACATGAGCAAAAAAGGTAATTTAAACCTTACCAGATAGTTTATTAGTCATATTTCAAGCACACAAGGCAAGACCAACACAAACGAGACATATAAACTCACTTAGAAAGCATACAAGCATTAGGGACTAAAACTAAACATTTGGGAACCTTCAAAGATATCTTTTAACCACTTTAACTGCATATGTTTCGCAACAAGAGTTGCCTATTTCAAAACGCGGGCTCTCAGCAAAAAGAAAAACTAGGCCGTTCTAAAACGGATCATCTTGGTCTTGAAACGGAAATCTCCAAAGGCAAAACGTACCGAAACGGCACCACCCCCGCTCCGATATGGGTGCCCCAAAGGCCTATCCGTTCTGAAACCATACCAGGTGTTTCGAAATGCCTGGGCACATGTTGGCCCGAAAATGCATTTTGACATCCCAAACTTACCCCGAAAGAACACAAATCACATGGTAACATATTGAGAAAACATTCTAGAGGCAAAACACCCTAAAAATCGGTTTCAAACATGCATACACATAAGCATGGATCTCAAACTTAAAAGCTCATAAGGAACACTTTAACTCAAAACACCAACAAGCCAAAGCACAAGGCATTAAACCAAAAGCCAAAGCAAGCCTCAACAGAGCATGGTTTCAACATTTAAAACATGTAGCAATATGGTCAAACACATGGGAGTTTACAACCACCTCCCAAACCACAAAAACAAGTATTCCCATTTCTAAATTATTATTACAACTTAAAATCCATACTTGAGCTTAAGCTACGATCACCAGAGCCTTTCCTTCACCTTTCTTTGCTTCCCAGATCGCTAACGATCTACATTGTTGGAAATGAGCATGTAAGCATAAAAGCTTAGTGAGTGGTGCTCAAAACCACAACAACAACAACAATGCAGTTTTAGGAAAACCACTTCGGAGTTGCAAATAAAACCACAAGCATGAATTTCGTCAACATGATTATCAAAAATCTTACATATGCTTGTCATCTTACATCAAGCAATGCATCAACACATAATCGACATAGCATAACTCTCAACAATAAACATGTAACATTCAACATTCCAACACAAGAGTATAGTGACGACTATAGTTACATTAATCGGATACGCAGATTGGATTTGATGGTATCTCACATCAACGAATCTAATAAGAACAACAAGACTCGTGATGGAATCTTACATCACCGATGTCTAACAATAAAGCTTCCAGTGGCATCTTACATTACCGTACTCCTCCCTAATGGCATCTTACATCACTAGGTCCACACGCGAATTTTACATGTGCACTCTAACTCTATTGTCGACCAATTATACATGGTAAGACTCTCATATTTGCCAATACGCAAACATCGTGTAATACAACATAGAATATCACACTCATTAATCAATTACACACATTCATCTCATCTTATTTAAACACACGAATTTTACATGTGCACTCTAACTCTATTGTCGACCAATTATACCCGGTAAGACTCTCATATTTGCCAATACGCAAACATCGTGTAATACAACATAGAATATCACACTCATTAATCAATTACACACATTCATCTCATCTTATTTAAACCATGCATAACAAGATTAAGATAAAAGAATTTCCGGAAAAGTAAAACGTAAACATTTAAATACTTACTCTCGAGCTTAGGTTGGCCTTTCAAGCTCAACCTAAACTCTCAAAACATTTCCACTCACCGATAGAACCCAAACGATAGCTGAAACACCGATCCAAGCCTTCGAACTACCCGATCTCGTTTCCAAAGAACCCAAACTTGTTTTCCTTGTTTCTAACCAATTCAAAAATGATGCATTAGACCCGAATCAAGCCTCCAAACTCGCAGCAACACAGAAACTCATCATTTATCATAAAAACTAAATCGGTTCACACCCGTAAACACTTGGAAACACAATCAAAACGACCCAAACCAACTAGCAGCCAAAACTCAACAAATTTACCATCAAAACTACATCTTTCAACATCCAAAATACTTACCCAATGTCTAGAAAACATCAGCCCAAAGTCCTTCACAAGAACAAACCAAAACCCAAAATTTCCACTCCAAAACCCCTTCTTTTTACTAGTTTTGGGTTTCCCTACATTTAGCCACTATCCCAACATTTTTAGGACACCAAAACAAGGTTAAAAACACCTTTAAACATGGCATCAAACAACCCAAACGGAAATCCCTTCATTTTCCTCTTTTTTTAAACTAAAAGCATTTTGGAACAAATTTAAACAATGGGTTTTAGTAAAATTTTCACCAACAATAAATTTAAGGAAGAGGAAATCAAAACAAAAGAGAGATTACTTTGAAACTTGCTTGGCTGAATGGTTGGAGCAATGCAATAGTAAAAATGGTGTCTTGAGTAAAAGTAACGTGAAAAGAGGAAGAAGAAGATGAGTGTATTTTGAAAAACCCCTTTTTCTTAATTTAAATTCCAAAATCCCCCTTTTACCCTTCTTCAATTAAAATCTTTTAGTGTTCATTAAAATGTTTTCTCCCAAATAATTTAACCCGAATCAGTTTAACCAAGCCTGATTATATCTCGGGCCCTAAACCCGGCGCATTACACTTCCCCACGCGTAACTGACCCCGAACCTAATTTCTATTTTTCATAAACCAAAACCGTTGTTTTACTAAAACAAATTTTTTTTATTAAAATAACCTCATTTTAATGTGATCCAATCACACTTTTCAAAAATGTTTGGTGGCGACTCCGTGTTTTTTTAAAGTTTTCAAAAAGTCGAAGCTCGAAAGGGTTGCAACACAAGACAACTCGAAGATGCTCAGAATTTTCCTCCTTATTTCGAGAGTAAACCAAGATGTCGTCTATGAATATGACCATGAATTTGTCGAGATATAGCTTGAATACTCGGTTCATGAGATCCATGAATGCAGTCGGGGCATTGGTTAGCCCGAATGGCATCACAAGGAATTCGTAATGGTTGCATCGAGTACGAAAGGTTGTTTTAGGCACGTCTTCTTCCTTCACCCTCATTTGATAATAACCGGATCAAAGATCGATCTTTGAGAACATTGAAGCATATCTAAGTTGATCGAAGAGATCTTCTATCCTTAGAAGAGGATACTTTTTTATGGTAAGTTGATTCAATTGCCGATAATCTATACAATTCCTCATCGTGTCGTCCTTTTTCTTTAAGAACAAGACGGTAGCACCCCAAGGAGAGGAGCTAGGCCGAATGAAGCCTTTTTCTTGTAGCCCTTGGAGTTGCTTCTTGAGTTGCTTCAACTCTACTTGTGCCATTCGATATGGTGTAATAGACACTGGTTGGTTTTAGGTTGAACATCAATCTTGAATTCCACTTCTCTAGTCGGAGGGAGACCAAGAAGTTCCTTAGGAGAAACATCGACAAATTCAGATACAATAGGAATATATGGCAAGCAAAAGTCATATTCATCTTTTAAAGTCATAGCAACAAAGATTGAAATAGGATTCTTGTTGATAAGCAAGATGGATTCTTTACCTAAACCCCGAAGATAAAGTCTCCTATTTTGGCAATCTATCCAGGCTTGGTGTTTCCCTAACCAATCTAATCCTAATACTAGATCAAATTCACAAGTTGGCAAGACATAGAGATCAATTAGGAGGGGCACATTTCGAATGGATATAAGGCAAGCTTTACAAAGCAAGTTGATTGGCATATTCCCACCCATAGGGTTTGAAACTACTAAGCTAGTCTTAGCAAGTTCGGGTTTCATGTTTAACTTAACAATCAAAGAAGAGCATATAAATGAGTGGGTAGACCCCGAATCAATTAGAGCATAACCGAGAATTGAATTTAGTTCAAGAGTACCTGCGATAACATCGGGAGACTCTTCATCGTTCATACCACGTATATGGTAGATTCGAGCAGGGGCTCGAGATTCTTGATGTGTAGTAGTCAGATGGTGGCCTTTCCCTTTGCCTTGGTTCCCGGACTGAGCTTGTCTCGGGCCTTTGTTTCGGTTAGATGGTGCATGACTAGGATTTGCAGGAGTTCGAGCTAGGGCTTTATTAGGATTCTGGGGGCAATCCTTAATAAAATTATCGGCTCCACCATACGCATTGCATAGGTTTGATTAAGATAGGCATTGACCAAAGTGGAGCTTTTGGCAGAATTTACAAGTAGGGACTTTTCCAGAATTCTCTGTGCTATTAACTGAGATAACTAGGGCTGAAGGCTTGTTCACCGATTCAGGTCTCGGTATATAATTGCTTTTCGGAGCAGGAGTATAGGCCGAGGAGCTTTCTTTTTGAAAATTTTCCTTCTTGGATTGCCATTGAGGCTTATCATCACGTATTTGTTTCTTATCATTGCGGTTACCACCCTTTCTTCTTGTCGAAGCTTTCGTCTTTGGCTCGATTGCGATAGCTCGATTAACTAGATTTTGGAAATCTTTGATCCCCAAAGCTGTGAATATGGGACTTAGCTCATCGTTCAAGCCATGAATAAACATTCAGCACTTGTCGGCTTCTGTCTTGTTATACTTCGAGCCGTATTTGCAATATTTACAAAATTCAACAACATATTGTTCAGTAGGCTTATTAGCTTGCTTGAGATATAAGAAACGCTTCCTACTCTTGGCTAGATATTGCTCGCTGATGTATTTCTTTTTTAACTCTTCTACGAAGAATTTCCATGTAACAGCTTCAACTGGAGTAGTCAGGGTAGTGGTTTCTCACCAGCTCATAGCTTCATCTGCTAACAGGGCTATGGCACATTCGAGTTTATGCTCGTCCGAGCATTGTAATTGTTTGGTTAGGATCTTGGTAGTGTTCTCTAGCCAATACTCGGCATCTTTAGGCTTCTCATCGTTAGCACCAGTAAAGGTATAGGCTTGGTGTTGGGTAAGTTTGTCGATAAGAGCTCTACTAGACGTAGCAGTGGGAGGAGAAGGAGGTTGATCACGTTTAACGTTCATCACTAGTTGATCGAACATCTCCTTCATACTAAGGAGACATTCCCTTTGACAGATTAAATAGCAGGGTTTTCCGATTGAAGTTCAACTTGTACTCGAGGTTGAACGGGTTCTCGAGGTTCAACTTGTCTTAGAAGATTCAGTTCCATCCATACACTATCGCCTTCATTAGAAGAGCCTCAAGGACTTTCACCGTCCTGAGAAAGTCTCGTTTCAGACATATTACGATTGGATAAACATGAGAGAGTTTAGATAAGCAAGAACACAAGCATATTAAAATACAACTCCTAAGTGGCAGAATTCAATCCTATATGATGCATGAAGACTCTATTTAGTCCTAGGATCTAGACTTTTAGCTCTGATTACCACTTTTGAAACACCCCTTACTCGGGTTAGGAGTAACGAGTGTTAATGCAAGCAAACAAGCAACAAACATAAAAATTCAAGAAATTTTAAACCAAATTTTAAAACTCGTCACTAATCAATGAGTTTCTTAACAATCAAGTTACCAATATGATCAACTAGACCATACAAATGTTTATTATAAGTTACCAATATCCCATGTTATCATTCAACCTTAATCAATGTGTTCCCTATTCAACTAGTTACTTCCAATTCAAGAAACCATACAATACAAACATAGGGCATTCGAACACCACAAATTAGCAAGGACCTAATTCATTACAAGACTATTGAGACTAACATACAAAATCTATTTATCATGTCTAAACTTCTATGTCAACTTAAGTCGAATCATACAAGTAACCTAGAAATTTCATTCGATTATAAATGCATATTAGACAAGAAATCATACAAGCATTCAAATTGCATATATAGAAAGCAAGATTACATTCATATCGCCTTACTAGACTTGATTTCTCTAGGATATTTCATTCAAGCATGTAACCATTATCAAGACCATATTAAGCTACTCAATTAAGAAACCTTAATTACATACATATCAAGGGAGACCATTAAGTATTACAAACTTTAGAATTTAAGTCATATATACATGCCTTCAAACAACAAAATGCAACTCTAGCATGACCTATATACAAAAATAGATGCCACCAACTAGGAGTTTTACAAAATGATACCAAGTCATACATTAAGTTTTGTTTGTGTTCTGCTCCGGTTCAAGGAAAGGTAGCTTTCAAACAATCTAGACCTGTGATTGGGAAAGAAGGAAAATGAGAGTGATAAGTGCATAATGTACTTAGTGAGGTAGTACCTAGAATTAGCAAGTTATCAAGTTTATTAGCTTTAGGGGGTTTTACTCATTTTAAACAAGTTTAATCTAGTTAGGCATTATTCAAGCATGGTCACGACCTAGCTAGTCTCTATAACAGCATTCAAGCAAGCAAGCTCAAGGTTTCATTTCAAGAAATTACAATATACATCCAAGCAAGTAGCCATTACAAGTACTAATTAATCGAGCAAGCAATGTTAGGCAAGTATCAAGTAGATCAAGCAAAGAGATCACCAAGTCCAAATCGAATAGGATCCTTTTTAACTTATGACTTATCTTTCAAGTAATGAGCAATTCAAGATGGCATGTGCATCATTTTATTCATGTAATTTCATTACATAACAAGTTCATTAGCAAGTGTCAAGTTTCCTCATTCTTCATTCAAGTTCACAAGTCTTTGTTTCAAGTTTAATTAATCTTGTTTTGTCTTGGTAGTTAGTTAGGACTATGTAATCAAGTCACATGACGGTACAAAAAGTACCTAACAAGATGATGCACAAGGTATCTAACAAAAAGGTGCCCAAGACGCCACACAAGAGGGTAGACAAAGTACCTAGCAAGACATACCCAAGATATCTAACAAGAAAGTGCCCAAAACACCAAACAAGATGGTACAAAAAGTACCTAACAAGACGAGCTCTAGACTCTAAGGCATGCCAATCTACCTAGGACCAACTATCAACCAAGGGCTTGTTGATTCTTTTATTATCAAGCAATCATACATCAAGTGTTTAAGCTTTAACATATCAAGATCATGTTCTTATTAAACCCTTAGGCCATTTACACATTGGTTCATCAATCAAGTAATCAAGAATTTTAAACATCAAACAAGGTCACTTAGACATCAAGCAATTCGAATAGGCCATTCAAGACATAGGAGCACATTTCATTCATTTTCATTACCAAGCTACATTACCAACTTATTAGATTATCAAGTCCTTGTTACCTCCTTTCTTCCCTTATTATCAAGTTACCAATATAATTTAGATTCATTTCAAGTATAGACAACAAGAAAGAATTTAGACATGCTATTTTGGTTAGGACCTTAGTCCCAACCCTAAATAAAACTACACTCACAAACTTCCAAGCTTAAGCTACTGATCTTTGATGATAATCCACTATGTTCTTCCCTTGACTTGATCAGTTCTATCTTCCTAAACAAAGTCCTCTACTTCTTGTTCTATTAATCACAGACAAATTCATAGAAATCATGTTAGCATTCAATTCATCAATCAAGCTTATACAATCAAGCACATTCACATTATAACATTAAACTATTTTTCTGCTTCTGGCAGTTTGCACACCATTCACTATTTTGCTTGTATCTTTTAATCTATATGTCAGAATATCAATTAGTTTACACCTTTAAAAATATGATTAAATTATCTTTTCAACCATATATGGCTCCTAATTTTATTCCTTATGCATTAATACTGTTTTTCGATTAAAGTCAGGTCAAATTATAGCTTCAAAACTGCCCAGTTTGCATTTTTAATCCATTTTAGTGAGCTAATTAACCTATGACCCTCACAAGTTTCAACCAGCCCTTTAGAACTTAGTTTCCCTTGTTTTACTTTGTTTTTACACGTCAATATTGGTCCCTAAACAATTTATTTTAGTACTCAATTTAACAGTTTTTCCAGAACAGTCCATATTTCACAAATTTTGCCAATTATCACTTAAAGCTATCAATTTCCTTATTAGTCAAGCAACACAATTTATCAAACATTCATTTTAGGTTCTCCCTTGTTTTTAACTAACATTTACAGCCCTTAATCTTATCCAATTCAGTCCCAAATTCACTAATTTATTCAAAAACAATCCCTATTAATCAATCAAGCCATCTAGGTGACTAGTTTCATTACTAGCTCAATTTTTTTTGTACTTAACCATTATATTAACTTGTTTAATGACCCAATTCATTTCATGTACATGTTTTACCTATAAGTAAATCACTCAATTCAAGTCTTAATTTATCATGAATTTCAGTTTATATCACCAATTACATGAACTTACAATCAATAGGTCTCATACATAACCACATATCATTCGGCCATGTTAAATCTCAACCTATTTCCATCAATCAACTCACAATCTAACACGATTCACTTTAAGGATTATTCTAACATGATTTAAAAACTACGCTTCAAGAAATTACAAGTTCAAACAAAATGATTTAAGCATGAATTCATTCGGTTGAAGTGAAATTCACTTACATGGCTTCCTAGATTTTAATTATCTTGCTAATCATCCAACATGCATGAATTCTCAAGCTTCTCCCATGGCTTTTTCTTAAGATATCTCTCTCTTTTCTTACTATCCTTAGTCGACCATGGTGGAATGAAAGAGATGATAATCTCATCTTAATTGTATATGGAATTGCCTAATATACCCTTCTTTAATATCCACTAATTAAGGATGATGGCAAGGGCAAGGGAGGAATTAAAGATTTTGGCATGCATTCCTTACTTTTCTAATTGCATTCGGTTTAGTCATCCTAATTAGGTCACCATTCTTTCATTTCTTGTATTTAGGTCCTTAATTAACCTAATTAGCTTAGGTTCATGCTCAATTGAATTTGCAATTTAAGTGATTAGGTTCAATGCTTCTAGGCCATAGTTTAGGGTATTACATTTTGAGTTAGAGGTTTGGATAAAAGACTTGTAAAGACTATTTTATCCTTGATAACTATAAAAACTTTCTCTAAATAAAATAAATTTGAATAACTAATAAAATTAAAAAAACTAATTTCATAAATAAGAAATTAATATATAAATTAATATAAATTTCATAATTAATAAAATTATATTAAAATATAAATTCATAAATAAGAAATTAATATATACATCTAAATTTAATAATTAATAAAATTATATTCAAAATATAACCTAATTAAAAATCAATATATACATCTAAATTTAATAAGTATTAAAATTATATTAGAAATATAATTTCTCAAATAAAAAATTAATATGTACATCCTTGATATTAAAAAAATAATTTTCATAATTTAATTAATATTGATAAATACAAAATGTTAATAACTAATAAATTATTCAAACATGTATCGAATATAATTATGTCCTTATATGTCATTTTGCTTGGTCAAATAATCAAACAACTATCAACTATCAGTTAATTTTACCAAACACTTTTATACAATCAGCTAATGCAATCTGCTAGTCAAATTCAGATAATGCTATTAACTATCTGCTGTCAGCTAATGTAATATGTTATCCACTATCAACTATTTGCTAATTGCCAAACAGGGCCAACATTTTAAGTTGAAACCTAAAATGTAACTTCTACAGATAACACTTTAGGTTGAAATGATACAATTTTTGTAAGTTTCGAAACTTCCAACTAAGTTTCGATACTTGTTGTGAGTCTAGCCGAGTTTCAAGTTCTTTAACTCTTTAATCGTGATTTTTGTTAATTACGAATTAAAGCTAAAAAAATTTATTGGGTAATGAAGATTTCTTAGAGTATATAAGTAGTCTAAACTTGATTTTAACAAATTAAACCCAAAAATAGGTATTTGAAGAAATAACTTATTTTCAAGTTCTTTAACTTTTTAATGGCGATTTTGTTAATTCCGAACTAAAGCTAAGATTTTCTATTGGGTAATGTAGATTTCTTAGAGAGTATGAGTAATCTAAACTTCATTTTAACAAATTAAACTCGGAATTAGGCAATTGGTTTAAGAAATAGCTTATGTTCAAGTTTTTTAACTTTTTAATGGTGATTTTGTTAATTCTGTCCTAAAATTAAGATTTTGTATTGGGTAATGAAGATTTCTTATAGTATATGAGTAATCTAAACTTGATTTTAACAATTAAAACCTAAATTTTGGTAATTCATGAAAATTGTAATATTGCTTTTAAGCTAGAATTCTTGATTTTTAGTAAAACTTAGAGCAAAATTTTGATACTTGTCATGAAATATTTTCATTCTTGGACGGTCAAATCTCATATAACAATTTAGGTTGAAGTGAGTAAAATTTTAAGTTTCAACATAAAATGCTATGCAAAATTATAACAATTTAAGTTGCAACCTAAAATGTTACCAATACATATAACATTTTAATTTTGAAACCTAAACCTGAAATATTACCCAAAATCATAACATTTAGTAAAATTTTAAGTTTCAACCTAAAGTGTTATACAAAATCGTAACAATTTAGGTTTCAACCTAAAATGTTACCAATACGCATAACATTTTAGTTTGGAAACCTAAACATGAAATATTACCCAAAATCATAGCAATTTAAGTTGCAACTGAAATTATTACTAATATATACTATTCAGATACCATTTGAAATTATACATTGAGAAACAAAAAAAAAATCTTATCCAAATCTCTTGCAAATAGTAGACAAAGTATTAAAAATGGGATAAAAATTAGCTATCCTTTTTCGGTGCTCTTTTTTATGCTTCAATACTGAAAAGTATTAAAAAAATTAAATTACAAGCTTCTAACCTTAAATTTTAAATTTTAAACTCTACACTGATGTGTGCACGTTCACCAGCAAGTTTTGCACACTTTTCATGTTGTGTTTTAAACATGAAAGACACAGGAGTTTTCTTTACTTCTCTCATATTACTTACTTTTTCTACACTCATTTCTGGTTATTTAGATTCATGTTATCACATCATACTCTGTATATGTTTTGCATACTTTATTTTCATGACCTTAGCATGTTATATGTGATACCCATACTTAAGCTTAAAACCACATCTTTACTTAACAAATGTTTGCATCTTTAGATTATAGTTTGCATCATTTAAAACTTTACTTTATACTTATGCATTATAGTCCCTATACTATTTAAATGAGACATTACTTATATAATTCATTGTTTTCTTCATAAGTTATATTAACACAACTCAAGGGAGTGTGCTACAGCTCGGTTCCAGCTCAAAGTGTCAGAATCAGCTCAAAATGTTCTTTGGCCGTTTCAAGACTCTACAAGCTGCCAAATGGTTCGAGGACACTTATGAAGTCTTAAAAGTGCTCAAGGATATTAAAGGATCAGCTCATTCAACTCAAAACAGCTTCAAAGAGCTTAAATAGCAAAAGAGTGATTTTTGAGCAAAGGAGGATTCGTTTCAGCTCCAAAACACTTCAGTAGCTAGAGGACAGCTTAAAGGCACTTCAAGACTAGCTCACTCAGCTAAAGAAAGCTCGGATCTGCTCAAATCAGCTACTCACCTTTAGCTAGCTAAGTCAACTAGCTAGCTCAGCTCAAGTCAGCTCAAGCCTAGCTCGTTTAGCTCATCTCTAGCTCCTCTGACTACTACCAGCTCCTTCAGTGGACCAGCTAGTGACACTAGCTACCTAGCTAAGTGATGGAAGGGCACCTACCTAGCCGAATAGCAAAGGAGGGAACCTAGGCACCCCTACACACCTTGGCTCCAATTTGAAAAGGTGCAAGACTGCCGAATAGTGCTTGATAGGTTATCAACACCTATTCAAGCCTTTATCACACCAATTCGGCCAAAGGAGGGAGACACCAAGGCTGCCGAATCATTCCCTCTCCCCTACACACCATTTCGACCACCCCTTTCATTTACTATAAATATGTAATGCATTTTCATTTGTAAACACACAATTCAGATTATAAAAATTACTTTGTGAGGTTTTCTCTCATCCTTGTTCTTTTTAAAACTTCTTGACTTATCAAATCTTTATTGATTTGTGGCGTCTCCCTTTTCTTTTCATCTTGATACTTTAGATTGTTAAACATCCATTGTTTCTCAGTCTAAGTCCTTTTACCACCCTCAAGGCCTCATCCAAGTTAGGGTATATGCTCCTTAGCATATGTTCATCTTTTTGAGCCTTTGAATACTACCAACATCCTTTCTCTTCACCATCTTCCATATACCATCTGAAACCATCTTCGTACTTATCTATCTTCCTTTCCTTACGCCCTTTTGACATACAAACACTACCATCCTTCCGCAACCTATCTCCTTTCATCCAATTCAACATATTTTCACAAGAAAACATTCGTGATACAAGGCTTGATTGCATTCAAAGGTCCGGGCAATCAAAGCTTCTCTCTACAACATCAATTGGAGAGTTGGAGCGTATCATACACCCTACCCCAAATTCTCTAAACTTTAACCACAAACCCTAACCTTAAACTTAAATTTTAGTGTGTGAGCATTTAACCACAAACACTAATTTTAAACCTTAAACCTAAATTTTAGTGTCTATAAACATAAGTACTGAAAAGGGAAGAGGATTTTTATCCTTTAAAAGACATTAAAAATCCACAATATTAACAACATACTTTTTTACTATTATTACCAACAAAATATTTGCCTAATACATTAGGATTGTATACACATGTTTCAATCTCCATATAAAACTTGCATGTATTCCTCTAATTTCCCTAAAAATAACTTTGAATATGTTCTAAGTATGTATTCTATTCTACTACACTGTGCAAGTTTTTTGGTTTGAATTTGAAGGAACTCATTTCTCTTACTAACTGTTAGAACAAGAAACTGTCATATAACAATGTCTTTTATACATAAAACGAAGATGGGATTCAAGCAAAAGAAATCAAATGGAAACTTAAGAGTATAAGCCTATCATCCCTAACAAGCTGTTTTCTCTCCCAAACAAGCAAAAAAGAAAAGGCCATTAAAATTAGCATACCATCCACCGTTAAAGCCCCATAAAAAAGAGAAGAAAAAATAACGAACAACCAGAAGGAAGGTTTGTCTGAACTCTGAAACACGAGAGAATCCGTGTGATATCAGAATTCAGAAAATCAAGCCTTTTTGTTCATTCATAATTCTTTTACATTCTAAGATTATGAAACACTGTTAACTCATTCCCACAATGGGAATGCCCCCGTGTTTTTCTTTTCTTTTCTTGCATTGGTTAATCCCTAACTAAAAACTTTGAAAGAAAATTACCCAAACTTTTTTTTTCTTTTTTTCTACTTGGGTTTCTTTTTTGGTCTTTGAAGGAGGGAAAAAGGTTGGTTTGAAGGTGGGGATGGATTCCAGGATTGAAATCAAGGTGAGCAATCCAAAGAGAGGAGATACGGGGGTGCATACGGCGGGACCAAGTGATGCGGCATCACCGCCGCCTGATGGGCAGCGTAGGGGGCGGGGGCAAAGGCAGAGGCAGAGAGAAGGACAGCCAGCAGGATGGTTGATTGATTTCGTGCCATTCAAAAAGTGGGTGCCTTGGTTGATTCCAGGCTTTGTTTTGGTTAATATATTCCTTTTTATAATAACCATGTACATTAATGATTGTCCCAAGACCTCCAAGAATTGCGTGGGGAAGTTCTTGGGTAGGTTCTCTTTTCAGCCTTTCAAAGAGAATCCCCTCCTTGGCCCTTCTGCCTCTACGTATGTCTCTCTTCCAAATCCAATGCATCAAACTATCTCCCTTTATGTCTGATCAAAATTCCCTGGCCTGGTTCTTCAGATTAGAGAAAATGGGTGCTCTAGAAGTGTCTAAAGTTGTCACAAGGCATGAAGCATGGCGCATGATTTCTTGTATATGGTTGCATGCTGGTGTTTTCCACATACTTGCAAACATGTTGAGTCTTTTATTCATTGGAATTCGGCTTGAACAGGAATTCGGTTTTGGTATGCATCTTTGTTACCAATACTTAAGCCATTTACTGCTTAATTCATTGGATTACTTAACACATCATGTAATTGTCGTTATTTACTAATTCAAGATGTGTATCACAGTATATAGTTTCAGAAAGGTTCCTAAGTCTTGAAAGGTCTTTTCGCATTTGCTGGTTAAGCTCACATGCTTCGACAAGGGATATCTATAACTGTTAGGGATGCTTAATTGAAGCACAATAGCTTAAAACCTGAGTTCTTGTGATTTCTTAACGTATCTTTGTCTTTAATCGGAACGTATACTATGCACCATTAACTACGACATCAATTAGTCTGTTGGTTTTTTCCTTCATCCTGGGATAGCATTAACCTGCAGGACATTACTTCCATCATGACTTAGAAACTTCCTTAGTGCTTTCAGAAATACTTCAGATTTACCTACTTAGAAGTTATTATTCTGGTTTATAGGTATTTAATCCTAATGCTTCTTTGGTATTTCTGCAGTGAAAATTGGGTCACTTTATCTAATTGCCGGTTTCGGTGGGAGTTTGATGTCCTCTCTTTTTATTCAGAGTGTTATATCGGTTGGCGCCTCTGGTGCACTTTTTGGTTTACTAGGAAGCATGCTCTCCGAACTAATCACAAACTGGTCAATATATGCAAATAAGGCACGTAAGATAGCACTGATGTTTTATTCTTCCTAGTCTGTTACGTGTGCAAGCAGATTATCTTACAGTTTTAGTTTCCTACGTGCAGTTTGCAGCACTGTTAACTCTTGTTCTGGTTATCATAATAAATCTAGCAATGGGAGTCCTCCCACACGTGGATAACTTTGCTCATATCGGGGGGTTTATCTCCGGCTTTCTCCTCGGTTTTGTGTTTCTAATCCGACCCCAGTTTGGATATGTTAGCGCCAAAAAAATTCCTCCCGGATACATTGCACCGTCTCGTAAACCTAAACACAAGCCGTACCAGTATGTCCTGTGGGTCATCTCTTTGATACTACTGATTGTTGTGTAAGGAATCCTTTTCCTGTTTGAATTCAAGAAACTCTGTATACATTCTAAATACCAGTCAGCTTCATGATCAAAATAGGCTATTCCCCTGCATGAATGACATTAAACCGATACTTGTCTCAAGTTATGATTTCGTTTTTTCTCATCAATATGTCCATACTTTCACTGCTGCCATATGTATGTTCTTCCAGATTTGCTATGGGCTTAATTCTGCTCCTTCAAGGGGTTAACCTGAACGATCGTTGTTCTTGGTGTCATTATATGAGTTGTATCCCGACACCATTGTGGAGTTGCAAACAACGAAAGGTGTATTGTCAGGTCAGCTGCATTAATAATAGTTTAGTTTCTCAATTTGTGTTCATTCTCATCACATATCTTGATACTTTCTTATGACACTGTTCCTATTTGCTTTCCGGTAAACATTTTTATGATTGTTCCACGCTTCTATGTACATGCGAGTCTATCGAAATGAAAAGGGCTTAATATTATTTGTTGATTCTTATTGCAGTCAACCGAGTTCGAGAGCTCATTTAACTTGACATGCATAAGCAATGGGAAAAGCGAGATCTATGCATTAACAGAGGAAAACACTTCCCAAGTTCAACTACTATGTTCCAAGCTCTGTCGTTGATGCAGGATCATGTATAGGAGAAAGATTTTTGGAACATTTTAAATTTGGTGCAGTTGTTCATTTCGAATATATTATCCGTTGAGTTTCAGTATATTAGATGAAGATATATTTTTTTCCAATTACAATTCTTCTTTCTAAATAGATGTCAGCTGAAATGTTATTAATAGGAAAAGAAGATAAAAATGTTTCAGTAACAACAAAACAAAACCTCAACAAACGAGCAAACCAAAACTGAAAAGAAAACTTTATTCTCCTTCAATCTAAAGAAAATCAGAAAATTCGCAAGGTTTCAACTTCAAACAGGGAGGAACTATAATTTTTTTTTTTACTTCAAACAAAGAATAACCATAAATGGTGAATGATCACAGTATGAATCAGTGTTTCGTTCTATGGCCATGATTTGTGTAATATAAGTTGACACTAGGACTAGGGTAATGCCATTTCGAATAGGAGTTTGTTGAATCTTGCAAGAATACAATCCCGATAACCAACAATCATTCCAAAACGAAATTGAGGTACCATATGAATCTGAACATGAATAATATGTTATGAGCCTTGGCATAGGATCTAGTCACAGGTCTAGACGTGATAGATTTTTTGCTTTGACTTATGGTTAATCAAAGAGGTAGATTCGTCCTTGACTAAACATCCTCTGTGAATAACGTTTATAATAGAGTAAATGCTTATTTTCTTTATTGAATATTGGCAGCCTTTAATAGGATTTTGCTGACAAATGAAAGAGTCCTAATGAATATAAAATAAAGATCCCTAATATATAGGATTGTTGATGTTGATTTTGGGCGACATAAAACAAAGAGGATGGAAGGGTCGTTGAGGGAGGGGTCGACGGCAGGCGTTGGCTGTTCAACTGAGCTTTAACAGATGGAGAGTCGTTGGAGGCAAGTTCGGCGTTCTTGGCGTTTTGTCGAGAGGATCAGGTGAAAAGGGGAGGAAGGTTCTGCGTAGAAAGGTGTCTTTTGTCCCTTTTGGAGAAATTGCCAACCTTTTATACCTCTCAAACACCCCCGTCACGTCGAGGGCTATTCATGGTGCTTTTATGGGTGATGCAAGGTCTGACTCTGTAACACCCGAGTTTAGGGGTCAGATGTTAAGTGTGTGAATCTGGTTCGAGTCGTGGGCTTGTTTTAAATTAAAATGGGTTTGGTTTTAATTAAAAGGGGCATGAGACTTCATTAAGAGTAAAATAGTAAATTTTCAAATAAAGGAAATAAAAAGTAAAAAAGGACTTTTTACTAAGTCTTCTTCTTCTTCCTTCAACTAATTTCACGACCAAAACCTCCCCAAACCCCAAAACACTATTTCATCAATTTTCTTCATCAATTTCAAGTGTTTTCATCGAGGTAATTATGTTTTTGACTTCTCCTCATCTTTCTAAACATTTCTATGGTTTTAGTTTTAGTAAACTCCATTTTGAAGTTTTCCAAGTTTTCAAATTTTGAGATAAAGAAGGAAGCTTTGATGGGTTTTTATTTGGTTTTTGATTTGTAAGGATGATATATGTTTTAATGTTGCCTTATGTGTATTATATCTCGAAATGGTGGGATTTTGTTAAAAATCCCGAAATGGGTTTTTGGGAGTGTGTTTAAGGGAGGAAAACTTGAGTTTTTGGGGTAGTTTTGTGAAGGAGAGTTGGGCTGATGATAGGGTTATGCTTGGGGGTTGCTTTGAGTGTGTTTAATGATGATTTGAGTGTTGGATTCGATAGATTTCTATTGGGTTGTGTGAGAGTCCGAAAATGAGGATTTTGGGTTAGTTCATGGCTTGGAAATGTAGAGAATGGTCTTGTGGTTGTAATCTGATTTGCGACAGTGGTTTTGTGGATGATTTGTTGAGTAATATGTTGTTTTTGATTGATTAGAATCAAGGGAAATCGTTGGAGAAGCTCCGGGCTCGATTCCGGGAAGTTTGGAGGCTTGATCGGTTTGCTTTAAGGGTGTTCGGTGAGTGGTTTGTTTAAAATGGTTTTAAATTGGTTCAAGTGTGTGGTTGATGTGTTATATTGTGCTTGGTAGGCCAATCTAATGTGGAGATTAAGTTGGTAGCTTAATCTCTTGTTTGACTTTTTGAGTTTCTTGTGCAAATGTGGTTTGTGTGATACATGTTCGTTTATGCATGTTGCTACATATTGATGTTGTATAATGGTGATGATATGATGTATTGCATGATTGTGAAATCATGGTGAAACTTGTTTAGTATGTTGGCACTAGTTATAATTACCGGGCATAAATGATCGATCATTAGGATGAGTGTGCACACGGTAAGAGTCAAATCCGCGTGTGGCTTTGGTGATGTGTAGTCACCAAGGAGGAGTACGGTGAGGTAACATTCCACCGGAAAGTGTTTGTATGTGATGATGAGTGAAATCCCATCCATAAAAGAAAACGCTGATGTGTGAAATCCCACCAGAAGGTAATATGGTTGTTGAGTACGTTGGGGGCGAAAATCCCAACATGAGTTATCCGCATATCCGAGTAAGCTATATAGTTGTCAATATACTTGTTCATGTGTGGTTGTTTTGTAAGATATATGTTATATCTTTGTTTAGCATGACATGAGGTAAGATGCCATGTTCATGCATTCTTATAGTAGTTGGCTATGTTGCTTGTTGGTGTAAATGTATGCCTTGTGGATGTTCCATGGATGCCATGCTTTGAACCCTACATTGTCGATGTTTTGTTTTTGAGCTCCCTCACTAAGCTTCTAGATTACGCTTTCGTTTCGGCAATGCAGATCATTAGTGTGGAGTTAGAAAGGAGCAAGGAAGGGGCATCCAAGCGCGTGTGTGGTTGCTCAAGTATGGTTTTATTGAATACTGTAATAGTTAGCAATGGGGATGCTACATGTTGTAGGAGCATGTGTTAGACTCCTATGTTGTTATTGCTTTTGTGTTGAAGATTTGTAAACCATGTTTTATGAGATGTCTAAGTGCTTTGTGTGAGAAGCATGTAAACCTTGTTTAATTCTATGTTTATGTGGATGTATGTTTCCTATGAATGGAATGGTCTTGTCATGTATGTTTATATGTTTGATCATGCTTGTGGTAGGATGACATGCCTTTAGATTATGGGTATGATTGTTGTTTCATGATCCTTGTTGTCTTAGAGCATGTTAGGGAACGTTTGGAGATGCAGAAAATTGTTTTCAGGGTCACTCAGAGTGCAGGCATTTCGAAAAGCTCATGGTTGTTTCGGAATGGGTGTAGCTCCAGGGATACTCGTATCAGAACGGGGGTTGTGCCGTTTCGATACGATTTGACACTGTGAGCTCCCGTTGCAACACGTGTTTCGATACGGTTTGCCTCTGTGAGTGCCTATTTCGGAACGAGTTCCGGAACGTTTCGACATTGGAGACTCCCGTACCAGAACAGAGTGGACCGTATCGGTACGGCCTGGTCTGGCTTTTAAACTGGAGCGTGCATATCGAAATGGGCAAGCATGTTTTGAAACGCAGGCATGTAATTGGGCTTTTGGCATCTTCAAAGGTTCTTAGATGTCGTGTTTTAGTCCCGTTTGTTGTTTGCTTCCTTGTTAAGTTTATATGCATCGTTTACGTATGGTTTTTCTTCATAAGTATGAAATTGGACTAACATCTCACTTGGTAAATTTAAATTACCTTACGTTCTGCTTGCATCTTCTCGTTATCGTTTTCCACTGTCGTTGTCACACATAGGACTAAATGATACATTTAGACAAGATAATTAAAAGAAATTTTTCTAGGGTTGCTAATCGAAGTGGAGCCTTAGCGGGTTTCACTTCGGTTTTCCCCGTGTAACTTGCTCGGACCGGTCTGTCGTCTAGCCCGGGACGAGGGGGTTACAAGCTCTATGATGGCTCATTAGTGGGCCGTTAGTAGTAGATTCAACTGATGGGGCGTCGTTTATACCTGCCAGAGTGTTTTGAGGATTGGTGATTGGTGGTCTGTCAGAGATTGATATCTGCGGAGGCAGGAAAATATTTAAGTTGAGGGCTCCTGGTGGCGTTTAGCGAAGACATCATTGTTTTACCCAAAGGCAATGTCAGGAGAGGTGTCTTATGGGGGGATCCAGCGGAGGTACAACACCAGTCCCCCCTTTAGTCAAGGAGTACCATAAAGTGGTACGAACATAGACGTTGTTGGGCGCAAAGGTTTCGTTCCTTTATAGAAGGTGTTTGCTGCCTTTATTTAGGCTGAGATTGCATTGTATTCATTTGATTGGTCATGGGTGCCTTTCTTAGTGCGGAACGTGGGTGTTTTATTTTTGTTGAGGCAGTCGTTGCTGGTGGTTTTCGCAGTTCGTAGAAGTAGTTGTGAGGTGGCTTCTTCATTTTGTAGAGTCGTGGTGTTTATGATGTTGGGACGGAGGCATCTCATGCCTTGGAGGGATTATTATGTGTGGGGTCTAGGTATCTCATATCATTATAGAATCGAGCGCTGTGGAGTAGAGTTTATCTTGACACTCTTGTAGCATCAAGCGCTATGGGTGGAGGCATCTCCCTTAGGAGGCATCTCATACCCTTGGAGATATTATCAAGCTTGGGGTTATGGCATCTCGCACCCTTGTAGAATCGAGCGCTATGAAGTGGAGTTTATCTCGATATTCTTGTAGCATCGAGCGCTATGGGTGGAGGCATCTCCCTTTATGCTCTTAGAGGATTTCTCTTGAGAAGCGCAGAGGTATTATATTTTAGGTACTCGTGTATTTGTAGAAACAATTTATGTACACATCTCCCTTGGGAGGTAAACATTTAGTTGAAGGATCCGTATACTTCTGTTGGCATGAGATATATAAACTCATTCGTCCTTGTAGAATTGTGATGCTTCAAGCATCGATGGGACGAAGTAATATCCTTTCAGAGGTGACCGTTTTTTGTAGGGTCTATATGCTTCTATTGGCATGGGATATATGCTTCTCAATCCTTGTAGAATCGCGATGCTTTGGGCATCGATGGGACGGAGGCATCTCCTTTCGTAGATAATCATGTGCTAGTAGAGTTCACATGCCTTGGTTGGCATGGAGTTTGTAGTCCTCTCCGTCTGTAAAGCCCCGATTTTGAGCCTAGGAGTTTTTTAGGTTGATTAGACGGTCTAGTGGACCGGAGTTAGAGATTCGTGTCGGATTCGAGATTAAAATCGGAATAAATATATTTTGAGTCAGATAAAAATATCCTAAAATCATTATTTAATATATTGATGATTTTTGTAAAACCAATTTCGAAAAATATGATTTTGAAATTGGACATTTTGGTCTAGTGACCAAAATGTAAAAAGGTGAAAATTGTTTTTAGTGATTGTTTTGTAAAATGGTCAAAACTTTGAATCTTTAAGGAGCTAATTGCCCAAAGTCTAATATCATATTTTTCTCCTTAATTGGCTATTTTAAAAAAGATTCTGGAAAGTATAAATAGATTTGGGGAATTAATTTTATAATTAAAATTCGTAAACAAATTTTACGTAACTATCTTTCTCTAAAAGATTTTCTCTCAAATTCACTTCAGCCAAACACTTTTATTTTCTTCAAAATCTTCATGTAACTTCTTGATTTTATCAATCTTTTGGTTTTTAATGAGTTCCTAATTGTTTCCTATCAAAACCTTATTGTTTTAATCTTGTTTTCTAATGTAATCAATCCAATTAAGGGGGAAAGTTAACATTTTTTTTTGAAAATCCTATTCTACTTCTACCTAGAGGGGGAGGGGGAAATCTAGGTGAAGGCTATGCTCCTGAGGGGTCTTGAACCCGGGACCTAAGGGGAAGGGAATGGAGCAGGTGAGCGTGCTCTGACCACCAGGCCGTCATCACATGCTCGGGGAAAGTTAACATTAGAGGTGAACTTTGTTCTTCTTCTCTAATGTATGGTTCTTTATTGAATTTCTCATGGTATTGATCCTTTATATATGTTTCTAATGAGTTTTGATGATTTAATTATGGGAGAATTGGTTTAATCAATGTTTTATTGATGAGATTATATGATTTTCGAACTGGATCTGTTTTGATGAGTTCTTCATTGATTTTAATAATGAATGTGATTTTTTATAATGTTAATAAGTTAGATTTGACATTGGAATCTCAAAGCTATGTGAATCTATATAACCCCCTCGACCCGGCCTGAGCGCGAGACCGAGCCGAACGGGTCACACGAGGAATATTGAAGTAAACCGGGAAGGTTTACCTCACTAAACGACCCTATTTTTTTTTTCCTTTTTTATCTTATCTAGATGCACATTATCATCCTAAGTGATAAGACTTGCAGCGGAAGAAACATCAACTCAAGTAGACATCGATTTGACAATTAGTTGGTTATGAACATGTATTAGGGACCAAATTGTAATTTTAATAAATTTCAAGGACTTCAACCAATTTAAAGTTACCAACCTTTAATTAGTCATGTTACAAGCCATTGTTTCAAACCTCAACTTAATTCGATCATCCAAGATCATTTAATTACATCCACAACATTCAGGGACTAAAACGAAAAGAAACAAAACTATCAATAATTCCAAATAACTAAAACACTTGTCACCGTATCGATACCCTAGGTACCTTATTGATACGATTTCTACTTCCCAAGCTCAAACAAGGAGTTTACACATATCTCCCCAAAACACAATGGATCTCCTATTGCCTTCTTACTCATAGTCTAAATCGAAAATATACTTTCAAGAGTGAAGTCTCTCTTGGTCCTTTGCTCCTTGCTGCCTTCCAAACCTCAATTCTCCGCATTGATGGACAAAATAGAGCGTAAGAACACAAGGCTTAGTGAGTAGTGCTAAAAATAAAACACCATCAATGCATTTAAAACCATTTTCCAAATACAAATTCAAATCTCATTTCAATTACTTTCAATTCGTCATTTGAAAACCATCATGCCTTTAAAATCATGCACTTTAACAATCAAAATCCAACATAATAAACCATATGCAACATGTATCATGAACCAACAACAAGTCTCATTACTAACACTCAATTTAAGCCTTCCCATGCACAACTACTCTATGTAAAGTTTAAAGAGTAAACATGTACAAATTGCATTTTACAACACAAACCATTTCATGATACATCATCAATTATATTGGCTCACAAGAGATCATTAATCAAGTCCAACCCCACGGGGACAACAACCTCTAACATCGGTTAGATGCTTAACCCACTAACGAGAAACAAGAACTAACCTCCTCGATCGTTGGGGTACTTGGATGGAGATGGGACACCAACCTCCTTGACATCCAAGGTGACTTATCTATAGTGCACTCAATCCTGTAGCCGACTAACTATATCCAATAACATTTATAAACCATTTTCATAACATTACTTGCCAATATAATTCACATTTAACCACATACCTCATTGTTTTCAAAGCATCAACAATAAACCATTTATAAAGGCATCAAACCATGCTTTAAATCACAAGTACAAGTCATATACTTAAAAGGATCAATTACCATGTGCATCCTTCATCACTTTAACATTAAAAACAGTAAACTACGTACTTAAAACATGATTTAACAATAGGTAACTTCAAGTCAAAACCAAGTGCATAAAACCATTTCATAATAGCACAACCAAGAGAGAAATTCCTTATACTTCCAAACATAGACAAGTGTTTCAAGCTGAAATTCACGTTCTCACTCACCGACACATGAAACCTTGATTAGCCGACGTGAAACTAAGCGTTTGAAGCTCCTGAAACCTCACCAATTGCTTTCGAAACATTCTCCCCTGTTCTAACCACATAAGAAAAGAGAATAAATGCATCTCAATGCATTCAAAACTCCAGCAAGCAATCCTACCACATTGCCTTTCCTAAAACCACCAAAACGGCCATCCGAAATAACCAAAAACATCACCAATTAACCTCCAAACTTAACTCAGCCAAAACTTAACACTTTCAACCATCTATTAACATTGATTAACACCCAAAATCATCCTATTATCAACCTTATACCTCCAGTATTCACAAAATCACATCAACACCACAACAACCCAATTCTAGCAGCCTAAACAACTAGAGACTCACATAGTTTCGAGATTACCATTCTTAAACCTGTATATTAACATTACTAAACTTCCAAATCATGATTAAAATCAACCTTAAACACAGCAAAACAGATCCTTTACAAAAATTAAACAAAATCATCAACTAAGGCTTAATTTAACCATTTCGTTCAAATCACTCATGAAACCTCATTAAGAAACATAATTAAAGAGTCAAATACTTGGGAATTTCAATAAAGAACCTTGATTAGTGGAGAAGAACGAAAATTACCTCTAACTCCTTACTTTCCCTCAATTAACAAGATTTGATTGAAAATCTTCAAGAAACCATTGAAGCTAGTTGAGGAAAATCCTTGGAAATCATTTGGAGATCAAAGTAAAATGAAAAAAATAAACATCTAGAAGTTTTGAAAGAAAATAGGTAGTTTGGATGATGAGAAAATAGAGAGAAGTCTTGAGAAAATGGAAGTTACGTCAAAATGTGTTTTAAAGATTAACTACCTTTTTAGTCAAATCCTTCTTGACCCTTTTAATTAAAATACATTTAAAACAACTCAAATTAAGGGATCGGCTTATTGAAATTAAGCTCCCTAAAGATTCTAAGCTTTGACTCTTTACAAAATAGTCATTAAAATAATTTTCAATTTTTTCAATTTAGTCCTTAAGTCGAAATGTCCAGACTCCAATTACCATTTTCCAAAATTGACTTCACCAACCACTTATATATATATATATATATTAAAATGATTTTAGATAATTTTTCCATATTTTATCACCTTCTAAACTAGGTTTTCCCTAAACTCATTTCGAAACTAACCTGAGTCTTTAGTCTCGGTCTAACGGACCCCGAACCCAACCTAAAAACCTCTAGGCCAAAACCGGGGCATTGCATCTCTCCCCCACTTAGGAGTTTTCATCCTCAAAATTTTACCTGGAGGAAAAAGGTGTGGAAACTATTTCAACATGTCCGTTTTGCTTTCCCATGTGGCCTCTTCAACTCCTCGATGTCACCACATCACCTTTACTAGTCCAATCATCTTTCTACGATGAACTTTGCTACCAGAATCAAAAATCTCAATAGGTTCCTCATCATAAGACAAATCTGGTTGCAACTCAATATCCTCAACTGGCATAACATGCGACGGATCTGACCTATACCTCCGCAACATTGACACATAAAACACATCATGAATTTTCTCCAACTCTGGAGGTAACGTCAACCGATACGCAATAGGACCAACACGTTACAAAACTTTATATGTTCCAATAAACCTTGGAGTAAGCTTACCCTTACGTCCAAACCTCATCACCTTCTTCTAGGGTGACACTTTTAAAAACACGCGATCACCAACCACAAACTCAATCTCCCTACGCTTCAAATCCGCCTAGGATTTCTAACGATCTTAGGCATCTTTTAAACGATCACAAATAAGCTTCACTTTCTCATTTGTGCTTTTCAACACATCAGGCAAGGAAACATGCTTTTCCCCAACCTCAACCCAACACAAAGGCGTACGACACCTTCTACCATACAAAGCCTCATACAGTGCCATTTATAAACTAGCTTGATAAGTGTTGGTTATACGCAAACTCCACCAAAGGCAACTATTTCTCCCAGGTTCCTTGGAACTCAATGATACAACATTTCAACATATCCTCCAAAATCTGAATCACACGTTTAGATTGACCATCCTTCTGAGGATGATACGAAGTGTTGAAATTCAAATGTGTACCCAAAGCTCGATGCAAGCACTCCCAAAACCTCGCTGTAAACTGTGGATCTCTATCAGAAACTATAGACTTGGGCACTCCGTGCAAATGTACAATCTCAGCAATGTAAAAACCCGCCAACTTCCAAGGTATACGTCGTATGCACAAGAATAAAACGTGCACACTTCGTAAACCGATCAACAATAACCCAAACAGATTCCTTCTTGGTTGGTGTTAACGACAACCCAGACACAAAATCCATGGTGATTCTCTCCCATTTTCATTCCGGTATCCTTAAAGGTTGCAACAACTCGAAAGGAAACTGATGTTCAGCCTTAACACGCTGACACACCATGCACTTAGCAACAAAATCAACCACATCTTTCTTTAAACCAACCCAATAGTACTCTTCCTTCAAGCCTCGATACATCTTTGTACTAACGGGATGCATAACAAAAGGACTACTATGCGCTTCAGTCATAATAGTACACCTAAACTCATCATCAGTTGGTACCACTATCCGATCCTTGAAACACAACACTCCATCATTATTGAAACGAAAGTGTGTCGGATTCCCATCCATAATATCCTTAACATGTGGTACTAACTCCTCATCATAAGGTTGTTTTTCCTTAATCAATTGTGACAACGATAGTTTAACTTGCAACTCGGCCAAAAAACCTCCATCTTGCGTCACACTCAACCGCGCAAACATGGCCCTCAACTCAACCGCAAACATCCTGCTCAATGCATCGGCTACCACATTAGCTTTCCCTAGATGATACTCAATCGTCAAATCATAATCCTTAAGCAACTCCAACCATCTACGTTACCTAAGATTCAAATCCTTTTGTGTCATCAAATAATTTAAACTCTTATGATCTGTATAAACAACACACTTTTCACCATAAAGATAATACCTCCAAATTTTCAAAGCAAACACAACCGCGACAAGCTCAATATCATGGGTAGGATAGTTGCGCTCGTGCACCTTCAATTGTCTAGAAGCATAAGCCACAAACTTTCCACCTTAAATCAACACGTAACCCAAACCAACATATGATGCATCACTATAAATCACAAACTCCTTACCCGACTCAGGTTGAATCAAGATAGGAGCTTGCGTCAAAGCTTCCATCAACTTCTCGAAAGCTCGTCGTCTATCTTTCGTCCATTCAAAGCAAACATTCTTTTGTAACAACTTAATTAATGTGGCAGCAATCTTTGAAAAATCATCCACAAACCTACGATAATAACTAGCCAACCAAAGGAAACTACGAACTTCTGACACAGATTTAGGTGACTTCCAACCCATCACTGCCTCGATCTTATGTGGATTAACTTGAATACCCTCGGCTAACACAACATTTCCAAGAAAAACAACTTCTCTAAGCCAAAACTCACATTAACTCAACTTGGAATACAACTGATTATCCAACAAAGCTTGCAACACAATCCGCAAATGTTTATCATGATCCTCTTCGATACAAGAGTACACAAGGATATCATCAATAAACACAACCAAAAACTGATCTAAGAATTCATGAAACACACGATTCATCATATCCATGAATGCAGCAGTCTCATTCGTCAAACCAAACAACATCACTAAAAACTCATAATGCCCGTACCTCGTACGAAAAACAGTCTTAGGCACATCTACATCCTTTACCTTCAACTGATAATACCAGACCTCAAATCAATCTTGGAAAACACCGAGGCACCTCAAAACTGATCAAACAAATCATCAATTCTTGGCAAAGGATACTTGTTCTTAATCGTCAACTTGTTCAATTTTCGATAATCAATACACATTCGCATCGTGTCATCCTTATTTTTCACAAACAAAACAGACGCACCCCAAGGTGAAACACTAGGCCTAATAAACCCTCGATCAAGCAACTCTTGATGTTGCTTCTTCAACTTCTTCAATTCCTTTGGTGCCATCTGATAAGTAGCAATAGAAACTGGAGTCGTATAAACTCAACCTCTCTATTAGGCGGCAAACCAGGGAATTCCTCTAGAAATATGCTTAGAAACTCACATATCGTTCATATGGCCTAAACACGCACTTCTTTCAATCCCAAATTCATAATATAAATTAAGAAAGTCTCGCAACCCGATTTTATCAAACAACTCACTTCTAGAGCCGAAACATCATTGGACAAGAATTTAGCATTCTCACCTACGATTACCACTTTGTAATCATCAGCAAGTTTCAAGGTAACTCGCTTGGTTTCAAAATCAACCACAACCCTAAGTTCGAACAACCAATCCATACCAAGAATTACATCTAAACCATAGAAAGGCAACTCCATCAAATCAATTGCAAACACACGACCTTGAACAGATAAAGGACATCTCCTAAACATCCTTTTAGTAACAACCGTTTCACCAAAAGAACTAGTTACTTGCATTCCCACATCTAACATCTCAACAGAGATTTCAAGAAAATGTGCATGCTCACTCAAAATGTACGAATGTGTAGAGCCATGATCAATCAAAGATAAAAATGATAATGATTGCAAAGTGAGAGTACCTGCAATCACATCGGTGTCATTACGTCCCTCGCGATGTGCGTACAACCTCGTAGGGCCACCACCCTCAGGTTGAACCACCACTACATGAGCTACAACCCTCTGACCATCCTCCCTATGCTGGAAATTACCACGAACGCGCCCACGACCTCGCTGTGGTGCAACAACAAGTGCCCTAACCTGACCACCTCCAGCCAATAATGGACAATCACGCCTCAAATGGTCAACCGATCCACAACTTCAACAAGAGTTAGCTGCCACATCCGCATGAGCTTGCTCTTTTAGAACCAATCGTAGACAGTCTTGCCTCATATGCTCACGCGATACGCATATCTAACAAGATTTAAAAGCCTTTCTAGCCTGAGCACCTTGACCATGTGCTCCACACCCAGCCTTTCCTCCGCCTCGCCTCACATCGGGGCGATACTTCTTGTCACGTTGCCTCATATACTGTCCACCATCAGAACCAAAATATGTAGCTCTTTTACCCGAGCTAGAACCGTCCACATGAGAAGACAAGCCCAAACTCTGTTCAATATCTTTAGCTCGTGTCACCAATACATCAAAATCTGTATAATTAGAGGTCAACATGAAAGTCTTCACTTCTTGCACCAGACTATAACGAAAATGGTCACAACGATGCCTATCACTCGACACTAGATCAAGAGCATATTGTCTCAAACCAACAAACTGAATCTCATACTCAGCCACAATAATGCTACCCTGAACCAAAAACATGAATTCATGTTTCTTATCATCCAAGTATGTAACTCCTAGACGCTTCTTCTTGAAGGCAGCTTGGATGAACTCTAGTTCACCTCTTTAGGCACTATAGCTATAGTTACAATCGTCCACCAACTGTAAGCATGTCCTTGCAACAATGAAACACCACTTCCCAACTTACGTGCATCATTGCACTCCATTTGTTCCAAAATCTGAATCATACTGGCCATCCAAGCCTCAGATTCCTCGGGCGAGAAACCACATCAACACCGCCCAAACTTCGCAAGCGTTCTAACGGCAACCTTTTTTGCCCAGTAGCCAGTGCTAGCACTTGCACTCCAGAAACAGTAGCCTGGAATGCTCCAGTCATCGCCTAAACTAAAGGCGTCAAATCTCCCAGCACTGGCCCAGCTTGCTCAGGTTGTACTCGCTCCTCACCCTCAAGTGGATCAGGTGGAGGAGGTAGATTCCCTCCAGGAGGTATCTCGCAACTCTTTCCTCGGTCCCATTGTGCTATTATTACTAAGGCATGATAATAAACCAAAACAAAATAATCAGACCAGCTTCAAGCAAGGATCCAAGACTTCTAGTTCAAATCAAAACATTTCAGACTATAGTAATAAGGAAATGAGTATCCTAAATTCCCCCAATCATGGCACAAAACAATCAACATACATATTGCATACACCGTGCACAACAACTAATAAGATTCAACTCACAACAACATGTATACAACAATCACCGTGCATAATAATCAACAGTATACAATTCACAATTACTTCACACCAAGTTACCAACAACCCAATCTTTCGAATCATGGCTCTGCTACCACCAAATGTAACCCCCTCGATCAGGCCTGGGCGTGAGATCGAGCCGAACGAGTCACACGGGGAACATTGAAGTAAACCGGAAAGTTTTACCTCAATAAACAACCCTATCTTCCCTTTTTATCTTGTCTAGATGCACATTACATATCCAAAACAATAATAGAAACTTGCTCAAACAGGGAGTTTACACATATCTCCCAAAAACACAACGGATTCCCCATTGCCCTTCTTACTCATAGTCTAAACCGAAAACATACTTTCAAGAGTGAAGTCTCTCTTGGTCCCTTGCTTCTCGTAGCCTTCCAAACCTCAATTTTCTGTATTTTGGACAAAATAGGGCGTGAGCACACAAGGCTTAGTGAGAAGTGCTTTAAAACAAAACACCATCAATGCATTAAAAACCATTTTCCAAATCCACATTGAAATCTCATTTCAGTTAATTTCAAATCATCATATGAAAACCATCATGCCTTTAAAACCATGCACTTTAACAATCAAAATCCAGCATAATAAAACATATGCAACAAGAATCATGAACAATCAGCAAGTCCCATTGCTAACACTCAATTTAAACCTTCCCATGCACAACTACTCTACGCAAAGCTTAAAGAGTAAACATGTACAAATTGCATTTTACAACACAAACCATTTCATGATACATCAACAATTATATTGGCTCACAAGTGATCAATAATCAAGTCCATTCTCAAAATATCATATCTGATACGCGGATTTAGCAAGTGTTTTCATAACACTTCAAGCCAACTTAACCGGAATAATTTTACAATTACAACCAAATGGTACAATCACAACCAACGGGGACACCAAACCCACGAGGACAACAACCTCTAACATCAGTTAGATGCTTTACCCACCAACGAGAGAAAGGACATCAACCTCCTCGATCGTTAGGGTACTTCAATGGAGACGGGACACCAACCTCCTCGACATCCAAGGCGACTTATTTATAGTGCACTCAATCCTATAACTGGCTAACTATATCCGATAGCATTTATAAACCATTTTCATAACATCACTTGCCAATATAATTCACATTTAACCACATACCTCACTATTTTCAAAGCATCGATAATAAACCATTTATCAAAACATCAAACCATGCTTTAAATCACAAGTACAAGTCATATACTTTCAAGGATCACTTACCATGTGCATCCTTCATCACTTTAACATTAAAAATAGTAAATCACATACATAAAACATTCTTTAACAATAGGTAACTTCAAGTCAAAACAAAGTGCATAAAACCATTTCATAATAGCACAACCGAGAGAGAAATTTCGTATACATAAATCCGAATTTGTACAAGCATTTCAAGATTACATATAAGTTCTAAAAACCACCTTTAAAACATTTCAAAGCTGAAATCCACGTTCTCACTCACCGACACACGAAACCTTGATTAGCCGACGTGAAACTAAGCGTCCGAAGCTCCCAAAACATCACTGGTTGCTTCCAAAATGTTCTCGCATGTTTTAACCACATAAGAACAGAGAATTAATTCATCTCAATGCATTCAAAACGCCAGCAAGCAATATTACCATATTGCCTTGCCCAAAACCACCAAAATGCCCATACAAAACAACCGAAAACATCACCAATTAACCTCTAAAATTAACTCAGCCAAAACCTAACACTTTCAACCATCCATTAACATTTATTGACATCAAAAATCAGCATATTATCAACCTTATACCTCCAGTAATTACAAAATCACATCAACACCACAAAAACTCAATTCTAGCAATCTAACCAAATAGAGACTCACATATTTTTTGAGATTACCATGATTAAACCTTTATCTTAGCATTATTAAACTTCCAAATCATGATTGAAATCAACCTTAAACCCCAGCAAAATAGATCCATTACAAAATTACAAAAAATCATCAATTAAAGCTTAATTTAACTATTTCCTTCAAATCATTCATGAAACCTCATTAAGAAATATAATTAATGAGAAGAACGAAAATTACCTCTAATATGTTGCTTTTCCCTCAGTTTACAAGATTTGATTGAAAGTCTTCAAGAAACCATTGAAGCTAGTTGAGGAAAATCCATGGAAATCATTTGGAAATGAAAAGAAATAAATCTATAGAAGTTTTGAATGAAAATAGGTAGTTTGGCTGATGAGAAAATAGAGAGAAGTCTTGAGAAAATGGAAGTTACGTCAAAATCTGTTTAATGATTAACTATCTTTTTAGTCAAATCCTTTTTAACCTGTTTAATTAAAATACATTTAAAACAAGTCAAATTAAGGGAATATCTGATTAAAATTACATTATGCTCCCTAAAGATTCTAAGGTTTAACTTGTAACGTCCCGGTTTTGGGCTTAGAAGTTTTGGGTTTGGACCGGTTCAGTCGAAGTGTGGTTCGAATATAAAAAGGTGAAATTAGGAAAGCCTAGTTCAGGTTGCATTAAAAATATGGAAAAATGTCTTAAAATCCTCTTTTATTATATATAAGAGAATGGTGAAATTAATTTTACAAAATGAGGTTTGGAAGGGTGACATTTTGGCTAGTGACCAAAATGTAATTTTTGAAAACTACGTGACTGTTTTAAAAAGGATTGAAACTTTGAATCTTTAAGGAGATATTTACCCAATGGGAGTTTCTCCAGATTTTTCCTAAATATTAAATGATTTATTAATGGTTTTTAAATAAAACTAAAAAGGAGGGAAGATATTTTCCTAATTCTAACTAACTTTTCCATATTTCCATTTTCATTTTCTCTCATCTTTTCTCTCAAACCAAACACCTTTTCTCCAGAGCATTTTCCTTTGATTTTGTCATCTAAATATCACATTTCAATTCCCTTTTGATCTTCAATCATCTCTTCATCAAAACCTTATCATTTGCTAAGTGGATTTTTGAGAAATCTTGGTTCTAAAAGGGAGAAACCCAAGTTTGGAGGTATGAACGTCCTTCTCCTCTAAACTCTCAGTTCTTTACTGAAATTCCTAAGTTCTCAATCCTTAATTTGTGTTTTATAAAAGGTTTTAAGGTTGTGTTCTTGATCTTGGCTTTTAAATGCAAGATTTGGTTGATTTTTGATGAAATTCGTATGATCTGTTTAAGCAGTGATTTGAGGTGTCTTTTTGATGTTAAATGAATGTTAAATTGATGAGAAATTGAGGTTTAATCAATGCAATCCCGGATAGGTTGATTTTCCTAAGATTTGCTTGAGTTCTTGGTTGTTTTTGGAGTGATCTTGATGATCTGTTATAGCTGGAGGTATAAGGGTGATGTTAGATCCTTTTTGGATGTTAATTGATGTTTAAGGATGATTAGATTTGATAGATCTTGGCTGGGTAGTGTTGTGGAGTTGTTTGGATGCATTTTCGGTTGTGTTTGGTAGCCGAAAATGGAGTGTGAATGAGAGCAGCGAGTTTAGGTGCTTTCATTGAAGATATTAATGCATGATGATGCATTAATCCTCTGCTTTGATGTGTTTAAAACAGGGGAGTCATCTTTGGATCCAAGTGGTGGTGATCCGGAAGCTTGATTGGTGTTTCGGCAAGTGGCGAAACAGAATCGGTGAGTGGATTTTGGTTTTCAGCCTTGAAACCAGTGTTTTGAAGGTTTGGGAGCTTAGTTTAAGTCTAAGCAACTTAGCTAAGCTCAAGAGTAAGTTTTCGGAAAAAAACTCTCTTGATGATGAACCATGGATTGGTTGTATGCAATGTGGTTGTTTGCATGTTTTAAATTCTGTTTTGAAAGCATATTTTAGCATGTTAGTTGCTGATTTTATAAGCCATGTATTGAAGAATGCTCAAGGTAAGAGATTCTTGTTTTTGAACATTGTTAAATGTGGTTTGGATGCATTATGATGCATGATGATTATGGCTTTGGTAAATGCTTTAAAACAGTGGAATATTGTTGTTAATGATGCATATTGGCAAGTGATGGTTAAGGTCACAAAGGTGGTTAAAAGTCCTTGTGTGAGCCTTGTTTATTTAAGAACAACATGGTGGTTAAAAGTCCATGGTTGGTTCTTGGTTAAGATCACCAAGGTGGTTAAAATTCCTTGGGTGAGTCTTGTGTTTTAAGAACAACATGGTGTTTAAAAGTCCATGGTTGGTTCTTGGTTAAGGTTACAAAGGTGGTTAAAATTCCTTGTGTAAGCCTTGTTATTTAAGAACTCCAAGGTGTTTAAAAGTCCTTGGGAGATTCTTGTTAAGGACACAAAGGTGTTTAAAAGTCCTTGTGTGGTCCTTGTCATGGTGTTTAAAAGTCCATGAATGATTCTTGTTAAGGACACAATGGTGTTTAAAAGTCCATGTGTGGTCCTTGGAAATTGTAAGATCACAATGGTGTTTAAAAGTCCATGTGTGGATCTTATGTTGATGTATCACTTGTTGCCAATATGACATGATATGAGTTTGAAGCATGAAGTGCTTGTTTTAAATGCTTAAGTGCATGTGCAAATGATGATTGATCAAGGTTTATAAAGATGTTTTATAAATGCATTATTGTGTGGTTTTAATGAGCATTCCTCACTAAGCTTTTGCTTACGCTCTCTCTTTTCTTAAACCAATAATGCAGAGCATTGAAGTGCATTTTGGGGTAGCAAGGAAGCCAAGCATCCAAGGGAAGATTTAAGCTCATGTATGGTGAACATTTTCCTAAAACTATTAGCTTTTGGGTATTTGGCAATGGGGGACCTATGTTGTTGATTTGGGAGATGTTTTGGACTCCCTAAGTTGGATTTATGTTGATGATTTTGTTGGTACTTGTAATTGGCCATTTTGAGATTGTTTTGGAATGTTGATGCTTGAATGGTTTTCTAAGTAGGAAGCATGCCTATAGATTTGGGGATTTTCATAATTGATGCCATGTGGATGTTCGGTTGATGCAATTATGTTCCTTGATTGTTAATTGACTTGTTGGTATAATATGGTGGCATTTGAAGCATGTTTGGTTGGTCAATTATGTGTTTATTCAGCAAATTTTCTACAATCTGGGCAGGCCGTATCGGAACGGGTGCTACCGTTTCGGAACAGGGGCCTGAAATGGCCTAGGTGTTCCGAAACAGGAGGAACCGTTCCGGAACGGAAATGCCACTGCCAAGCCTCGTTCCGGAACCAGTTTTGGAACGGTCCCGCATTTCGGAACGGGTCTTCCCTGTTCCGAAACACTCGACCGTTGGGCACTGAATTTGATGGTTATATGTTCTGAAATGTTTGCATTTTGGTCCTGAAACTTGTTTATGCAATTAAATGAGTTTGAGATGTCCGTTTGGGCTGAAATTTGACAGAGAAGCATGAAATATGACTAATTTTATATTGGTAGCTTTAAAGTGGGCTAAGTCCCTATAATTTCCAGAATTTACAATTTGGTCCCTAAGTTGTAAAATGTGTAATTGGGTCCCTGAATGTTCTCTGATGGTCATGATCTTTGAGTATGCTGATTGTATGATCATGTTTAGGGATAATGTGCATCTAGACAAGATTTTAATAAAAGGGTCGTTAATCAAGGTTGACTTTCAGGTTGACTTTTGTTTTCCCCGTGTAAACTTCTTAATTCGGGTCAACCGTCTAGGCCGGGTTAAGGGGGTTACATTTGGTGGTATCAGAGCTGAGTTCTCGAGTAATTGGGAATGATTATGTGGATGATTTGAGTATGTATGCTATGTATGTTTGTTGAGTGAAAGCATGTTGAGTGAATTGTGATTGTGTTGCAATTGTGGTGTATGTTGTGGTAAAGCATGTTGTGGGACCCATTGCCAAATCAAAGCTAATGTAATGATGTTGTTTTTAAGTGAAAATGAGCTTGAGTACTTGGATTGCTTACCTTGCTGGGCCTGACTTTGTTTATTTGCATTGTGATTGCATTGTTAGAGTATGGCACCTCGTAGAGAGTTAAGGAGTAATGTGCTGAAAATGAGAATGAAGAGAATGTTGAAAGTGCGGTGGATTTACCTCCTCCACCTGGTGGTGGTGGTGCTGGGGGTGAAGGAGCTGAAGCTGCAGCTGGTGCTGGGGTCGCTGGACCTGAGGCTGGTCAGGGGCAAGCTGTTCCTGACATGACGATGTTAGTGCAAGCTATTGCTGGTGCTTTTCGAGCGGCAGTAGCTGGAGCTCAAGGAGCTGGGCATCAGGGAGATGCTGGTGTTAGACTACCCTTGGAACGCTTACGCAGTCTGGGAGGGACTGAGTTCAGGGGTTTGTCAGCTGAAGGTTCTGAGGCTTGGTTGGAAAGTACCAAGAGAATCTTGGGTCAGATGAGTTGCACTGATGTGCAGAAGCTGGGGTGTGTAGTATCATTGCTGCAAGATGATGCATACACGTGGTGGACAACCACTATCGCTGGGATGGCGGAAGCTGGCGTAACTTGGATGTTCTTTCAGAATGCGTTCAAGAGAAGGTATCTAGGTGTGAGGTACCTAGATGAAAAGAAAAGGGAGTTCATGTCCCTTACTCAAGGGAGCATGTCTATGGCTGAGTATGAAGTACAGTTTGTTCGACTCAGTCAGTATGCACCTGAGCTTGTTCCGGACGAGCGGGAAAGGTGTGAAAGATTCCGTTATGGTGTAGTGACGGATGTAAAGATGTATGTGCTGGCTACCGAGTATGATGATTTTGATGTGCTGGTGGGTCGAGCAAAGGATATTGAGATGAACTTGGGTTTATCTGCTAGAGGTGCTGGAGCAAGTGCTGGTAAGCGAGCAGCTGAATATAGTTCCGGCGGTGGACGAAATAAGAGGGGACGTGATCAGAAGTATCAGTCCTCAGCTAAGCGAGGTGGTGGTTCGCCTGCTCGGGGAGGCAATGCTAGAGTTGATCCGAGTGCATGTTGGACATGTGGTTCGCGTGGCCATATGAAACGTGATTGTCCTCGTGCTGTGAGGGAGGTGCAAGCTCCTGTTGTGGCAGCTGGTAATGCATGCTGGAATTGTGGATCTACGGATCACATGAGGAGAGAGTGTCCTATGTTGGCTGGTGGCCAAGTGCGTGCCCCTGTTGTTGCTGCACCGCAGAGAGGTCATGGGCGCGGCCGTGGTAACTTTCAGCGGAGAGAGGAAGGTGGTCGGGGTGTGGCCCATGTTGTGGCTATTCAGCCTGAGGGTGGTGGTCAAGCCAGGGTGTATGCTCACCGGGAGGGAAGAAATGACGCGGATGTGATCGCATGTACTTTTACTTTGCAATCCTTGTCATTACTTTCCTTGATTGATTCTGGATCTACGCACTCATACATATTGCGTGAGCATGCTGAATTGCTTGGTTTGCCTGTTGAGTCTTTGGATGTTGGTGTGCGTGTCACTAGTTCTTTTGGTGAGACTGTTGTGACTCGAAAGCTATACAGAAGATGTTCTTTGGTTGTTCAAGATCATGTTTTTCATGTTGACCTTATGGAGTTGCCTTTCTATGGTTTTGATGTAATCCTTGGTATGGATTGGCTTGCTGAGCATCGTGTTGTAGTGGATTGTGAAAATAAGCGAGTTTCGCTGAAGCTTGCGGATGATTATGAGGTAGTTGTGGTTGGTGAGAATGTGAAGTTTCTTGCCAATGTGGTGTCTACGTTGGAGGCGAGCCGGATGCTGAGGCAAGGATGTGAAGCTTACCTAGCTTTTGTGATGAATCCTAGCTCTAAGGAGTTGCGTGTGCAAGATATCAGGGTTGTGCGAGAGTTTCCTGGTGTGTTTCCGGAGGAGTTGCCTGGATTGCCTCCTAATCGTGAAGTGGAGTTTGGAATTGAGCTGTATGAGAATACAACTCCCGTGTCCATTACCCCTTATAGAATGGCACCTAAAGAGTTGAAGGAGCTGAAGACGCAGTTGCAAGAGTTGCTCGATCGTGGTTTCATTCGGCCGAGTGTGTCGCCTTGGGGTGTACCGGTCTTGTTTGTGAAGAAGAAGGATGGCACTATAAGAATGTGCATTGATTATTGTCAGCTGAACAAGTTGACTATCAAGAATCGGTATCCTTTGCTGAGAATTGATGATCTCTTTGATCAATTTCGGGGAGCAGCTGTGTTCTCTAAGATTGACTTGAGGTCAGGGTATTACCAGTTGAAGGTGAAGGATGTTGATGTACCTAAGACAACTTTCAGGACAAGGTATGGGCATTATGAGTTCCTTGTGATGCCGTTTGGTTTGACAAATGCTCATGCTGCTTTCATGGACATGATGAATCGTGTGTTTCATGAATACCTGGACAAGTTTTTTGTGGTGTTCATTGATGATATCCTCGTGTACTCGCGTACTGAGGAGGAGCATGAAGAGCATTTGAGGATTGTGCTGCAAGCTTTGTTGGAGAATCAGCTTTATGCCAAGATGATCAAGTGTGAGTTCTGGTTAAGTGAAGTGGTGTTTCTTGGGCATGTGGTTTCTGCCGAGGGGATTCGTGTTGATCCTCAGAAGGTGGAGGCGGTGATGAACTGGAAGGTTCCTAAGTCTGTTCACGAGGTTCGTAGTTTCCTTGGTTTGGCGGGATACTACCGGAGGTTTGTGGATGGGTTTTCTAAGATTGCTGCACCTTTGACGAAGTTGTTGCAGAAGGATGTTAAGTATGAGTGGACGGAAGCGAGACAACAGGCTTTTGAGAAGCTTAAGGCAGCTTTGACGCAAGCTCCTATCTTGGTTCAACCTGAATCAGGGAAAGAGTTTGTGGTGTACAGTGATGCGTCCTATGTTGGTTTGGGGTGTGTGTTGATGCAAGAGGGTAAGGTGGTGGCTTATACGTTGCGGCAGTTGAAGGTGCACGAGCGCAATTATCCTACGCATGACATTGAGTTGGCTACGGTGGTTTTTGCTTTGAAGATCTGGAGACATTACCTGTATGGTGAGAAGTGTACTGTGTATACGGATCACAAGAGTTTGAGGTATCTGATGTCTCAGAAGGAGTTGAATCTTAGGCAGCGACGTTGGGTGGAGTTGCTCAAGGATTATGATTTGACGATTGAGTATCACCCTGGAAAAGCTAATGTTGTAGCGGATGCCTTGAGTAGGAAGGTAGCTGTTGAGTTGAGGGCTATGTTTGCCAGTTTGAGTATTTCGCGTGATGGTGGTCTGGTGGCTGAGTTGCAAGTGAAACCATCTTTGGTTCAGTTGATCAAGGAAAAGCAGTTGCTGGATGATTCCTTGGTACCTTATGTCCAGGATATCGCGGAGGGTAGGCCTTCGGATTTCAGCTTTAATGATGACGGAGTGTTGTGTTTTGGGAGTCGGATAGTAGTGCCCAATGATGGTGAGTTGAGGCTTGCTATTCTGACTGAAGGTCACAGTAGTCCTTTTGCTATGCACCCTGGTAGTACTAAGATGTATCGTGATCTTCGTGACGAGTACTATTGGGTGGGTTTGAAGAAGGATGTTGCAGAGTTTGTGAGCAAGTGCATGGTGTGTCAGCGAGTTAAGGCTGAGCATCAGGTTCCTTCAGGGTTGTTGCAACCGTTGAGAATCCCTGAATGGAAGTGGGAAGGATTACTATTGATTTTGTATCTGGTTTACCTTTGTCGCCATCGAAGAAGAATTTGGTGTGCGTGATTGTGGATCGCTTGACGAAGTGTGCGCATTTCTTGCCTGTGCATACTACGTATTCTTTGGATAAGCTTGCGGAGCTGTACATTGCTGAGATTGTGCGGCTGCATGGTGTGCCTAAGTCGATTGTGTCGGATAGGGATCCGAGGTTTACATCGCGGTTCTGGCAGTGTTTGCATCAAGCTTTGTGTACGCGGTTGAATTTCAGTACATCTTATCATCCTCAGTCGGATGGTCAGTCCGAGCGTGTTATCCAGATTTTGGAGGATATGTTGAGGTGCTGTGTGATTGAGTTCCAGGGCTCTTGGGAGAAACATTTGCCTTTGGTGGAGTTTGCCTATAACAATAGTTATCAAGCAAGTATTCAAATGGCACCTTATGAGGCTTTGTACGGGAGGAAGTGTAGGACTCCTTTGTGTTGGGCTGAAACGGGTCAGAAGTTGGTTTCGATGCCGGCTTTGTTGAAAGGAACCACCGAGAAGGTGAAGCTCATTTGTGAGCGTTTGAAGGCAGCTTCTGATTGGCAAAAGTCTTACGCGGATTTGAAGCGTAAGGAGATTGAGTATGCGGTGGGTGACCGTGTGTTTTTGAAGGTTTTGCCTTGGAAAAAGGTGATGAGGTTTGGCCGGAAGGGTAAGTTGAGCCCTAGGTACATTGGACCATACGAGGTGATTGAGCGTGTGGGTCCTGTTGCATACAAGTTGAGGCTACCTCAAGAGTTGGAGAAGATTCATGATGTGTTTCATGTTTCTATGCTCCGGAAATATAGATCGGATCCTTCACATGTGATGCCTGTGGAAGAAGTGGAATTGAATCCGGATTTGACCTATGATGAGGAACCGGTGAAGGTTCTGGATTCGGATAGTAAGGTTCTTCGAGGCAAGACCATTGAGTTGGTAAAGGTGTTGTGGAAGCACCGTGGTGTTGAAGAAGCCACGTGGGAACGGAAGGATGACATGCTGAAGCAGTTTCCGTACCTCTTTCCTTCAGGTAAATTTCGAGGACGAAATTTCTTAAGGGGGGGAGAGTTGTAACGTCCCGGTTTTGGGCTTAGAAGTTTTGGGTTTGGACCGGTTCGGTCGAAGTGTGGTTCGAATATAAAAAGGTGAAATTAGGAAAGCCTAGTTCGGGTTGCATTAAAAATATGGGAAAATGTCTTAAAATCCTCTTTTATTATTATATAAGAGAATGGTGAAATCAATTTTACAAAATGAGGTTTGGAAGGGTGACATTTTGGCTAGTGACCAAAATGTAATTTTTGAAAACTACGTGACTGTTTTAAAAAGGATTGAAACTTTGAATCTTTAAGGAGTTATTTACCCAATGGGAGTTTCTCCAGATTTTTCCTAAATATTAAATGATTTATTAATGGTTTTTAAATAAAACTAAAAAGGAGGGAAGATATTTTCCTAATTCTAACTAACTTTTCCATATTTCCATTTTCATTTTCTCTCATCTTTTCTCTCAAACCAAACACCTTTTCTCCAGAGCATTTTCCTTTGATTTTGTCATCTAAATATCACATTTCAATTCCCTTTTGATCTTCAATCATCTCTTCATCAAAACCTTATCATTTGCTAAGTGGATTTTCAAGAAATCTTGGTTCTAAAAGGGAGAAACTCAAGTTTGGAGGTATGAACGTCCTTCTCCTCTAAACTCTCAGTTCTTTACTGAAATTCCTAAGTTCTCAATCCTTAATTTGTGTTTTATAAAAGGTTTTAAGGTTGTGTTCTTGATCTTGGCTTTTAAATGCAAGATTTGGTTGATTTTTGATAAAATTCGTATGATCTGTTTAAGCAGTGATTTGAGGTGTCTTTTTGATGTTAAATGAATGTTAAATTGATGAGAAATTGAGGTTTAATCAATGCAATCCCGGATAGGTTGATTTTCCTAAGATTTGCTTGAGTTCTTGGTTGTTTTTGGAGTGATCTTGATGATCTGTTATAGCTGGAGGTATAAGGGTGATGTTAGATCCTTTTTGGATGTTAATTGATGTTTAAGGATGATTAGATTTGATAGATCTTGGCTGGGTAGTGTTGTGGAGTTGTTTGGATGCATTTTCGGTTGTGTTTGGTAGCCGAAAATGGAGTGTGAATGAGAGCAGCGAGTTTAGGTGCTTTCATTGAAGATATTAATGCATGATGATGCATTAATCCTCTGCTTTGATGTGTTTAAAACAGGGGAGCCATCTTTGGATCCAAGTGGTGGTGATCCGGAAGCTTGATTGGTGTTTCGGCAAGTGGCGAATCAGAATCGGTGAGTGGATTTTGGTTTTCAGCCTTGAAACCAGTGTTTTGAAGGTTTGGGAGCTTAGTTTAAGTCTAAGCAACTTAGCTAAGCTCAAGAGTAAGTTTTCGGAAAAAAACTCTCTTGATGATGAACCATGGATTGGTTGTATGCAATGTGGTTGTTTGCATGTTTTAAATTCTGTTTTGAAAGCATATTTTAGCATGTTAGTTGCTGATTTTATAAGCCATGTATTGAAGAATGCTCAAGGTAAGAGATTCTTGTTTTTGAACATTGTTAAATGTGGTTTGGATGCATTATGATGCATGATGATTATGGCTTTGGTAAATGCTTTAAAACAGTGGAATATTGTTGTTAATGATGCATATTGGCAAGTGATGGTTAAGGTCACAAAGGTGGTTAAAAGTCCTTGTGTGAGCCTTGTTTATTTAAGAACAACATGGTGGTTAAAAGTCCATGGTTGGTTCTTGGTTAAGATCACCAAGGTGGTTAAAATTCCTTGGGTGAGTCTTGTGTTTTAAGAACAACATGGTGTTTAAAAGTCCATGGTTGGTTCTTGGTTAAGGTTACAAAGGTGGTTAAAATTCCTTGTGTAAGCCTTGTTATTTAAGAACTCCAAGGTGTTTAAAAGTCCTTGGGAGATTCTTGTTAAGGACACAAAGGTGTTTAAAAGTCCTTGTGTGGTCCTTGTCATGGTGTTTAAAAGTCCATGAATGATTCTTGTTAAGGACACAATGGTGTTTAAAAGTCCATGTGTGGTCCTTGGAAATTGTAAGATCACAATGGTGTTTAAAAGTCCATGTGTGGATCTTATGTTGATGTATCACTTGTTGCCAATATGACATGATATGAGTTTGAAGCATGAAGTGCTTGTTTTAAATGCTTAAGTGCATGTGCAAATGATGATTGATCAAGGTTTATAAAGATGTTTTATAAATGCATTATTGTGTGGTTTTAATGAGCATTCCTCACTAAGCTTTTGCTTACGCTCTCTCTTTTCTTAAACCAATAATGCAGAGCATTGAAGTGCATTTTGGGGTAGCAAGGAAGCCAAGCATCCAAGGGAAGATTTAAGCTCATGTATGGTGAACATTTTCCTAAAACTATTAGCTTTTGGGTATTTGGCAATGGGGGACCTATGTTGTTGATTTGGGAGATGTTTTGGACTCCCTAAGTTGGATTTATGTTGATGATTTTGTTGGTACTTGTAATTGGCCATTTTGAGATTGTTTTGGAATGTTGATGCTTGAATGGTTTTCTAAGTAGGAAGCATGCCTATAGATTTGGGGATTTTCATAATTGATGCCATGTGGATGTTCGGTTGATGCAATTATGTTCCTTGATTGTTAATTGACTTGTTGGTATAATATGGTGGCATTTGAAGCATGTTTGGTTGGTCAATTATGTGTTTATTCAGCAAATTTTCTACAATCTGGGCAGGCCGTATCGGAACGGGTGCTACCGTTTCGGAACAGGGGCCTGAAATGGCCTAGGTGTTCCGAAACAGGAGGAACCGTTCCGGAACGGAAATGCCACTGCCAAGCCTCGTTCCGGAACCAGTTTTGGAACGGTCCCGCATTTCGGAACGGGTCTTCCCTGTTCCGAAACACTCGACCGTTGGGCACTGAATTTGATGGTTATATGTTCTGAAATGTTTGCATTTTGGTCCTGAAACTTGTTTATGCAATTAAATGAGTTTGAGATGTCCGTTTGGGCTGAAATTTGACAGAGAAGCATGAAATATGACTAATTTTATATTGGTAGCTTTAAAGTGGGCTAAGTCCCTATAATTTCCAGAATTTACAATTTGGTCCCTAAGTTGTAAAATGTGTAATTGGGTCCCTGAATGTTCTCTGATGGTCATGATCTTTGAGTATGCTGATTGTATGATCATGTTTAGGGATAATGTGCATCTAGACAAGATTTTAATAAAAGGGTCGTTAATCAAGGTTGACTTTCAGGTTGACTTTTGTTTTCCCCGTGTAAACTTCTTAATTCGGGTCAACCGTCTAGGCCGGGTTAAGGGGGTTACATTTGGTGGTATCAGAGCTGAGTTCTCGAGTAATTGGGAATGATTATGTGGATGATTTGAGTATGTATGCTATGTATGTTTGTTGAGTGAAAGCATGTTGAGTGAATTGTGATTGTGTTGCAATTGTGGTGTATGTTGTGGTAAAGCATGTTGTGGGACCCATTGCCAAATCAAAGCTAATGTAATGATGTTGTTTTTAAGTGAAAATGAGCTTGAGTACTTGGATTGCTTACCTTGCTGGGCCTGACTTTGTTTATTTGCATTGTGATTGCATTGTTAGAGTATGGCACCTCGTAGAGAGTTAAGGAGTAATGTGCTGAAAATGAGAATGAAGAGAATGTTGAAAGTGCGGTGGATTTACCTCCTCCACCTGGTGGTGGTGGTGCTGGGGGTGAAGGAGCTGAAGCTGCAGCTGGTGCTGGGGTCGCTGGACCTGAGGCTGGTCAGGGGCAAGCTGTTCCTGACATGACGATGTTAGTGCAAGCTATTGCTGGTGCTTTTCGAGCGGCAGTAGCTGGAGCTCAAGGAGCTGGGCATCAGGGAGATGCTGGTGTTAGACTACCCTTGGAACGCTTACGCAGTCTGGGAGGGACTGAGTTCAGGGGTTTGTCAGCTGAAGGTTCTGAGGCTTGGTTGGAAAGTACCAAGAGAATCTTGGGTCAGATGAGTTGCACTGATGTGCAGAAGCTGGGGTGTGTAGTATCATTGCTGCAAGATGATGCATACACGTGGTGGACAACCACTATCGCTGGGATGGCGGAAGCTGGCGTAACTTGGATGTTCTTTCAGAATGCGTTCAAGAGAAGGTATCTAGGTGTGAGGTACCTAGATGAAAAGAAAAGGGAGTTCATGTCCCTTACTCAAGGGAGCATGTCTATGGCTGAGTATGAAGTACAGTTTGTTCGACTCAGTCAGTATGCACCTGAGCTTGTTCCGGACGAGCGGGAAAGATGTGAAAGATTCCGTTATGGTTTAGTGATGGATGTAAAGATGTATGTGCTGGCTACCGAGTATGATGATTTTGATGTGCTGGTGGGTCGAGCAAAGGATATTGAGATGAACTTGGGTTTATCTGCTAGAGGTGCTGGAGGAAGTGCTGGTAAGCGAGCAGCTGAATATAGTTCCGGCGGTGGACGAAATAAGAGGGGACGTGATCAGAAGTATCAGTCCTCAGCTAAGCGAGGTGGTGGTTCGCCTGCTCGGGGAGGCAATGCTAGAGTTGATCCGAGTGCATGTTGGACATGTGGTTCGCGTGGCCATATGAAACGTGATTGTCCTCGTGCTGTGAGGGAGGTGCAAGCTCCTGTTGTGGCAGCTGGTAATGCATGCTGGAATTGTGGATCTACGGATCACATGAGGAGAGAGTGTCCTATGTTGGCTGGTGGCCAAGTGCGTGCCCCTGTTGTTGCTGCACCGCAGAGAGGTCATGGGCGCGGCCGTGGTAACTTTCAGCGGAGAGAGGAAGGTGGTCGGGGTGTGGCCCATGTTGTGGCTATTCAGCCTGAGGGTGGTGGTCAAGCCAGGGTGTATGCTCACCGGGAGGGAAGAAATGACGTGGATGTGATCGCATGTACTTTTACTTTGCAATCCTTGTCATTACTTTCCTTGATTGATTCTGGATCTACGCACTCATACATATTGCGTGAGCATGCTGAATTGCTTGGTTTGCCTGTTGAGTCTTTGGATGTTGGTGTGCGTGTCACTAGTTCTTTTGGTGAGACTGTTGTGACTCGAAAGCTATACAGAAGATGTTCTTTGGTTGTTCAAGATCATGTTTTTCATGTTGACCTTATGGAGTTGCCTTTCTATGGTTTTGATGTAATCCTTGGTATGGATTGGCTTGCTGAGCATCGTGTTGTAGTGGATTGTGAAAATAAGCGAGTTTCGCTGAAGCTTGCGGATGATTATGAGGTAGTTGTGGTTGGTGAGAATGTGAAGTTTCTTGCCAATGTGGTGTCTACGTTGGAGGCGAGCCGGATGCTGAGGCAAGGATGTGAAGCTTACCTAGCTTTTGTGATGAATCCTAGCTCTAAGGAGTTGCGTGTGCAAGATATCAGGGTTGTGCGAGAGTTTCCTGGTGTGTTTCCGGAGGAGTTGCCTGGATTGCCTCCTAATCGTGAAGTGGAGTTTGGAATTGAGCTGTATGAGAATACAACTCCCGTGTCCATTACCCCTTATAGAATGGCACCTAAAGAGTTGAAGGAGCTGAAGACGCAGTTGCAAGAGTTGCTCGATCGTGGTTTCATTCGGCCGAGTGTGTCGCCTTGGGGTGTACCGGTCTTGTTTGTGAAGAAGAAGGATGGCACTATAAGAATGTGCATTGATTATTGTCAGCTGAACAAGTTGACTATCAAGAATCGGTATCCTTTGCTGAGAATTGATGATCTCTTTGATCAATTTCGGGGAGCAGCTGTGTTCTCTAAGATTGACTTGAGGTCAGGGTATTACCAGTTGAAGGTGAAGGATGTTGATGTACCTAAGACAGCTTTCAGGACAAGGTATGGGCATTATGAGTTCCTTGTGATGCCGTTTGGTTTGACAAATGCTCATGCTGCTTTCATGGACATGATGAATCGTGTGTTTCATGAATACCTGGACAAGTTTGTTGTGGTGTTCATTGATGATATCCTCGTGTACTCGCGTACTGAGGAGGAGCATGAAGAGCATTTGAGGATTGTGCTGCAAGCTTTGTTGGAGAATTAGCTTTATGCCAAGATGATCAAGTGTGAGTTCTGGTTAAGTGAAGTGGTGTTTCTTGGGCATGTGGTTTCTGCCGAGGGGATTCGTGTTGATCCTCAGAAGGTGGAGGCGGTGATGAACTGGAAGGTTCCTAAGTCTGTTCACGAGGTTCGTAGTTTCCTTGGTTTGGCGGGATACTACCGGAGGTTTGTGGATGGGTTTTCTAAGATTGCTGCACCTTTGACGAAGTTGTTGCAGAAGGATGTTAAGTATGAGTGGACGGAAGCGAGACAGCAGGCTTTTGAGAAGCTTAAGGCAGCTTTGACGCAAGCTCCTATCTTGGTTCAACCTGAATCAGGGAAAGAGTTTGTGGTGTACAGTGATGCGTCCTATGTTGGTTTGGGGTGTGTGTTGATGCAAGAGGGTAAGGTGGTGGCTTATACGTTGCGGCAGTTGAAGGTGCACGAGCGCAATTATCCTACGCATGACATTGAGTTGGCTACGGTGGTTTTTGCTTTGAAGATCTGGAGACATTACCTGTATGGTGAGAAGTGTACTGTGTATACGGATCACAAGAGTTTGAGGTATCTGATGTCTCAGAAGGAGTTGAATCTTAGGCAGCGACGTTGGGTGGAGTTGCTCAAGGATTATGATTTGACGATTGAGTATCACCCTGGAAAAGCTAATGTTGTAGCGGATGCCTTGAGTAGGAAGGTAGCTGTTGAGTTGAGGGCTATGTTTGCCAGTTTGAGTATTTCGCGTGATGGTGGTCTGGTGGCTGAGTTGCAAGTGAAACCATCTTTGGTTCAGTTGATCAAGGAAAAGCAGTTGCTGGATGATTCCTTGGTACCTTATGTCCAGGATATCGCGGAGGGTAGGCCTTCGGATTTCAGCTTTAATGATGACGGAGTGTTGTGTTTTGGGAGTCGGATAGTAGTGCCCAATGATGGTGAGTTGAGGCTTGCTATTCTGACTGAAGGTCATAGTAGTCCTTTTGCTATGCACCCTGGTAGTACTAAGATGTATCGTGATCTTCGTGACGAGTACTATTGGGTGGGTTTGAAGAAGGATGTTGCAGAGTTTGTGAGCAAGTGCATGGTGTGTCAGCGAGTTAAGGCTGAGCATCAGGTTCCTTCAGGGTTGTTGCAACCGTTGAGAATCCCTGAATGGAAGTGGGAAAGGATTACTATTGATTTTGTATCTGGTTTACCTTTGTCGCCATCGAAGAAGAATTTGGTGTGCGTGATTGTGGATCGCTTGACGAAGTGTGCGCATTTCTTGCCTGTGCATACTACGTATTCTTTGGATAAGCTTGCGGAGCTGTACATTGCTGAGATTGTGCGGCTGCATGGTGTGCCTAAGTCGATTGTGTCGGATAGGGATCCGAGGTTTACATCGCGGTTCTGGCAGTGTTTGCATCAAGCTTTGTGTACGCGGTTGAATTTCAGTACATCTTATCATCCTCAGTCGGATGGTCAGTCCGAGCGTGTTATCCAGATTTTGGAGGATATGTTGAGGTGCTGTGTGATTGAGTTCCAGGGCTCTTGGGAGAAACATTTGCCTTTGGTGGAGTTTGCCTATAACAATAGTTATCAAGCAAGTATTCAAATGGCACCTTATGAGGCTTTGTACGGGAGGAAGTGTAGGACTCCTTTGTGTTGGGCTGAAACGGGTCAGAAGTTGGTTTCGATGCCGGCTTTGTTGAAAGGAACCACCGAGAAGGTGAAGCTCATTTGTGAGCGTTTGAAGGCAGCTTCTGATCGGCAAAAGTCTTACGCGGATTTGAAGCGTAAGGAGATTGAGTATGCGGTGGGTGACCGTGTGCTTTTGGAGGTTTTGCCTTGGAAAAAGGTGATGAGGTTTGGCCGGAAGGGTAAGTTGAGCCCTAGGTACATTGGACCATACGAGGTGATTGAGCGTGTGGGTCCTGTTGCATACAAGTTGAGGCTACCTCAAGAGTTGGAGAAGATTCATGATGTGTTTCATGTTTCTATGCTCCGGAAATATAGATCGGATCCTTCACATGTGATGCCTGTGGAAGAAGTGGAATTGAATCCGGATTTGACCTATGATGAGGAACCGGTGAAGGTTCTGGATTCGGATAGTAAGGTTCTTCGAGGCAAGACCATTGAGTTGGTAAAGGTGTTGTGGAAGCACCGTGGTGTTGAAGAAGCCACGTGGGAACGGAAGGATGACATGCTGAAGCAGTTTCCGTACCTCTTTCCTTCAGGTAAATTTCGAGGACGAAATTTCTTAAGGGGGGGAGAGTTGTAACGTCCCGGTTTTGGGCTTAGAAGTTTTGGGTTTGGACCGGTTCGGTCGAAGTGTGGTTCGAATATAAAAAGGTGAAATTAGGAAAGCCTAGTTTGGGTTGCATTAAAAATATGGGAAAATGTCTTAAAATCCTCTTTTATTATTATATAAGAGAATGGTGAAATCAATTTTACAAAATGAGGTTTGGAAGGGTGACATTTTGGCTAGTGACCAAAATGTAATTTTTGAAAACTACGTGACTGTTTTAAAAAGGATTGAAACTTTGAATCTTTAAGGAGCTATTTACCCAATGAGAGTTTCTCCAGATTTTTCCTAAATATTAAATGATTTATTAATGGTTTTTAAATAAAACTAAAAAGGAGGGAAGATATTTTCCTAATTCTAACTAACTTTTCCATATTTCCATTTTCATTTTCTCTCATCTTTTCTCTCAAACCAAACACCTTTTCTCCAGAGCATTTTCCTTTGATTTTGTCATCTAAATATCACATTTCAATTCCCTTTTGATCTTCAATCATCTCTTCATCAAAACCTTATCATTTGCTAAGTGGATTTTCAAGAAATCTTGGTTCTAAACGGGAGAAACTCAAGTTTGGAGGTATGAACGTCCTTCTCCTCTAAACTCTCAGTTCTTTACTGAAATTCCTAAGTTCTCAATCCTTAATTTGTGTTTTATAAAAGGTTTTAAGGTTGTGTTCTTAATCTTGGCTTTTAAATGCAAGATTTGGTTGATTTTTGATAAAATTCGTATGATCTGTTTAAGCAGTGATTTGAGGTGTCTTTTTGATGTTAAATGAATGTTAAATTGATGAGAAATTGAGGTTTAATCAATGCAATCCCGGATAGGTTGATTTTCCTAAGATTTGCTTGAGTTCTTGGTTGTTTTTGGAGTGATCTTGATGATCTGTTATAGCTGGAGGTATAAGGGTGATGTTAGATCCTTTTTGGATGTTAATTGATGTTTAAGGATGATTAGATTTGATAGATCTTGGCTGGGTAGTGTTGTGGAGTTGTTTGGATGCATTTTCGGTTGTGTTTGGTAGCCGAAAATGGAGTGTGAATGAGAGCAGCGAGTTTAGGTGCTTTCATTGAAGATATTAATGCATGATGATGCATTAATCCTCTGCTTTGATGTGTTTAAAACAGGGGAGCCATCTTTGGATCCAAGTGGTGGTGATCCGGAAGCTTGATTGGTGTTTCGGCAAGTGGCGAAACAGAATCGGTGAGTGGATTTTGGTTTTCAGCCTTGAAACCAGTGTTTTGAAGGTTTGGGAGCTTAGTTTAAGTCTAAGCAACTTAGCTAAGCTCAAGAGTAAGTTTTCGGAAAAAAACTCTCTTGATGATGAACCATGGATTGGTTGTATGCAATGTGGTTGTTTGCATGTTTTAAATTCTGTTTTGAAAGCATATTTTAGCATGTTAGTTGCTGATTTTATAAGCCATGTATTGAAGAATGCTCAAGGTAAGAGATTCTTGTTTTTGAACATTGTTAAATGTGGTTTGGATGCATTATGATGCATGATGATTATGGCTTTGGTAAATGCTTTAAAACAGTGGAATATTGTTGTTAATGATGCATATTGGCAAGTGATGGTTAAGGTCACAAAGGTGGTTAAAAGTCCTTGTGTGAGCCTTGTTTATTTAAGAACAACATGGTGGTTAAAAGTCCATGGTTGGTTCTTGGTTAAGATCACCAAGGTGGTTAAAATTCCTTGGGTGAGTCTTGTGTTTTAAGAACAACATGGTGTTTAAAAGTCCATGGTTGGTTCTTGGTTAAGGTTACAAAGGTGGTTAAAATTCCTTGTGTAAGCCTTGTTATTTAAGAACTCCAAGGTGTTTAAAAGTCCTTGGGAGATTCTTGTTAAGGACACAAAGGTGTTTAAAAGTCCTTGTGTGGTCCTTGTCATGGTGTTTAAAAGTCCATGAATGATTCTTGTTAAGGACACAATGTTGTTTAAAAGTCCATGTGTGGTCCTTGGAAATTGTAAGATCACAATGGTGTTTAAAAGTCCATGTGTGGATCTTATGTTGATGTATCACTTGTTGCCAATATGACATGATATGAGTTTGAAGCATGAAGCGCTTGTTTTAAATGCTTAAGTGCATGTGCAAATGATGATTGATCAAGGTTTATAAAGATGTTTTATAAATGCGTTATTGTGTGGTTTTAATGAGCATTCCTCACTAAGCTTTTGCTTACGCTCTCTCTTTTCTTAAACCAATAATGCAGAGCATTGAAGTGCATTTTGGGGTAGCAAGGAAGCCAAGCATCCAAGGGAAGATTTAAGCTCATGTATGGTGAACATTTTCCTAAAACTATTAGCTTTTGGGTATTTGGCAATGGGGGACCTATGTTGTTGATTTGGGAGATGTTTTGGACTCCCTAAGTTGGATTTATGTTGATGATTTTGTTGGTACTTGTAATTGGCCTTTTTGAGATTGTTTTGGAATGTTGATGCTTGAATGGTTTTCTAAGTAGGAAGCATGCCTATAGATTTGGGGATTTTCATAATTGATGTCATGTGGATGTTCGGTTGATGCAATTATGTTCCTTGATTGTTAATTGACTTGCTGGTATAATATGGTGGCATTTGAAGCATGTTTGGTTGGTCAATTATGTGTTTATTCAGCAAATTTTCTGCAATATGGGCAGGCCGTATCGGAACGGGTGCTACCGTTTCGGAACAGGGGCCTGAAATGGCCTAGGTGTTCCAAAATGGGAGGAACCGTTCCGGAACGGAAATGCCACTGCCAAGCCTCGTTTCGGAACCAGTTTCGGAACGGTCCCGCGTTTCGGAACGGGTCTTCCCTGTTCCGAAACACTCGACCGTTGGGCACTGAATTTGATGGTTATATGTTCTGAAATGTTTGCATTTTGGTCCTGAAACTTGTTTATGCAATTAAATGAGTTTGAGATGTCCGTTTGGGCTGAAATTTGACAGAGAAGCATGAAATATGACTAATTTTATATTGGTAGCTTTAAAGTGGGCTAAGTCCCTATAATTTCTAGAATTTACAATTTGGTCCCTAAGTTGTAAAATGTGTAATTGGGTCCCTGAATGTTCTCTGATGGTCATGATCTTTGAGTATGTTGATTGTATGATCATGTTTAGGGATAATGTGCATCTAGACAAGATTTAAAAAAAAAGGTCGTTAATCAAAGTTGACTTTCAGGTTGACTTTGGTTTTCCCCGTGTAAACTTCTTAATTCGGGTCAACCGTCAAGGCCGGGTTAAGGGGGTTACATAACTTTTTGCAAAATAGTTATTAAAAATAGTTTTCATTTTTTTACAATTTAGTCACTAAGTTGTAATTTCCACATTCCAATTACCATTTTCCAAAATTGAATTCACCAACCCCTTATATATATACATATACATATATATATATATATATATATATATATATATATATATATTCAATAAGGATTTAAGATAATTTTCCATATTTTTATCACCTTCCGAACTAGGTTTTCCCTGAACTCATCCCGAAACTAACTTGAATCTCTAGTCTTAGTCCAACGGACCCCGAACCCAACCTAAAAACCTCCAGGCCCAAAATTGAGGCGTTACCATCTCTAATTTTCTAAGTTGGTAGTTATGTTTTTTTGAGGTGTTGAGGTGGGTTAATGTATGCTGGAGATATAAGGTTGATGTTAGGTTGTTTTTGGATGTTAATTGAAGGTAATTAATTGATTAAATCGTTAGGTTTTGGCTGGGTTAAGTGTGGATGATGTTTGATGTTGATTTCGGTAGTTTTGGGAAGGTTTCGGCTAGTGTTTGAGGAGGATTGTTAAGGATTGATGTTGTTGGGTTTATGAATGCATTTTGATGCATTGGAACTTCTGTTTTTGTATGGTTAAAACAACGGAGATATTTCGTCAAGCTTGTGGCATTGTTTTGGAGGCTTTGGAGGAGTAATTTCGCATCGGCGATTGAGGCTTTGTGTTGCATGTTAGTGAGCAAGTGGTTTAAAGCGTTGAAATGGTTTAAAGGTTGTTTTGGGAGTTTAAACTTAGCTTGAAACACTAGTTTAAAGTCGGAAGTAAGTATAATGGGTTTTCTCCCTCAGTCGTGCTTTAATAAAATTGATTTCATGCACTTGTTTTGATTTACAAGGCACCTACTATTAAAGCATGTTTAAAGTATGATTTATACTAATTTTGATCATATATTGATGATGGATGCATATGGCCATTGATCTTTGTAAGTATGATCATATATTTTGATCATATATTGGAAATGGTTTTGGGTCGTTGCTTTAAAACAGTGAGGTACATGGTTAATAATGAATTATATTGGCATGTGATGTAGTTAAAATGTTATCGGATATAGTTGGTCGGCTATATGATTGATAGTGCACTATAAAAAGTCGCCTCGGGTGTTGAGGAGTTAATGTGTATTGAATACTCCACCACGAGTACCCTAATGGTTGAGGGGTTACATGGTACCGTAAACTCCCGTTAGTGGATTATACACCTAACCGATGGTTGGGGTTGCGATTGTACCCGATTGTAAATGTACCAGTTGTGAGGTACCTTAATTCCGATTGAGGTTGTATGAATTGTTGGGATGACACTTGTTGAATACGTATATCCAATGTAATGTTTTGGAAAGTGGAACTTGGTTATAATCACTTGAAAGCCAATATAATTGTGTAACATCTCGGTTTAGGGTTTGGAAGATCTAGTGAGGTTTCGAGGTTCGAACGACCGGTGTTGGGAGTTGTGAGTGAGTTCAGGGAAAGTGGTCCTCGGTGAGTGGAAAAATATGAAATAAATTTCTAAAATCCTTAATAAATATGTAAAAGGTTTTGGTAAAAACAATTTTGGAAAAAAGTTTTCCGAACCGTGACATTTTGGTTTAGTGACCAAAATGTAAAGTTTGCAAAATCTATTTTTGGTAACTATTTTGTAAAAGAGTCAAAACATAGAATCCTTAAGGAGCTAAATTGGCTGGGCCAATATGGTTATTTTCCCCTTTATTTTTGACTATTCAAACATTTTAAAATAGGTTTTATAACTAGAATTAAAAGGTTTCCCCTTTAGGCTTGATTTTTCTCAAAGTAGAAGTGATTTCTTATCAATCTAATGTTGCCAAATGGTTTTCCTACTTTGGTTTTCTAAAACCCAAGCTTGTTTCATTGTTTTTCTTAAGAAATTTTGCCAAACAAGGGGAAATAGCTATCATTGGAGGAGAGCAACGAAATTCTCCTCTAATGTAAGGTTCTTTATTGATATTCCCATGCTTTGATTCTTTTAATTACTAAGGTTATGTTTTCTTAAAGTAATTTTAATGGAAATTGGCTAAAATGAGCTAGATTGAGCTTTGGGGTAAGATCTTGAGTGGGATCTGTTATTGTTGAGTTTGTTGATGGTTTTGCTTTCATTTTGATGGGGTTATTGTGTTGGGATGATGGGTGAAAGATAGGAATCCCGAAATTGGGTTTGGTGTTGAATATTGAAGTATGAAAAAGTGAGTTTTTGGGTGAGTTTTGAGGTAAATAGATAGCTGGTGATAATCTGATGTTGGTTTGATGTTTTAGATGTTTATTCATGTGTTTCGATGATAACTAATGCTGGGTTTTGCTGGAGTTCGTTCGAATTGAGTTTTCTGATGTTTTTGGCTTGTTTCGGAAATGTTTCGATAGGTGTTTTGATTGGGTTGTTGAATCTCTATTTTCCAACAAGTTAGAGTGTTGAAAATATCTCTAATCATCTATTTTCGGTTGGTTAGAGGTAGAGATTGAAGATACGTAATTGTTGGATTCATTTGTGGGTGAACTGGAAAGCTAGAAAAGGAGTTTCAGCTTTGTTTTGGTAATCGTCTGTCAGTGGAAATGATTTTATTGCTTTAACAAGGTTGATGAAGTATTTTGAGAGTTTGGGTTGAGCCGTTATGCTAATCCAAGCTCAAAAGTAAGTTTTGTGTTGTTTTAGCTTTTTCGTCGTTTTACAATTGATCATGTTTTGATCATGAGCATATCATTCTAAATGATGTTTTCCACTGCTGTTGTGCATTAAATGCATGTTACTTTTGTCCCATGAGAATGCCATATGATTGATGAAAGTGTTGTTTGAGTTCAAGCTATGAATGATCTTGAGGTTATGGTATGTGGGATGTGTTTGGGGAGGTGTTTATCCCCGGTGTAAATCAGTGGATTGTGACGTTGTAATGAGTATATTGACACATGGGTTATATCGGATAGATTAATCGATCAATAAGATGTGAAGTGCACAATAATTATAAAATTCGCGCTTGAGAAATTCTTTGGTTTCACAATAGGGGTTGTGCTATTGTGATGCCAGTGGCAGGGGTAGTGCTATCACCAATGGGCAATGCGGGTAGTGGAATTTCGACCGAAGTGAGTTTGTGGTGAGGGTTGTTCACCATGTGACTTGATGGGGTAGTGACATCAAGGTGTCTTCTTATCCGAGCAACGTGTCAATGATGTCGTTATACTCATTCGCTTATGGTTTTAATATGAGCTTGGTAAACTCATATGGTTATGTATTTGTGCTTGAAGCATGAGAGTTGTTATGGAGCCAGTAGGTTGGTTTGTATATGTGGTTTACATATGGTTTATGCATGGTTGAATCATGTTTGTGCCTTTGGCATGTGTTATAACCTTTTGCTTATGCTATACCTATATTGGCATGTTGAAAGGAAATGATTCACAAAAGTTGTTTTCTTTTAGAAATGGTTTTGTTTTTCTGAAATGAAAGCTCATTGTGTAGCCTTGTTCTGATATTGTCGTAGGTGTTTTGAAACGGGAGACGTTGGAGGTTAGTTAAGAGCATCTTTGAAGTTATTTTTCTCGCATTTTGGTCCTAGTTTGTTATGCTCTCAATTATGGTTGATTGTGGGCTTGTTTTGAGTTGCATTTCATCATGGAATAATGAAATGTGTTTAATTACAAAGTGATCACCTTAATTACACTTTAGGTCCCTATCTTATGCTAGTTTTTGCATTTTGGTCCCTAGTTGCTCTTTTGATTGATTGGTGTTTGTTTTGTCGTTTTTTTTCGCTGCGTGTTTTCAAACTAAGGTTTAATTCGAGGATCTAGAAAAGATAATAATCAATGCGTTTAGGGTTACTAATTGGAGGGAAATCTTTGGATCTTTCTCCAGTTAGTCCCGTGTGATCCACTCGACACGATCTGGTGGCTAGGCTGGGTCGAGGGGGTTACATCTGTTGGTAAGTGTTTGCTCGTTTGTTTGAGGTTGCTTGCGGTGTAAGGTACCCATTACCACATACTATTATCGGGAAAATCTAAGTAAAATACTTGAGCACCTTGGACCCTTGACGTTGCTGACCCGAATCATTTCCTTTGTTTTATCTGTTGTTGTTGTAGCATTGCTTTTGTTGTCATGGATAGACCTCGAAGAGGTCAGGCGAGTGGTGAGCCGCGGGTGGTTCCGGTTGAGGATGCCGGACATCCGTAAGAGGGAGATTTATCTCCTCCTCCTCCTCCGGGTGGTGGAGCAGATGCGCGAGGTGAGGAGCCTCGTGGTGGCCAGGGATAGGTTGGAGCTGATATGAGCCCGTTGATTCAGGCTATTGTAGGGGCTTTTCAATCTGCTTTGGCTGGGTTACAGACGGCTGCACCACACAATGATCAGAGGGAAGGGTTACCCCTCGAGAGACTCCGTAGTTTGGGTGGAGTTAAGTTATGTGGGTTATCGCCTGAGGGAGCCGAGACATGGTTAGCGAGTACCACCAGGATTTTGAGTCAGATTGAGTGCAGTGATGCACGAAAGATTGGTTGTGTAGAATCTCTGCTTCAGGGTGACACGTATGTCTGGTGGACTACGATCACCGCAAGTATGGCTACTGCCGATGTCACTTGGGATTTCTTGCATTCTACTTTCCAGAAAAAGTATTTGAGACTGAGATATCAGGATGAGAATAAACGTGAATTCATGGCTTTGGTACAGGGAAGCATGACCGTTTCATTATGAGAAGTATGAGGTCCAGTTTGTTAGACTGAGTCAGTATGCTGCTGAGCTAGTCCCCACTGAAAGGGAACATTGTGAGAGGTTTCATTATGGTTTGGTTGAGGGAGTAAAGATGTACATGCTAGCTGCTGATTACACGAATTTTGATGTGTTAGTTGCTCGAGCCAAGGATATAGAGCATAGTCTTGGTTTGTTTGCTAGAGGAGGCAAGTGTAGTTCAGGGAAATGACATGCGGAGTGCAATCGTGATCGTGCCAAGGGGCACAAGGACAAGAGACAAAATTTTGACCACATACGTGGGGGGGGGGGGTAATCCCGGGCGTGGCCATCAAGGCCAAGGTTTTGCTCATCGTGCACCCGAGTGCACCAAGTGTGGTAGGTCTCATCCAGGAGAGTGTTAGGGAACTTATGGTATGTGCTGGCAGTGTGGATCAAAGGATCATCTCAAGCGAGATTGTCCTCAGCTAGCTAGAGGTGGACAGGCACCGGCACGATCTGTCGAGTACCAGCGAGGCTGTGGGTGCGGCCGAGGGAATTTTCAGCCACGGAACGAGGGTCAGAGGAATGTAGCGCATGTAGTCGCAGTTCAGCCTGAGGGAGGTGGACCAGCGAGAGTGCACGCACATAGAGAGGGCAGGAACGACACCGATGTTATCGCATGTAATTTCATGTTATAGTCTTTGACATTGCTTTCATTGATTGATTCTGGCTCTACGCATTCTTATATTCTGGGTGAGCATGCTAAGAAGTTAGATATACCGTATGAGATTCTTGACGTGGGTATGAGTGTGACTAGTTCGTTTGGTGAGACAATTGTGGTCAGAAAGATGTATCAGAGATGTCCGTTGATGGTACAGGGTCACGTGTTTCCAGTCGACATGATGGAATTGTCGTTCTACGAGTTTGATGTGATTTTGGGAATGGATTGGTTGGTAGAACTCAAAGAAAAGGTAGACTTTGAGACTAAGCGAGTGAGCTTGAGATTATCAGATGATTATGAGGTGGTAGTGATTGGTGGGAACGTTAAGTTCTTATCCAACGTAGATTATGCTTATATGATGAATCCGAATATGAGTAAGGTCCGTCCAAAAGACATTAGAACAATTTTTGACTTTCCTGAGGTGTTTCTAGAAGAGTTGTTTGGTTTGCCACCAGATAGAGAAGTCGAGTTTGCTATTGAATTGTATTCTGATTCAGCTCTCGTGTCGATTGCTCCATATCGGATGGCTCTGAAAGAATTGAAAGAACTGAAGACTCAACTTTAGGAGTTATTAGATCGTGGGTTTATCCGTCCGAGTATATCACCTTGGGGTGCACCGGTGTTATTGAAGAAAGATGGTAGTATGCGTATGTGTATTGATTACCGTCAGTTGAATAAGTTAGCTGTGAAGAACAAGTATTTGTTGTCGAGAATAGATGACTTGTTTGATCAGTTGCGGGAGGCGTCAATATTTTCGAAAATAGACTTGAGATCCGAGTACTATCAGTTGAAAGTGAAAGATCAAGACATACCGAAGACAACTTTTTGTACACGTTATGGCCATTATGAGTTTTTGGTAATGTCGTTCGGATTGACTAATGCACCAACCGTGTTCATGGACATGATGAACCGTGTGTTTTATGAGTTCCTAGATTAGTTTGTTGTAGTGTTCATTGATGACATGTTGATTTATTCGCTCACTGCAGAAGACCATGATAGACATTTACGACTTGTGTTGAAGCTTTGCTAGATAATCAGTTGTATGCGAAGTTGAGCAAATGCGAGTTTTGGATTAAAGAGGTAGTCTTTTCTAGGGCATGTTGTATCAGCTGATGGCATTAGAGTTGATCCTAATAAAGTGGAAGTTGTTATGAATTTGAAGCAACCGAAGTATGTGACTGAAGGTCGTAGTTTCCTAGGCTTAGCGGGCTACTACCATTGGTTTGTAGAAGGATTTTCAAAGATAGCTGCTCCGTTGACGAAATTGTTACAAAAGGATGTCAGATATGAGTGGTCAGAAGTGAGGCAGATGGCCTTTGATCGTTTGAAAGATGCTTTGACTAGAGCAACTGTGTTAGTACAGCCGGTAACGAGGAAGGATTATGTGATTTACAGTGATGCTTCGTACATAGGCATATGTTGTGTATTGATGCAAGATGGGAGAGTTGTTGCATATGCGGCGAGAGAGTTGAAGTCTCATGAAAAGAACTACCCATGCATGATATTGAGTTAGCCGTTGTCGTGTTTGCTTTGAAAGTGTGGAGACATTATTTGTATGGTGATAAATGCACAGTGTATATCGATCACAAGAGTTTGAAGTATTTGATGTCACAGAAAGATTTGAATATCCGACATCGTAGATGGGTTGAATTATTGAAGGATTATGATCTTACTATTGAGTACCATCCAGGTAAAGCCAATGTGGTAGCCGATGAGTTGAGTAGGAAGGTAGCAGTTGAGCTTCAAGCTATGTTTGCTAGGTTGAGTTTATCGCGTGATGGTGGTTTGATTGTTGAATTGCAGGTGAAATTGTCGCTAGTACAGTTGATCCGTGAGAAAGAGTTACAAGATAGTTATTTGGCTTCACATGTTCAGGATATTTTGGAAGGTAAACTGACTGTGTACAGTTTCAGTGGTGATAATGTTTTGTGTTTCAAAGATAGAGTTGTTGTGCCTGAAGATATTGAGACACACCATTTTGAGTGAAGCACATACTAGTCCGTTTGCTATGCATTCGAGTAGCACGAAGATGTACCGAGACTTGAAGAATGATTATTTCTGGGTTGGTCTGAAAAAGGATGTGGTTGAATTCGTAAGTAGATGTATGGTTTGTCAGCAAGTGAAGGCCGAACATCAGTTTCCGTTAGGATTGTTACAGCCTTTACGAATTCCAAAATGGAAATGGGAGAGAATAACTATGGATTTTGTATCAGGGTTACCGTTGACTCCTTCACGAAAGAATTCAGTTTGGGTTATAGTAGATTGACTCACCAAATGTGCACATTTTCTACATGTTAACACAACTGATTCTTTGGATAAATTGGCTGATTTGCATATCTGTGAGGTAGTGAGATTGTATGGAGTACCGAAATCGATTGTATCAGATAGAGATCCAAGGTTCACACTGAGGTTTTGGGATTGTTTGCATAGTACATTGGGTAGCCGATTGAATTTTAGTACTTTGTATCATCCACAATTAGATGGTTAGTCAGGGCAAGTGATACAAGTGCTTGGGGATATGTTGCGCTGTTGTATTATTGATTTTCAGGGTTCGTGGGACAAACACTTGTCGTTAGTTGAGTTTGCCTATAACAACAATTATCAGGCTAGTATTCAGATGGCACCGTATGAGGCTTTGTATGGTAGGAGGTGTAGGACTCCTGTTTGTTGGGCAGAAGCCGGACAGAAATTGGTATCATTACCTGCTATGCTTAAAGGCACTACTGAGAAGGTGAAGTTGATATGTGATCACTTGAAAGCAGCAACCGATCGACAGAACTCTTATACAGATTTGAAGCATCGTGAAATCGAGTATGCGATTGTTGGTTCGTATGAGATTGTTGGTTCGTATGAGATTGTTGGACGAGTTGGCTCTATTTCTTATAGATTAAGTTTGCCTCCGGAATTAGAGAAGATACATTATGTATTCCATGTTTCGATGCTTTGAAAGTATAAGTCAGATCCGTCGCATGTAATGCATGTTGAAGAAATTGAATTGAATCCAAATTTTTCGTATGACGAAGAGCCAATTGAGATATTAGCTACAGACAGCAAAGTTTTGTGTGGTAGATCTATCGAGTTGGTCAAAGTGAAGTAGTGACACCGAGGTGTTGAAGAAGCCACTTGGGAGAGGAAAGACGACATGAAGCGTCAGTTTCTGCATCTTTTTCCATTAGGTAAATGTCGAGGACAAAATTTCTTAAGTGGGGGAGAGTTGTAACATCTCGGTTTAGGGTATGGAAGATCCAGTGAGGTTTCGAGGTCCGAAAGACCTGTGTTGGGAGTAGTGAGTGAGTTCAGGGAAAGTGGTCTTCGGTGAGTGGAAAAATATGAAATAAATTTCTAAAATCCTTAATAAATATGTAAAAGGTTTTGGTAAAAACAATTTTGGAAAAACGTTTTCCGAACCATGAAATTTTGGTTTAGTGACCAAAATGTAAAGTTTGCAAAATCTGATTTGGTGACTATTTTGTAAAAGAGTCAAAACATAGAGTCCTTAAGGAGATAAATTGGCTGGGCTAATATTGTTATTTTCCCCTTTATTTTTAACTATTCAAACATTTTAAAATAGGTTTTATAATTAGAATTAAAAAGGTTCTTTTATCTCTTTTTCACGTTAAAACTCATTTTTAGCGTCCTCGTTTTCTCTCTTCAGCCAAACAGCCTTTGGGCTTAAATTTTCTCAAGGTAGAAGTGATTTCTTATCAATCTAATGTTGTCAAATGATTTTCCTACTTTGGTTTTCTAAACCCCAAGCTTGTTTCATTGTTTTTCTTAAGGAATTTTGCCAAACAAGGGGATATAGCTATCATTAGAGGTGAGCAACGAAATTCCCCTCTAATATAAGGTTCTTTATTGATATTCACATGCTTTGATTCTTTTAATTACTAATGTTATGTTTTCTTAAAGTAATTTTAATGGAAATTGGCTAAAATGAGCTAGATTGAGCTTTGGGGTAAGATCTTGAGTGGGATCTATTATTGCTGAGTTTGTTGATGGTTTTGCTTTCATTTTGATGGGGTTATTGTGTTGGGATGATGGGTGAATGATAGGAATCCCGAAATTGGGTTTGGTGTTGAAGTTTGAAGTGTGAAAAAGTGAATTTTTGGGTGAGTTTTGAGGTAAATTGATAGCTTGTGATAATTTGATGTTGGGTTGATGTTTTAGATGTTTATTCATGTGTTTCGATTATAACTAATGCTGGGTTTTGTTAGAGTTTGTCCGAATTGAGTTTTCCTATGTTTTCGGCTTGTTTTGGAAATGTTTCGATAGGTGTTTTGATTGGGTTGTTGAATCTCTATTTTCCAGCAAGTTAGAGTGTTGAAAATATCTCTAATCCTCTGTTTTGGGTTGGTTAGAGCAGGGATTGAAGATCCGAAATTGTTGGATTCATCTGTGGGTGAACCAGAAAGCTAGAAAGGGAGTTTCGGCTTGGTTTTGGTAATCGACGGTGAGTGGAAACGATTTTAATGCTTTAGCAAGGTTGATGAAGTATTTTGAGAGTTTGGGTTGAGCCGTTAGGCCAATCCAAGCTCAAGAGTAAGTTTTGTGTGTTTTAGCTTTTTCGCTGTTTTACAATTGATCATGTTTTGATCATGATCGTATCATTTTAAATGATATTTTCCACTGATGTTGTGCATTAAATGCATGTTGCTTTTGTCCCATGAGAATGCCATATGATTTATGAAAGTGTTGTTTGAGTTCATGCTATGCATGATCTTGTGGTTATGGCATATGGGATGTGTTTGGGGAGGTGTTTATCCCCGGGGTAAATCAATGGATTGTGACGTTGCGATGAGTATATTGACACATGGGTTACATCAGATAGATTGATCGATCAATAGGATGTGAAGTGCACTATAATTATAAAATTCGCGCGTGATAAATTCTTCGGTTTCACAATAGGGGTTGTGCTATTGTGATGCAAGTTTTTGGGGTAGTGCTATCACCAACGGGCAATACGGGTAGTGGCATCTCCGCCGAAGTGAGTTTGTGATGAGGGTTGTTTCACCATGTGACTTGATAGGGGTAGTGCCATCAAGGTGTCCGCTTATCCGAGGAACGTGTCAATGATGTCGGTATACTCATTCGCTTATGGTTCTAATATTAGCTTGGTAAACTCATATGGTTATGTATTTGTGCTTTGAAGAATGAGAGTTGTTATGGAGCCGGTAGGCTTGATTTGCATATGTGGTTTACATATGGTTTATGCATGGTTGAAGCATGTTTGTGCCTTTGGCATGTGTTATAACCTTTTGCTTATGCTATACCTATATTGGCATGTTGAAAGGAAATGATTCGCGAAAGTGGTTTTCTTTAAGAAATGGTTTTGATCTTCAAAATGAAGATAGCTTGCAAAAGTGCATTGTTGTAGTTTGGTTATGAACCTCGCTCACAAAGCTTCATAGCTTACGCTCTATTTTCCAACAATGCAGATCTGTAGATCTTTTGGAAGGCAACGGTTTAAGGGATGCGATTCAAGTGTCCGCTTCTAGCTCAAGTATGACATTGTTTAGATAATAGTGTGTGTGACAATGAGGATGAACCTTGTTTATGTGTTAGGAGTATTTTGTAAACTCTTTGTGTTGAGAGCATGTTGTTGCCTTGTTGGCATGTTTATACCTCGTGTTATATTAATATTGGACGTTGGAGTATTTTGTTTCAATCGTGTGATGATCATGTTTAGTTCTCTTGTTCGTATAGATGTTTGATGGTTTGATCTTGGAGTTTGTATGATCCTCTTGTTGTTTCTTTGATGTGTGTAGTGTTTGGGACCAAGGAAATCAACCATGGAGATGCTAGAACTGTAGCTTTTCCGTTATTGCAGCAGGGTGTTTCGAAACAGGCTCGAACGTTTTGGAATGAACCTTGTTTTGGTCTTGGCGTTTCAGAACGTGTATCGAAACGAGCTTTGCAGGGAAGGAACGGGTCCAAGCCGTTCCGAAAAGAAATCTCATGTGAAGCCATGTTCTGAAACGGGAGACGTTGGAGGTTAGTTAAGAGCATCTTTGAAGTTATTTTTCTTGCGTTTTGGTCCTAGTTTGTTATGCTTTCAATTGTGGTTGATTGTGGGCTTGTTTTGAGTTGCATTTCATCATGGAAGCATGAAATGAGTTTAATTACAAAGTGATTACCTTAATTACATTTTAGGTCCCTATCTTATGCTAGCTTTTGCATTTTGGTCCTTGGTTTCTCTTTTGATCGATTGGTGTTCGTTTTGTCATTTTTTTCCCGTTGCGTTTTTTCAAACATAAGCTTTAATTCGAACATCTAGAAAAGATAATAATCAACACGTTTAGGGTTACTAATTGGAGGGAAATCTTTGTATCTTTCTTCGATTAGTCTCGTGTGATCCACTCGACACGGTCTGGTGGCTAGGCCGGGTCGAGGGGGTTGCAAATTGTTTATGTATCATGTTGATGGATGTTGATGTATAATGTTGATTTATACAAGTTTACTCTTTAAGCCTTGCCTATGGGGAGTTATGCATGGGAAAACTTAAATTAAGGGTTAGAAAATTGGATTTGATGTTGATTCATGATACATGTAGCATATGGTTTAATATTCTGGTTTTGATGATATTAAGTTCATGGTTTTTCAAGGCATGATGTTTTATAAGATGATTTAAAAACCGTTTTCAATGAGTTTTGGAAAATTGGTTTTAAAATGCATTGATGGTGTGTTGTTGGAGCACTCCTCACTAAGCCTAGTGTGCTTACGCTCTTTTTGTCCATCAATGCAGAGAAATAAAAGTGGAAGGCAGCGAGCAAGCGAAGGAAATCCAAGGACTTTAGCTATTTGAAAGTATGATTTTAAAATAGACTAGTAGTAATAAAGACAATGTGGTATCATTATTGTTTTGGGAGGGTTTTTTCTAAACTCCCTATTTTAGAAAGTTTGTTATATTGTTGTGGAGTTGTAAATGGCCTTATACATTTGGTTAATTCTTTGGATTTATATTTTGTGCTTTGAATGTTTCATATCTTGGAAGCATGCCTTTAGATTTTCAAATGAAGTGTGATGCCATGATTTGCTCTTGTTTCTGTGATGTTTTGGCGTGGTTTGATCTTTAGATTAGTTATATCTATGTTTGTAGCATATTGAGTCATGTTTGGATCAATTTTGGTATGAAAAACCAGCAAAATTAGACTTTATAGGTCTGGGCATACCGATATACGTAGCCCTGTATCGATACGGGTATGTGTTTTCAGGCTTGGCGTATTGATACGCGAGTAGGTGTATCGATACGGGTAAGTGTATTTTGTCTAGGCGTTTCGGTACATGAGGAACTGTATCGGTGCGGATTTGAGTTACTGGAATCTAGGATTTGTGAAATGTAAAAATGTACCGATACAGTTGCTCGAGTATCGATACGGGCAGTCGTTTTTATGTTTAAGTGTGATATGAAGTTTCTGATTCTTTCATTTAAGTTCTTGATCTTTGTGAATGCAATCGAATGAGTTTAGATGATCGTTTTTAGTTAAAATTTGTTAAGAAAGCACGTAAACTGACTAATTGAGGACTGTTAACCTAAAATTTGACTAAGTCTTGGTAATTTTCTAGATTTACAATTTGGTCCCTTAAAGTTCGTGTTTGCAATTGAATGCCTTATCGGTGACTGATTTGAATGAGAATTGTACTGCTCCCAGCATGTACACCATAGGTTAATAATTTGCATCTAGATAATATAAAAGGGAAAATAAACGTAATTTGAGTAACATTTTCACGGGTTTGTTTCGGCAAACCAAATGTAGCTCGCTCGGTTCAGTCTGGCGATTAGGCCGGGTCGAGGGTGTTACACCGTCCTTGTAGAATCGTGATACTTCGGGCATCGATGGGGAGGATGTATCCCTTGTTTTCATAGAATTGTGGCACTAGTTGTATTATGCAACAGTGGTCTTCCTTATGTACTGACATGTGTCATTTTGAGCGGTAGGACGTTGCGACTTAGAGGCAAGGGCAATAATAGGGTGAATATTACGATATCTTGTAGAAATAGGTGGGTCGGGCGAGGCAGCCATCTTCATCATGATATTGGTAAAGTTGGCTTACAAACATTGGTGTTATGCGTTTGAGGCATACCTTGATGGTTGAAATTTTTTGATATTGGTGATTGCGGTGCGATCGCATTTAGATGTAGAATTTCTTGAGGTGGCACACATTCCAGGTGTTGGGTATCTCTATGCCCTTCATGTCTTGCAGCTTGTATGGCCTAAATGTGATCTCTGCGATTACTTTATAGGGGCCTTCCAAATTCGGGCTCATCTTTCCTCTTCGTCTTACGGGCACACTTGCCTCAATGTTCCTCATGACGAGGTACCCTACTTGGTTTGGTTTGTTTCAAACCTTGGAGTTGTAGTATCTGGTGACCTGGTTATTTTGGGCCTTGAGTCTTATTTCCGTTGTCTCTCTAATTTCTTCCAAAAGTTCTAGGTTGGTTTGGAGCATTTCCTTGTTGCAGGTGGGGAGTGGGAGGTTCGGAAGGAATTCGCTCCTACCTCGGCTGGGATCACTGCCTCATATCCAAACATCATGTTGAAGGGGATTTCACATGTGCCTGCGTGAGATGTTTTTTAGAGACCCCAAAATATGCTGGGAGTTCTTCTAGCCAAGCGCCTCCGGTGTCGTCAACCTTCTTTTTTAGGGTAACGAGGCAATTCTTGTTTGCAGCTTTAGCTTGGCCATTCGTCTAGGGAGTCTTGACAAAAATTTTAGAGGGGGCGATTTTCATAAAATAAGTCTACACGAAGTGGTATATTTTTACTCTAGCACAATTCGTGAATATCATAAAATAAGCATGCAAGATAAATATAGTCTAGAGAGCATAGATAAGGCTTCACTATCTATGAGTTAGTATCTAGCCTACACTAGCTAGAGTTCTTACATCACCTATCTCAAGGCATAAATAATTCTACAAGAAGTTTTACATGTTCCACAATGCTTCACGGTACTCGAGATCACTCAACCCATCGAGCCCATAAGTTATCATCAATAGCATCCACACAACATACAAAAATAAATCCATACATCATATACATAAAGGCCAACGAAGCCCTACTTTACCCGTGCTCACACAGCCATCAGGTTACCCGTGCTCACACAATTGTCGGTTTGGATGGACTATATCCAGATCACCTTGAATACGTACTAGACATACTTAGATCCTATTAGCCACAAGTAGTCCTACCTTAGGTCACTCAGCCTATCAAGTTACTCGAGCTCACATAGTCATCGAGTTAATTGCCTTATTCGGATCACCATAGCCATGGATAAGTTTCTAACTGCACCAAAGTCACTCAGCACGTAGGTATGTCGGATGTACTTGTTCACATAGCCTTAAGTACGCATCCCCTTGATAAGTGTCGTAGTACAGAATCTAGGACATATGAATTCCTTTTCATTAACCATAAGATATGTTATGCTCCCCGAGCATTAGTACACCTCAGCAAGAGGTAAATGGCTCCAAGCCAAACTATCAAGAAAATGGCACCAAGGCATAATAATAACCATCAAGGTTCATTTCTCGGTTCATAACCATCAGCCCATCAAGTGCCCCCTAGCATACGACAACAATATGGTACCAAGCATTTCTAGGATTACTATCATAATAATCCTCCCCTTTACAATTATCGGGTTATTACACATTATGCTCTTATTTGGAGTAAAATCTTAGTTTCTTAATTTTATATGTTCCATTATCTCAATAGGAACCTATTGGGCCATAGCCCTTAATTTCCCAGCCCCTCAAGCTCAAAACAAATATTCTTGGGTAGATTTCCTAGAGAGTACCAGTACTGGCCAACGAGTACCGGTACGATACCTTAGGGTACCAGTACTCATACACGTATCGATACTAAAACTGCTAATTGGAATTCCTCAAAGCTATTGATATTAGTACTGGGTCGACCGTACCGGTACACGAGCCTTAGGTATTGGTGCTCACTAGCATACCGATACCAAAACTGCTTATTGGAATTTCTACAAGCCTTCACATACCGATACGGGTCGACCCATACCGGTACTACCTTAAATCACGTACCAGTACTGGTTGAACACCATATTGGTACTCCTCTCATAGTTCATCTTTGTTCTTCACTCGAACAAGGGGTGTCGTTACATGCTCCCCGCGTGCCTATACTGAAGCCTAGAAATGGCTTCCCAAAGCTTAGAAATCTATCCTAACTTATCTCTAACCACACTCAACCAACTCCAAAAGGTTACTAATGTAACACCCCTCACCCGGGTTAGGAGCGAGGATCGTTACCGGAAGCGGAAACTCAAATCAGAAACTAATAAGAGAATGCCAAACAGAAAACATGAAGCAAGAATCCATTCTCAATTAAGCAAACCATATTAATTGCGCATGCGAAAAGTGGGCTAACAAAAAGTTTTCTAAACATACACGACTAAACAAAATTTCATTTAGTCTAACTTATAAATTTTCAAGCCAATTTAATATTGTTATTATCATTATCAAGAATCAATTTAAAAACAACATACCTTATTTCATTCGAGCACTAGGCTGTCTATGTGGTCGATTTATTCTAACCATTAACTAATAATTTACCAATTAATTCATTGATAAGAATTAAATCAAACATGCCGATACACTTAAGCAATTCATTACCATGACATTCGAACCCTTGTTTAATTAGTCTAGGTGGTTTTCGAATTACACCCACATTACAAATAATTAAGACATCAATGTTAATATACAAGTCATGTTCGAATTCATTGACCATGATATCAGATTTCTATTAACTATTTCATTACAAAAACATAAAGTTATCAAATGCTCCTAAGCCATGCCAAGCTATCAACTATATACAACAAAAAGAATAATGCAAGACCACTAGCTTGACTTACATATTTACAACAAAAGAATGAGGCTTTCGAACTAAAAACAAAACATGGTTTTAGCCTCCTAACTAAACATCAATGAGCATATAACTTCAAACACCAACGTAAACTTAAGCTACGACCAAACAAAATGAAAGGAGCCTTTAAACAAATTTCGAAGCCACCATCTAGGAGTCTAAAAATAAGACTAAGATCATACATTTCTGGTCTTGAAATTTGTCACGATCGGATGCTAGCTTTGGTCCCAAGCTACCCTGCTAATTGGGAAGAAGGATGTAACCCCCTCGCCCCGGTCTGGGCGTCTGACCGGTCTGAGTGGGCTACACGGGGATAACCGAGGCGAAACCCGTTAAGGCTTCACTTCGGTTAACAACCCGAGAAAACTTTTTTATTTATTATTATCTTGTCTAGATGCATTAATATGTCCTATGTGAAACAACGACAGCGGAAGCAACAAGCGAGGTGAACAACCAAACAACAAATCAAAAACAGCCCATTTTAACTTAAACTGCAGGCCGTATCGATACGCCCCAAGAGGGTATCGATACGCCTTGACTAGGTCAACTTGCCAAAGTCAACTCGAGGAGACCGTATCGATACGTTAGTTGATCGTATCAATACGCCTTCAGCGGTCAACTTTTCGTGGTCAACGCTACGAAGACAGTTTCGAAACACCTAGGCCCGTTTCGATACCCTCAATTTCTCGTCAAAATCTCAGATTTCCAGTAGAAAATGGTATCGAAACTCCCCTCCCGCGTATAGAAACGATTGGCCTGAAGCAAGAGGGTCGTATCGAAACGAGACCAACCGTTTCAATACCCCTGCTGCGAACAGACAGGTTTTAGCTGGTTTAAGGCACAAGGCTGCCTCAAAAACACCAACTAAGACCTCCAACCAAACTTGCATTAACTCTAAGGGCAAGACACCCTACAAAAACCATGCTTAACACATAACATACCTATAAAAGCCATACATTAAGGGAATCATCAATTCAACAAAAGAGCATACATAGCATTTAAGAGTTCATGCTTTAGACAAACATTCACATGCATTCATGAAAGGCATTAAAAGCATGGTTTACAAACCAAAACAGGGCATAGGCAAGCCATAACCAAAGCGTCCACAAAACATTGGAGTCTAACATGCTCCTAACACCAACAACAACATAAATCAAAAGCTCAAACCCCATTGCTTGTCTATTACATCTCATAACTTAAAAATCCATACTTGATAAATTCAAAAGCCCAACTACCACACATGGAGGCCCTCTCCTTGCACAAGCAACCCACGAACACGGATCTGCAATGTCGAACAAAAGAGAGCGTAAGCATAAAGCTTAGTGCCGGTAAGCTCATAAAACAAACCTCGACAATGCAGGGTCCAAGCACGAGCACACAACTAAGGTAGAATGCATGAGTTCTTACCTGTGAAACAACAAGAGTCAAATATATATGATGCATGAACATAAACTCAATATTATGCCATGCTCAACAAGCCCATAAATACAACATATGGAACACATATATCAATGTATTAGCAAACACATTCCACAAACCGTATTGGCTCCTAGCTATACCCGAATACACAGATAAGCATTGGAACTCACATCCAACAACACAACCATTACCTTACGGTGGGATTACACTCATCATCATTTCTCGCGGAGGGGATTCCACTCATCCTCACGCCCCGTCGATGGGATTCCACTCATCACCGACTAACATATGTATAAAGATTTCTGGGTGAACCCGTACTCCATCTTGATGACTACCATCACCAAGACCACGCGCACATTTCGACTCTTGTTTGCACACTAAACATCCTAATGATCGATCATTGTACCCAAGCATACTAGTGCCAATACTAACACATTTCATTAATCGACCTCACAACATTCTTACCAAATTCCGTGCTTAGCACGTACTGACCATGATTTACCATCATGCACAAACCACATTCCAAACCACATACATATAACAATGCATCAAATATCATGCCTCAACACACATGTATAACACAAAATACATAACCACGATAATCACAATTACAACATGAGGCATACTCAACATTTAAAGTTCAACCAAAGTCTCTAACTAAAGCTTAGGATTAGACTACCAATCTAATCCCAACTCTAGGTGGGTTTACCAAGCCCAACCTAGATCCACATGCTTGAACCAACGTTTGAAAACCAATTTAAACCAGGTTGAAATCATTAACCACTCACCGACTAATCCAAGCTCAACAACTCTAGCCGATCAAGCTCCCAACGATTCCGGATACGTTCCCGAGGCTTCACCAACACAATTCCTCGCTTCTAAGCAATTTAACACAATCAAACAACCATATTTCAGTCCACAAATCACTGTAACAAACCCGGAACACAAACCAAGCAAGTATTCAACCCAAAAACATTCTCAAAATCCCATTTTCGAGTAGCCCTTATGCACAGCCAAAACCCATTGATTCCTACACTTTTAATACACCTAAAAGCTTCCAAAACAGCCCCTAACTAACAACCAACCATCAGCCAACAAGACTTCACCCATAACAGCCCCAAAAGCCAACCTAAAACCCCTCTAAAACCTCTCTAAAACCCAATTTCGGGAATCATTATAAAACCTTGTAAAATTTACATGTGTTGGACCTTTTAGATAGAAAATAACTTATATAGCCTCAACAAATCAAAAACATGAGTTAAAGCTAACAAAGATGACATTTTTAATCCAAAACATCAAAACACCAAAATGCAAAACCATGGGTTTTAATGAAATCTAAGGGTAAAAACATGTAGAGGAAAGTGAGGACAAGTCAAATATGGGTTTACCTTTTAAAAATCACCGAAGATGAGGAAGAATGGTGATGGAATAGTAACCTTGAGGAGGGGAGGTGTTTGTCGTGAAAATGGAAGAGAAGGGGGGAAGAAGATGAGTTAAATGAGTGTTTTAAAATAAAATGAGTTTTTATTTTCCAAGACCCAATATTTACAAGATTGCCATTAATGAAAAATGGCCATCTTCCACTATTCCAAAATCCATTAAAATTTTGGGTTTCAAATTAAAATTGGATCCAACATAATAAATGAATTTTAAAATAAAAAGGGGAAACCTGAAACATTATTTTAATATTATTTTCACCCGGCCCCAATCCCGAGTGTTACAACTCTCCCCTACTTAAGGAATTTCATCCCCAAAATTACCTGACGGAAATAAATGCTGAAATTGCTCAAGCATATCAGCTTTCCTCTCCCATGTGGCCTCTTCCACACCTTTGTGTCTCTACAACACCTTGACCAACTCTATGGTCTTACCACGCAACACCTTGCTATCATAAGCATGTATCTCAACTGGTTCTTGATTGTAAGACAAATCCGGATTCAGTTCTATCTCTTTCACGGGCATAACATGAGACGGATCTGATCTATATCTCCTAAGCATCGACACATGAAAAACATCATGGATCTTTTCTAACTCAGAAGGCAATCTCAAACGGTAATCTACTGGCCCAATCCGCTCAACTATCTCATACGGACCGATAAACCTCAGACTCAACTTGCCTTTCCGGCCAAAACGCATTACCTTCTTCCATGGAGATACTTTCAGAAACACCTTCTCACCCACTGAAAAGTCAATCTCTTTTCTCTTCAAATCTGCGTAAGATTTTTGACGATCGGAAGCTGCTTTCAAACGGTCACAAATCAACTTCACTTTTTCGGTAGTCCCCTTAAGCAAATCTGGCATAGGTAACAATTTCTGACCCGTTTCAGCCCAACAGATCGGAGTCCTACATCGCCTACCATACAACGCCTCATAAGGAGCCATCTGTATACTAGCCTGGTAACTGTTGTTGTAAGCAAACTCGACTAAGGGAAATGCTTCTCCCAAGAAACCTGGAAGTCAATCACACAACAACGGAGCATATCCTCTAAAATCTATATCACTCGCTCTGACTGACCATCGGACTGTGGATGATAAGAACTACTGAAATGCAAATGGCTACCTAGGGCACTATGCAAACAACTCCAGAACCTCGTTGTGAATTTTGGATCTCTGTCTGAGACAATAGACTTCAGAACTCCATGAAGTCTCACAATCTCACGGATATACAAATTTGTCAACTTGTCTAACTAATCTGTGGTGTTCACCGCTAAGAAATGAGCACACTTAGTGAATCTATCAACTATCACCCAAACAAAATTCTTCTTCGAAGGAGACAACGGTAACCCCGACACGAGATCCATAGTGATTCTTTCCCATTTCCATTCCGGAATCTTCAAAGGCTTTAACAAACCTGAAGGAACCTGATGTTCTGCCTTTACTCTCTGACAAACCATGCAACGGCTCACATACTCGGCTACATCCTTCTTCAAACCAACCCAGAAATAATTATTCTTCAAATCTCGGTACATCTTAGTACTACTCGAATGCATAGAAAAAGGACTCGAATGTGCTTCGCTCAGAATCATACGTCTCAACTCAGCATCTTCAGGTACTACAACTCTGTCTCTAAAACACAACACATTCTCATCACTGAAATTGTACTCGGTCAGTCTACCTTCAGCTATGTCCTGAACATGCGGAACTAGCGATACAACTTGCAACTGCTTTTCTCTGATCATCTGAATCAACGAAGGCTTCACCTGCAACTCGGTAATCAAACCACCATCCCCTAATACCCTCAGTCTAGCAAACATAGCTTGCAACTCAACTGCAACTTTTCTGCTCAACGCACCGGCTAATACATTTGCCTTACTCAGATGGTACTCGATAGTCAAATCATAGTCTTTCAACACCTCAAGCCATCTTCTCTGTCTCAAGTTCAGCTCTCTCTGAGTCATCAAATACTTCAAGCTCTTATGATTAGTGTAAACCGTGCACTTCTCACCATACAAGTAGTGACGCCAAATCTTCAACGCAAACACAACTGCTGCTAACTCAATATCGTGCGTAGGATAGTTCTTCTCGTGCACCTTCAATTGTCTCGAAGCATAAGCAACAACTCTCCTTTCTTGCATCAGAACACAACCTAAAACTACGTAGGAAGCATCGCTATATATCACGAACTCTTTCCTTGAAACTGGTTGTACTAACACTAGAGCATTCGTCAAATCTTCTTTCATATTCTCAAATTCCTTCTGTCTCGCATCTGACCACTCAAACTTCACTCCTTTTTGCAACAATTTAGTCAACGGAGCAACTACTCTAGAGAAACCATCAGTGAACCTCCTATAGTAACCAGTTAATCCTAGGAAACTCCTAATCACTGCCACTGACTTAGGTTGTTTCCACTCAACAATAGCCTCAATCTTCGTCGGATCAACACATATACCTTCTGCTGAAACTATATGGCCAAGAAACACAACCTCTCTGATCGAGAACTCACATTTACTAAGCTTAGCATACAACTGATTACTCATCAACCTCTGTAAAACAAGTCTCAAGTGCTCATTGTGTTCTTCTTCTGATCTTGAGTACACAAGGATGTCATCTATGAAAACAACTACAAGTCGGTCTAGATAGTCTCTGAAAACTCTGTTCATCATGTCGATGAAAGCTGTTGGTGCGTTCGTGAGCCCAAACGACATCACAAGGAACTCATAATGACCATATCTAGTCCTAAAGGTTGTCGTCAGAACATCACACTCCTTTACCTTCAACTGATAATACCCTGATCTCAAATCTATCTTCGAAAACACTAAGGCACCCCTCAACTGATCAAACAGGTCGTCTATACGAGGCAACGAATACTTGTTCTTCACTGTCAACTGGTTCAACTGCCTATAGTCGATACACATCCTCATACTGCCATCCTTCTTCTTCACAAACAACACGAGAGCACCCCAAGGCGAACTACTAGGCCTAATAAAACCTCGGTCTAACAACTCCTGAAGCTGACTTTTCAAATCTTTCAACTCTTTCGGAGCCATATGGTACGGAGCAATAGAAACTGGAGTAGACCATGAAACAGTCCCAATCACAAACTCTACATCACTGTCAGGAGGCAAACCCGGTAACTCTTCTGGAAATGTAACACCCGGGTCCAGGGGCCGGGAGAAAATAATACTTTAAATAGTATTTTAGGTCTCGGTTTATGATTAAATAATATTATATATTATTTGGACCTTGTGTCTTTCTTTATTTTCAAAATAAACATTTTGAGTTGAGGCTAATTTGAAATGAAACTAAAATTTCATGGATTTTAAAGTAAGGGAGAGTTGCCATCTCATTAATGGCAAAACCGTAAATAAATGAAACTTTTAAAATTAAAATCTCTTTTATTGAATTAAACATGTGCTCATCTTCTTCACTCACCCTTTTCCCCCATTTTGACGACAAGTAGAGGGTTCTCCTCTAAGTTGCTTTTCCATCTCATTTCTTCTCCGTTTTTGAAGCTTTTTGAAAGGTAATTGCATTTTCGACTTGTCCTCACCATCCTCTCTTCAAAAGTACACTTAGTTTTCATTTTCGTTAAGGTTTTGGAAAATGGAGTTTTTGGAGATTTTGATTAAAAATGGTGACTTTATATTGTTAAGCTTAATGTTTTGATTCAATGTTGTTAGTTATGAAGTCTATGAGTTAAATGGTGCCACATATGTGAATTTTGAGTAGTTTTAAGCAAATTCCCGAATTTGGGTTTTGGTGGGTTTTTAGGAGGGTTTTTAGTTGAGTTTTGGGTGTGGTTTGTGTTGGAAATTGAAGGTTGATGTTAGGGTAATAGTTGGGGGCTGTTTTGGAAGCATTTGAATGTGCTAAATGTGTTGAAATCACAAGTTTTGGGCTGTGTATAGGGGCTGCTCGGATTTGGTAATTTTGGGGGTTGTTCATGGTTTGAAATGTTGAGTTTGGTGTTTGATTGGTGTTCCGGGTTTGCTACTTTAATTGATGAATTGATTTGAGGTTGTTTTGATTGTGTTGAGATGATTAGAAGCAAGATTTTGTGTTGGTGAAGCCTCGAGATCAAATCCGGAAACTTGAAGACTTTGGTTGCTTGGTATTGAGCTTGGAGGTAGAGGTGAGTGGTTAAATATTTTCAAATGGTTTTGAGTATTTGGTTCAAGCATGTGAACCTAGGATGGGCTTGGTAAACCCACCTAGAGCTGGGATTAGAGTGGTAGCCTAATCCCAAGCTTTGATTAGAGACCTTGGTTGCACTTTTAATGGTTGTATATGCCCCATGTTAAATTGCGATGGTGTTGATTAAGTATATGGTGTATACATGTATGTTGAGGCATGTTTGATGCATTGTTATATGCATGTTGATGATAGATATGATATGGTTATACACATGTGTAAAATATAATGAAATATGGTTGTTAATGATGTACATGTGGTGTTGGCATGTGAAATGATATTATGAGGTGGTTTCATGATCCGAGGATCATGGTGAGTACGTGCTAAGCACGGAAGTGTTATGAATTGATATTATGAATGATTAATGAAATGTATAGTATTTGGCACTAGTATGCTTGGGTACAAATGATCGATCATTAGGATGTTAGTGTGTACACATGAGTCAAAAGTCGCGCGTGGCCTTGGTGGCGTTGAGTCACCAAGGAGGAGTACGGGTTCGCCCGGAAATTGTATTTGTATTAGTCGGTGATGAGTGGAATCCCATCGGCGGGGCGTGAGGATGAGTGGAATCCCCTCCACGTGAACGGTGATGAGTGGAATCTCACCGTCAGGTAATGGTTGAGTTGTTGGATATGAGTTCCAACGGTTATCCGCGTATTCGAGTCATAGCTAGGTGCCAATACAGTTTGTAGTTTATGTTGCCAGTATGTGGTTAATTGTGAGCCAATGTGATTTGAGATGTGTTGCTAACGTGGTTTAATATATGTGATTTCATATGTTGTGGATTTAAACATGTTGAGCATGGCATGATATTGATTATATGTTCATGCATCATCTATGTTGATGGCTCGCGTGGATCGGAGGTAAGATCATGCATTTTATCTTGGTTGTAGCTCGTGCTTGGACCCTACATTGTCGAGGTTTGTTTTTAAAGAGCTTACCCTCACTAAGCTTTTATGCTTACGCTCTCTTTTGTTCGACAATGCAGATCAATAGCTTGAGGGTGGCAAGGGGCAAGGAAAGGCCTCCAAGTGTTGCTTACGGTTAGCTCAAGTATGATGTTTAAATTTAAAGATTGTAATAGTTAAGCAATGGGATAGGAAGTGTTGATTCGAGTCTTGATGTATGTCTATGGTTGACTTGGTTTGCAAGCATGATATATCTTGCCAAATGCTAGTATGTTGGATGTCTTATGAATGCTTAAGTCGCTTGAGTGACATGTAAACTTATTTGAGATGTATGATGCTTATTGGTTCTTTTTAATGTCTTCAAGCATGCTTGTATGAAAGGCTCTTAATGTGTAAATTGCTATGTACGAAAGATTGTCTAAATCCATGCTTGTATGTGTTTGAGTATGTTAAATCTAGGATGTATGTCTCTAGACTTTGTTTGAGGGTTTTGTGTGCCTTTAGGGGTCCTATGGGACCTTCATACTTGTTGAAATACCCTTAAATCTGAATTTCAAAAGGCTGCAGACAGCCCGCGTTTCGAAACGGGCTGGGTCGTTTCGGAACGGGTAAGGCTTCAGGGACCCCGTATCGGAACGCGTTTTGATACGGTATGGCCTTTGAAACCCATGTTCCGATACGCGTTTCGGAACGTTTTGGCTACTGGAATTCTGAGAAATTCACGAGATGAAGGTGTATCGAAACGGGTATAAGGGTTTCGAAACGGTCAAAATCTCGTTGACCACGAGAAGTTGACCGTTGAGGGCGTTTCGGAACGGTTGACCACCGTTTCGATACGGCCCCTTGTAGAGGCTCTGGGACAGTTGACCTGGTCAAGGCGTTTCGATACGCCTCAAGGGTGTTTCGAAACGGCCTGTTTAAAATATTAAAAGTGGGCTGTTTAATTGCTGTTTTGGGTTCGAATGTTTGCCTCATGTATCTTTTTTCGTTGTTTGATCACATAGGACTTAAATGGACTTTTAGACAAGATAACTTCGAGGATGAGTGGAATCCCCTCCGCATGAACGGTGATGAGTGGAATCCCACCGTCAGGTAATGGTTGAGTTGTTGGATATGAGTTCCAACGGTTATCCGCGTATTCGAGTCATAGCTAGGTGCCAATACAGTTTGTAGTTTATGTTGCCAATATGTGGTTAATTGTGAGCCAATGTGATTTGAGATGTGTTGCTAACGTGGTTTAATATATGTGATTTCATATGTTGTGGATTTAAACATGTTGAGCATGGCATGATATTGATTATATGTTCATGCATCATCTATATTGATGGCTCGCGTGGATCGGAGGTAAGATCATGCATTTTATCTTGGTTGTAGCTCGTGCATGGACCCTGCATTGTCGAGGTTTGTTTTTAAAGAGCTTACCCTCACTAAGCTTTTATGCTTACGCTCTCTTTTGTTCGACAATGCAGATCAATAGCTTGAGGGACGCAAGGGGCAAGGAAAGGCCTCCAAGTGTTGCTTACGGTTAGCTCAAGTATGATGTTTAAATTTAAAGATTGTAATAGTTAAGCAATGCGATAGGAAGTGTTGATTCGAGTCTTGATGTATGTCTATGGTTGACTTGGTTTGCAAGCATGATATATCTTGCCAAATGCTAGTATGTTGGATGTCTTATGAATGCTTAAGTCGCTTGAATGACATGTAAACTTATTTGAGATGTATGATGCTTATTGGTTCTTTTTAATGTCTTCAAGCATGCTTGTATGAAAGGCTCTTAATGTGTAAATTGCTATGTACGAAAGATTGTCTAAATCCATACTTGTATGTGTTTGAGTATGTTAAATCTAGGATGTATGTCTCTAGACTTTGTTTGAGGGTTTTGTGTGCCTTTAGGGGTCCTATGGGACCTTCATACTTGTTGAAATACCCTTAAATCTGAATTTCAAAAGGCTGCAGATAGCCCGCATTTCTAAACGGGCTGGGTCGTTTCGGAACGGGTAAGGCTTCAGGGACCCCGTATCGGAACGCGTTTCGATACGGTATGGCCTTTGAAACCCCTGTTCTGATACGCGTTTCGGAACGTTTTGGCTACTGGAATTCTGAGAAATTCACGAGATGAAGGTGTATCGAAACGGGTATAAGGGTTTCGAAACGGTCAAAATCTCGTTGACCACGAGAAGTTGACCGTTGAGGGCGTTTCGGAATGGTTGACCACCGTTTCGATACGGCCCCTTGTAGAGGCTCTGGGACAGTTGACCTGGTCAAGGCGTTTCGATACGCCTCATGGGTGTTTCGAAACGGCTTGTTTAAAATATTAAAAGTGGGCTGTTTAATTGCTCTTTTGGGTTCGAATGTTTGCCTCATGTATCTTTTTTCGTTGTTTGATCACATAGGACTTAAATGGACTTTTAGACAAGATAAATAAAAGAAATTTTTCTAGGGTTGCTAATCGAGGTGGGACCTTAACGGGTTTCGCTTCGGTTTTCCCCGTGTGGCACACTCGGACCGGTCGTCCGGCCAGACCGGGACGAGGGGGTTACAGGAAACACATCCGAAAAATCACAAATTGTTATGATATCTTTCGGCCTAACCACACTCATATTCAGATTCGTCACATACGCTATGTAAGCCCCGCAACCGGAATCCATCAACCTATGAGCCCCTAAAGCTGACACAACATTCGTCAAGAACTTAACGTTCTCGCCTACTACTACTACCCCGCAGTCATCAGAAAGCTTCAACGAAATTCTCTTTGTCTCAAAATCTACACTAGCTCTGTGCTCAACCAAACCAATTCATACCCAAAATAATATCAAAACCGTAGAACGAAAGTTCCATCATATAAACAGGAAACACATGACCCTGAATCTTCAACGGACACCTCCTATACATCCGTCTAACTACAACTGTCTCACTGAAGGAACTAGTCACATGCATCCCTACGTCCAAAATCTCAACAGGTATGACTAGCTTCTTTGCATGCTCACTCAAAATGTAAGAATGCGTAGAACCCGAATTGACTAAGGAAAGCAAAGACATGGATTGTAACTCAAAATTATCTGCTATCACATCTGTGTCATTCCCTGCCTCACTGTGTGCATAGACTCTAGCTGGTCCACCGGCCTCTTGCTAAACCGCCACAACATGAGCAAGATTCCTCAGTGCATCAGCCCTCGGCTGGAAGTAACCACGACCGTGCCCACGACCTCTCTGATAATCAATCGCTCTTGCAGGAGCTTGTGCCTGAACCGGTGCATGTGCCGCATGATGCGGACACTCTCTCCTGAAATGGTCTCCCGATCCACAGTTACAGCAAGCATGAAAGTTCCCCCAGTACTCTCCTGAATGTTGTCTCCCACAACGGGCACACTCGGGCGAACGCCCTCCATCTCTATGGCCCCTACCATGGTGGCCACCGCCAAGTCTATGGTCAAACTGATGTCCACCACCCCGATGCCTCTTGGCATCACCACGATCAAAGTTGTTGTGCCTCTTCCCTAAACTGGATCCTCCCGAACGCTTGGTCAGCCCCAAGCTATGCTCGATGTCCTTGGCCCTAGCGACCAAGACATCAAAATCAGAATAATCTAAAGCCAAGGTGTAGCTTTTGACTTCCTCATGAAGTCCATATCTGAACTGATTACAATGGTCCCTCTCAATAGGAACCAACTCTGGAGCATACTGACTCAGACGGACAAAGCGGATCTCATAATCTGTCACTGATTCATCTCCCTGAACAAGAGCCATGAACTTCTGCTTCTTCTCATCCAGATATCTCGGGCCCAAATACCTCTTCCTGAAAGCAGTCTCAAAGAAATTCCAGTTGATCTCGACCTCAGGCACACCGGTAGTAATGGTGACCCATCAGGTGTAGGCATCACCCTAAAGCAACGAAAATACACAGCCCAACTTACGAGCCCCAACACAACCCATCTGAGCTAAAATACGGATTGTCTTCTCCAACCAAAACTCTAATCTCTCAAGCGTAGATCCCCTGAACTCATCAGCTCCTAGGCTACGAAGCCTCTCTAAAGGTAAGCTAGCATCATCACCTCTCGGCTGAGCTACAGCCTGAAACGCTCCTGCTATAGCTTGAACTAGTGGAGCCATGTCTATCCCCGCAGGCCCTTGGCCACCCTAACCAACCTGAGGTCCCGCTCCCTCAGCTCCAGCCTCGCCTCCCACTTCAGGCTGAGGAGGTGGTGGTGGTGGAGCTCTGACTCCAACAGCAGGCTCTTCCACATGAGCCTCTACTCCAACCACCGGCTCATTAACAGGAGCCGCAACACGGGGTTCCTGGCGAACCAACCTCGGTCTACCTCTAGGCCTCGACATAACCACTCACAGATAACAACTATAACAACAACAACATACAAGATAGGGTTAGCAAGGGCAAGGGTCCAAGTGGCTCAAGTATGTTTCCCTCACTTAAAAATCCTTTTTTCGATGTAATAGAAGCAATGAGACTCTACTCAACATGCTTCAAACAACATACATACACGATCAAACAAGCATACATCAAAGCATACTTGGTAAGCAAGCAAACATACTTACATGGCAAGCAAACACCGTACAATTGCAATACAAGAAATTAACTTACCTCGCTTACCTGCCCGAGGTCTCGGAAACCTCAGGCTCTGATACCAAAAAGTGTAACCCCCTCGTCCCAGTACGGGCATCTGATAGGTCCGAGAGGGGGCTACACGGGGATAACCGAGGCGAAACCCATTAAGGCTTCACTTCGGTTAACAACCCGAGAAAACTTTTTTATTTATTATTATCTTGTCTAGATGCATTAATATGTCCTATGTGAAACAACGACAGCGGAAGCAACAAGCAAGGCGAACAACCAAACAACAAATAAAAAACAGTCCATTTTAACTTAAACTGCAGGCCGTATCGATACGCCTTGACTAGGTCAACTTGCCAAAGTCAACTCGAGGAGACCGTATCGATACGTTGGTTGACCGTATCGATACGCCTTCAGGAGTCAACTTCTCGTGGTCAACGCTACGAAGATCGTTTCGAAACACCTAGGCCCGTTTTGATACCCTCAATTTCTCGTCAAAATCTCAGATTTTCAGTAGCAAAGTGGTATCGAAACGCCCCTCCTGCATATCGAAACGATTGGCCTGAAGCAAGAGGGCCGTATCGAAATGGGTCCAACTGTTTCAATACCCCTGCTGCGTACAGACAGGTTTTAGCTGGTTTAAGGCACAAGGCTGCCTCAAAAACACCAACTAAGACCTCCAACCAAACTTGCATTAACTCTAAAGGCAAGACACCCTACAACAAGCATGCTTAACACATAACATACCTATAAAAGCCATACATTAAGGGAATCGTCGATTCAATAAAAGAGCATACATAGCATTTAAGAGTTCATGCTTTAGACAAACATTCACAAGCATTCATGAAAGGCATTAAAAGCATGGTTTACAAACAAAAATAAGGCAAAGGCAAGCCATAACCAAAACGTCCACAAAACATAGGAGTCTAACATGCTCCTAACACCAACAACAACATAAATCAAAAGCTCAAACCCCATTGTTTGTCTATTACATCTCATAACTTAAAAATCCATACTTGATAAATTCAAAAGCCCAACTACTACACTTGGAGGCCCTCTCCTTGCACAAGCAACCCACGAACTACGGATCTGCATTGTCGAACAAAAGAGAGCATAAGCATAAAGCTTAGTGAGGGTAAGCTCATAAAACAAACCTCGACAATGCAGGGTTCAAGCACGAGCACACAACTAAGGTAGAATGCATGAGTTCTTACCTTTGAAACCACAAGAGTCAAATACATATGATGCATGAACATAAACTCAATATTATGCCATGCTCAACAAGCCCATAAATGCAACATATGGAACACATATATCAATGTATTAGCAAACATATTCCACAAACCGTATTGCCACCTAGCTATGACCCGAATACGTGGATAACCGTTGGAACTCACATCCAACAACACAACCATTACCTTACGGTAGGATTACACTCATCACCGTTTCTCGCGGAGGGGATTCCACTCATCCTCACGCCCCGTCGATGGGATTCCACTCATCACCGAGTAACATATGTATGAAGATTTTCGGTCGAACCCGTGCTCCTTCTTGATGACTACCATCACTAAGACCACGCGCGCATTTCGACTCTCGTGTGCACACTAAACATCCTAATGATCGATCATTGTACGCAAGCATACTAGTGACACTACTAACACATTTCATTAATCGACCTCACAACATTCTTACCAAATTCCATGCTTAGCACGTACTCGCCATGATTTACCATCATGCACAAACCACATTCCAAACCACATGCATATAACAATGTATCAAATATCATGCCTCAACACACATGTATAACACAAAATACATAACCACGATAATAACAATTACAACATGAGGCATACTCAACATTTAAAGTTCAACCAAAGTCTCTAACTAAAGCTTGGGATTAGACTACCAATATAATCCCAACTCTAGGTGGGTTTACCAAGCCCAACCTAGGTCCACATGATTGAACCAACGTTTGAAAACCAATTTAAACCAAGTTAAAATAATTAACCACTCACCGACTAATCCAAGCTCAACAACTCTAGCCGATCAAGCTCCCAACGATTCTGGATTCGTTCTCGAGGCTTCACCAGCACAATTCCTTGCTTCTAAGCAATTCAACACAATCATACAACCATATTTCAATCCACAAATCACTGTAACAAACCCGGAACACAAACCAAGCAAGTATTCAACCCAAAAACATTCTCAAAACCCCATTTTCGAGCAGCCCTTATGCACGGCCAAAACCCATTGATTCCAACACTTTTAATACACCTAAAAGCTTCCAAAACAGCCCCTAACTACAACCAACCATCAGCCAACAAGACTTCACCCAAAACAGCCCCAAAAGCAAACCTAAAACCCTTTTAAAACCTCTCTAAAACCCAATTTCGGGAATCATTATAAAACCTTGTAAAAATTACATATGTTGGACCTTTTAGATAGCAAATGACTTATATAACCTCAAAAAATCAAAAACATGAGTTAAAGCTAACAAATATGACATTTTTAATCCAAAACTTCAAAATACCAAAATGCAAAACCATGGGTTTTAATGAAATCTAAGGGTACAAACATGTAGAGGAAAGTGAGTACAAGTCAAATATGGGTTTACCTTTCAAAAATCACCAAAGATGAGGAAGAATGGTGATGGAATAGTAACCTTGAGGAGGGGAGGGTGTTTGTCGTGAAAATGGAAGAGAAGGGGGGAAGAAGATGAGTTAAATGGGTGTTTTAAAATAAAATGAGTTTTTATTTTCCAAGACCCAATATTTACAAGATTGCCATTAATGAAAAATGGTCATCTTCCACTATTCCAAAATCCATGCAATTTTGGGTTTCAAATTAAAATTGGATCCAACATAATAAATGAATTTTAAAACAAAAAGGGAAAACTCGAAACATTATTTTAATATTATTATCACCTGACCCTCAAACCCGAGTGTTACAAAGGAAACAAAGGAGCGTTAAGTACAAAATTGTACTTAGCGAGGTAATGCTAAAACTAATCCATTCTTTTAAATTAATTTGTGATCAAACAATGAGTTACTTAGCTAGGTTTGACAGCATACGATTAGTACCTAACTAAGCTTAGCAAAATCAAACTCAAGTGGTTCTATACATCTCATGCACTTCAAGCATAGTATCATACTCAAACATATTTCGATTAACATTAATTTACAAAATATGCTTCATGATCGAACGAGTCAAAACCATACAAGAAAACCAATCACCATATGCTATTACTCATGCTTATTAATCGAAACAACCAACGTCATACATTCATAGCAATATTGCATTATTAATTATTCAAGAGCAAGATTCGAAACACATCTTAGACATATCATTCGAATGGATCGCCATTCATTTACCATGAGTTAAGCATATCCACATATCATATATCATTTCCATTTCATTCGAAAAGGGCCATTGCCCATACTGCATATATTCGAATTTTCAAGCATATCACATGCATTTTATCCCAACCGAAAGAACCAATGTCCAAAATATTCATCAATCAAATACATATCATGTCATGCCAATTCAAATATCAACCCATATATCTATTTCATAAGCTTCCCATAATTACGTATTTCCATTAAATTTAGTTATGTTGCCCTAGGTAGAATAGAAGAATCAGATAATCAAGTCATCAAGAGGGTACCAAGTACCAAATAGGGGTTGCCTAAGCAACAAGTCAGGGGAAGCTCAATAGCATCGATGTGTCTCGAACACCAAGCAAGATCACATTCGATCATCAAGTTCAGGGAGTACACAAGGTACTAAACAGGGGTTTCACTATGCAACATATCAGGGGTTGCACTAAGCAACAAAACAAGAGAGCTCAGACTCTAGGCATGACGTACTATGTAAGACCTCTAATCGACCAAGGGCTTATTATTCTTATTAATTTATCATACATCTTTCAATAATATCATTCACACTTAATTTAGCACATACATATTGCATAATTCGATTTGCATGCTCATTCTATCATATAATTGTACCAAATCACATAAATCATGTTGATTAATTTCATGCCACATTCGAAGAGCGTCAAAACATACATGGGCAGCAACTTCACATGAAATTACATGCATATACAACATATCAAAAGTACCATATAAGGGCAGTCCACATATTCATACATTCACGCATTAACAAAGATCTGATTCTTGCATCCATTTTCCTTTAACCTACTTCCCTTACTAAACATGTGACCAACCATAAATTAGGTCCATTTCATGCATAAAATCATAAATTACATAAATAAACAAAGTGGTTAGAACACTAGTCCCAACCCTAATATGATTACACTCACAAACTCTTTAAGCTTGATCTTTGATTAGGATGCCCTTGTTCCTTCCCCTTGATTGGTCAATCTTTGCTTCCTCCAAAGAATCCTCACAATTTTGATCTTAACACTCAACAAAAAACAAATATAAATCATATCAGAGAGCAATTCAATTACATTCACTCCCTTAATACAATTATAAACATTAATCCTCAAATCTGTTTTTCTAGTGAATTAGTTGGAGGACCAGTTAGTATTTTGATCATAACTTCTTAATTACTAATCCAAAATTCACTTATCATACACCCTTAGAAAGGTATTAAACTCGGCTTCCTAACCATTTAAACTTCATATTTTTATCTATTCTGAGTTAATACAGTTTATTACTTGAATATGACCCCTTTCAACAAACCTGGACAGCTTGTACTGTCCAACTTCTTTAATCTATAACTTCCAATTCACATACTGGAACTAAATTTAGTTTTCTCTAAATGATACTAGACATTTCAAAGTTTTTACCATAAAAAGTTCAGTTCAAAATAAATTATATTCTATTTTTGGTGAATTTTCAAAGTTACAGCTTATAGTTTAAGTTTTCTGGACAGTTTACTCATTCATCACATTTAGCTTTAAATTCCACCGAATTACCTTAGTTTAGTTCTAAATTCACTTAATACTTGATTTGTACTATCCATTTACAAGATTTTTAAGTTCTTAGCCATTCTTATTATCAATAGATAAGTCCTTAATTATAATAAATTTCCAGATCAGTCTTATTCTTAGGTTTCGAGTACTAACTTCCTAAATTCACCAATTTAGGCAATTTTGACTTCAATTCAAGAGTCTAAATTTATTCTTACACAATCCCCTGATTCTAAATTCTGAGTTAAGTGACAAATTTCATGTATTTCAAGTCCTTGCAATTAATGATTTTATTCAAAACAGTCTCTAATTCCATTATTTTCGAATACATGTCCAATGTTGATTCTAATCAAAATTTCCTCATTCGAATTCATTTTTCCAGCAATCCAAGACTTGCTCCTTATAGAAATTTCATTTCTCTTAAACTTTGTCCTAATAGGAATTTTCCAATTTGGTCCTTAACTATTTTATTGTTTCATTCAATCGTGAATTTCCATTCTTTCCTCAAAACAGTCCCCTTTTTAATCGATTTAGCATTTCACAATTAATCATTCAAGAATTCCATTATTTCAACTCAACATAATCACCATAACTCTAACAATTTCATGATTAAATTAATTTTAAACTTGCATGAATGATTTTTGCTCTTATTCGAACAACTAGAAGAAGGAATGAGAACTTACTTCTTTGGCTTTGCTACCACTAGTTAACTCTTCTTAATCCTAGCTTAAATCTTTCAACATGCAAGCCATTTCCTTCTCCATTAGAGCTCAGTTTTCAGAATTTTCAAGCTTTCATCCTCTCTCTTTTCTCTCAAGTTTTACGACAACAAAGAAGAAATGATGGAGAGAAAACATTTTTCCTTGATTTGGGGGATATGTTGAGATTTTTGTTTTACTTAATTACCCTTCTTAACATATCTACTTTAAGCTTTTTACTAAGGGCAGCCCCAAGGAATAACAAATTTTAACATGCAAATTTTGAGTTTTATTTTCCCTTTAATTTAGTCATCAATTTCCTCCATAAAAATCTTTCTTTCTTTCTTCCATTTTGGTCTGATTTCCACTAAAGAAATGTACCCTCTCTAATTATTTTTAATTTCTCTAATCTTATTACTTTGACCAAGTTATTATCAATTTACGTTCAACTAAATCATCAACTCGACTTAATTCTTTAATTCGAAGGCCTAATTCCCTTTAATTCGAGTTGGTGCAATAATTGTCCAATTAAAGGAAATTCAAGGACTAAATTAAATAATTTACTTAATTATAAATTTAATTGCTTTCAAAGACTAAATTAATATCCTATTTCCATGAATTAAATTCTAAGACAGAAAATGGATGTTACAACTAAGGTTTACCAAGTTATTTATGGGTTTAATAGAGTCATATAACACCACTTGCATCATCAATTTGATTACTTTCATTTCTTAGGGCAAGTTCCACCCATACAAAACCCATAAACCATAATATCAAACAAAGTAATCACTTTATGATCCTCAAGAATATGTAGGAGTCAGAGATGTATTGACCTTTTAGCAAGAATCCTGAATCAAGGCTTCCAACCAAAATCTCTTCAACTTCTCTCTTGGCCCAAGCTTGGAAAACCCCCCCAAATCACCTTTATCACTTTTTTTGCCTCACAAACAAGGAAACAAATCAAGACTTAAACAAAATACTAGAGAGATTTGGCCATAAGTTAACAACCTTGAAAACATGGGAAAATCCCCAAAAGCTTAAACCCCTTCAAAAACCCATTAATGGAGAAGTCGTCTTTTTAAGAAAAGAATACCACTTTCTTGGAGCCCTTGGAATGGTGATTAATTTGTTCTTCACTAATGAATCTTGAAACGAAACTTAGCTAGATAAAGATTTGATCTTTGGTATAGAAACCCAAACTTGAAGGAGGAGAAAATGATGTTTGAGAAAAATAAGGGAAATGGGTGACTTCACCTTGTCCCCCTATTCCCACGTATAAAACAAATGCAATAAAGGGTGATAAGCTCTTTATTTTAAAATGGGGTCAAATTACAACATAAATCTCCAAGGTTTTTCCCTTATTTCAAAAAGGTCATCTACCAAGCCCAAACAACTCATTTCCCATCCAATCAAGCCCAAACTTGGCCAAATGGGGTCCTATTATCCAATCTAACACAAAGGTGGTCAACGCCAACCCGTTGACTTAGAAATTTGTGTCGTTACAATTTTCTAAATATCAACGATGTGGAATTTTTATCTCATGGACGTTGCGAGCTGGTGGTATCGGAGGAGGGTGAGATCCTTGACTTTGTACTCTCCTCTAACTTGTTTGTCAACTAGTTGGGAGTCGATGTATAAGAGCATCTCCTTAACTCTCAGCTTCAATGCCACTTCAATCCCTGCTATAAGTGCTTCGTACTCCGTAGCGTTGTTGAAGCTCTAAACCCAAAACACAAGTTGTATTACCATTAATGTTCAGAGGGGTCTTTTTAAAGGATCTCGACTCCTACATTGTCTTTGCTTGAGGATTCTTCCACAAACAGCGCCTAATGGTGTCTGGTCGGTGGGCTTTTGAATCCTTCGTCACATCATCATGCCTAGACTTTCTTCGATGTCGATGATTTGTGGGCTGGAGAGGGAGGTGTCGCTGGCAGAAGAAATGAAGGAGCATTCCGCCATGAAGCTTGTGACGGATTGGGACTTGATAGGCTTCCGAGGGGTGAACTCAATGCTCCATTTTATCATCCTTCTAGAGGAATCAATTCGTTGGATTATTTTCCTTAGTGGTTGGTCCGTGAGGACTGTGACTAGAAAGGCTTGGATGTGACAACGGAGTTTCCCGGCGGCCACAACTAGTGCAAAAATATTTTGGCTTAAGGGTTCAATAAGCCCCTAAACTTTTCCAAAAAATCAATTAAGCCCCTAGACTTTTTTGCACTCAATTAAGCCCTCAAACTCAAGAAAAAAATTAATTTGGCTCTTTGACCAACGTTAACCGTTAACTTTAACGGATTTTTTTAGAAAAATGATGACGCATGTCGCAACATGATAGTGCCACTTGTCATTTTTAGGATTTTTAAATTTTAAAAAATATTTTAAAAACAGAATAAATTCTAAAAAATAAAAAATTCTATAAATTTATTTTAAAATTATTTTTAGTTTCAAATTTTTTTATAAATTATAAATAATAATTTTAAAAAGATTAAAGTATTTTAAAAAATTATATATATTAAAAATTATTATTATAAATTATAAAAAATAATTTAAAACATTTTGAAAAATAGAATAAATTCTAATTTTGATTTAAAAGTTCTAGAAAATTCTAAAAAATATTTTAAAAAATAAAAATATTTTTAATTCCGTAATTGTATAATAATAATTTTTAATATCTTTAATTTTTTAATATTTAAATCATTTGAAAATTATTATTTATTATTTATAAAAAATTTGAAATTAAAATTTTTTTTATATTTTTAAAATATTTTTTTAGAATTTTTTATTTTTAGAATTTTTTCTGTTTTTAAATATTTTTTAACATTTAAAAATCCTAGAAGTGACAAGTGGCACTATCATGTTGTGCATGTGTCATAATTTTTTTTTCAAAAAAAAAACATGTTAAAGTTTACGGGTCAAAGGGCCAAATTAATTTTTTCTTGAGTTCGAGGGCTTAATTGAGTGAAAAAAAATTTCGGGGCTTGTTGAACCCTTAAGCCAATAATTTTCTTTGTCATCGAGTAATTGACTTCCCCACCTGCATTATTACTCTACTGGCGTAGTAAATGGGGAGTTGGCCTTATTTTGTCTCCTTGACCAACACTGCGGCTACCGCCTCGTTGGAGACGACCAAGTAAATTAGCAGCTCCTCTCTTTCCCATAGAGATGTGAGGATTGGGGGAGTGCTCATATATTTCTTTAATTCTTCCAAGGTGTTCTGTCATCTTGACATCCATTGGAAGGCGATAGAGCGGAGGATTTTAAAGAAGGGCATGCATTTCTCTGCCATTTCGGAGACAAAACGAATTAGGGCCACCACACTTCCAGTTAGTCTCTGGACTTCCTTACTCTTGGTGGGTGCTTCATTTCTAGAATGACAGTGATCTTTCCCAGGTTGGCTTCAATTCCTCTGTCTGACAACAAATTTCACGGCAACAAAGAAGAAATGATGGAGAGAAAACATTTTTCCTTAATTTGGGGGATATGTTGGGATTTTGGTTTTACTTAATTACCCTTCTTAACATATCAACTCTAAGCTTTTTACTAGGGCAGCCCCAAGGAATAACAAATTTTAACATGCAAATTTTGAGTTTTATTTTCCCTTTAATTTAGTCATCAATTTCCTCCACAAACTCTTTCTTTCTTTCTTTCTTCCATTTTGGTCCGACTTCCATTTAGGAAATGTACCCTCTCTAATTATTTTTAATTTCTCTAATCTTATTACTTTGATCAAGTTATTATCAATTTACGTTCAACAAAATCATCAACTCGACTTAATTCTTTAATTCGAAGGCCTAATTCCCTTTAATTCGAGTTGGTGCAATAATTGCCCAATTAAAGGAAATTCAAGGACTAAATTGAATAATTTACTTAATTATAAACTTAATTGCTTTCAAAGACTAAATTAATATCCTAATTCCATGAATTAAATTCTAGGACGGAAAAGTGGATGTTATAATTTCATCCTCCTTAAAGAAAGAATTCGTCCTCGAATTCTTACCTGAACTGAATAAATGAGGATATTGCTTTCGCATCGTATCCTCTTGGTTCCCACGTTGCTTCTTTAACGTGATGATTCTTCTAGAGAATTTTAACAAGAGGGACGCTCTTATTACGAAGCCTATTGATTTCCCGATCAAGAATCTACATAGGTTCCTCTTCATAAGAAAGGTCGGGATTGAGTTCAACTTCTTCTGGTTTAAGGATATGAGACGGATTAGATCGATAACGTCTTAACATAGAAACACGAAATACATTATGAATCTTATCGAATTCAGGAGGTAGTACGAGTCGATAAGCTACCGGACCAATTCCCTCAGTTACTTCGAACGGTCCGATGAAACGAGGACTAAGCTTTCCCTTTTTGCCGAATCGAAAAACTTTCTTCCACGGAGAAACTTTAAGAAATACTTTATCTCCGATCACATATTGAATGTCCATACGCTTCAGATCAACGTACGACTTCTGCCTATCAAAAGCTTGTTTCAATCAAAAATGAATAATTTCGACCTGTTCTTCAATTTCCTGTAGCAGTTGAGGTCCTAATACTTTGTTATCTCCTAGTTCAGACCAGCACAAAGGCGTTCGTCATTTTCTTCCATACAGTGCTTCAAAAGGAGCCATCTGAATAGAAGACCGGTAGCTGTTATTATATGTGAACTCTATTAACGGTAGCGTCTTTTTCCAGTTCTTACCAAAATCGATAATACAAGCTCTGAGCATATCTTCAAGAACTTGAATTACTCGTTCGAATTGTCCATCGCTTTGAGGATGAAAGATGTGCTAACATTTAATTTAGTTCCAAGAGTCTTGTGTAGCATTTTCCAGAATTTAGCTGTAAATCGAGGATCTCGATCTGAAACTATAAAAGTCGAAACTCCGTATAAACGGATAGCTTCCCGAATATACAAATCTGCCAAGGCCTCAAGACTAAAAATCATTCGCACCGAAATGAAATGTGCTGATTTGGTGAAACGATCAATGATCACCCAAATAACATCACACTTTCTTGGAGAGTAAGGAAGACCGGTCACGAAATCCATCGTAATTCGTTCCCATTTCCATTGTGGAAATTCAAGAGGTTGAAGTAATCCAGTAGGAGCACAATGTTCGGCTTTGACCCGTTGACAATTTAGACACCTCGATACAAAGTCGTTGATAACCGATTTCATTCCAGACCACCAATACAAGGGCTTGAGATCCTTGTACATATTAACAGATCCAGGGTGGATTGAAAAAGAACTTTGATGTGCTTCTTGCAGAATTTCAGCTTGCAATTCCTTGTTATTAGGTACGCAAATTCGATCTCTAAAATATAGAAAACCGTTTGACTTGACAGAGAAGTCAGGATTAGACTCAAGCTTAGATAAGATTTTCTGAAGTTTTGGATCAACTTGTTGGAGTTCTTTGATTCTAGAAATCAGGACATATTGAACCTGGAGTTCATTCAGATAGTTCCGAGCTTCATATAGTCGGAAGTAAGCATTGATGGCCAGAGAAGCGAGGTTCGGTTTCTGACTCAGAGCATCGGCAACCATGTTAGCCTTTCCAAGATGATAATTGATGATCAGATCATAATCTTTGAGTAATTCTAACCACCTTATTTGTCTAAGATTCAATTCTTTCTGAGTGAGCAAATACTTTAGACTTTTGTGATCGGTGAACAGTTTACACTTCTCACCATACAGATAATGCCGCTAGATTTTAAGCGCAAACACAATGGCTGCTAACTTAAGATCATGTGTTGGATAATTCACCTCGTGAGGCTTAAGTTGTCGAGAAGCGTATGCAATCACATTACCTTCCTGCATCAGAACGCATCCAAGGCCGGAATGTGACGCATCACTGTAAACAACAAATTCTTTTCCCGACTCGGGCTGAATAAGAACAAGAGCACAAGTCAAGGCTTGTTTGAGATGATCAAAACTTCTTTGTTGTCCTTTGGACCACTTAAACGATTCACTCTTTCTAAGCAATTTGGTTAGTGGTGCACCAATTACCGAAAATCCTTTCACAAATCTCCGGTAATACCCAGCTAAACCAAGGAAACTTTGGACCTCGCTTACATTGTTCGGAGGTCGCCATTCAAGAATTGTCTGAATTTTCCTAGAATCAACCTTGATTCCTTCGGCTAAAATAACATGTTCGAGGAATGACACTTCTGACAGCCAAAATTCACACTTAGTGAACTTAGCGAATAACTGATGTTCTCGGAGTGTCTGGAGTACAATCCGAAGATGTTGAGCATGTTCTTCATTGTTACGAGAATATACCAGAATATCGTTGATGAAAACGACAACAAACTTGTTAAGATGAGGCTTGAATACTCGATTCATCAGATCCATGAATGCAGCAGGTGCATTCGTTAACCCGAATGACATCACCAGAAATTCATAATGACCATAACGAGTTCTGAAAGCAGTTTTGGGTATATCTTCATCTTTCACCCTAATTTGATAGTAATCGGAACGGAGGTCAATTTTAGAAAACACTCCAGCACCCTTCAGTTGATCAAACAGATCTTCAATTCGGGGCAGAGGATACTCGTTCTTAATAGTTATTCTGTTCAATTGCCGGTAATCAATGCAAAGTCGCATCGTCTCGTCTTTCTTTTTCACAAATAAAACTGGAGCACCCCAGGGAGAAGTGTTGGGTCGAATGAAACCCTTATCTTCTAATTCCTGAATCTGCTTCTTTAATTCTTGCAATTCAATACGTGTCATACGATAGGGCATAATGGACACCGGATTTGTTCCAAGCTGAACTTCAATCTTAAACTCAACTTCTCGAATCTGAGGGAGTGTAGGGAGTTCCTCAGGAAACACATCAACAAATTCAGATAAACCAAGCATTTTAGTTAAACCAAAATCCAATTCATCTTGTAAAGCCATAGCAGCAAAAATAGATGTCAGTTTCTTGTCAATTAACATAATCGACTCTTTCCCTAAATCCCTTAAGTACAGTCTTTTATTCTGACAATCAATCCAGGCTTCGTGTCTACCAAAACCAGTCTAAACCTAATACTAAGTCAAACTCACATTTAGGTAGAACGTACAGGTCACAGGGAAAAGGTACATTTCGAATAGATACAAGGCTATTCTTACAGATTAGATTGATAGGTAAGTCACCTCATATAGGGTTTGAGACAATTAACCTAGTTTTAACAATTTCAGCTTTCGTTTTAACTTGTCTATCAAGTAGGAACATACAAAAAATGAGTTGATCCCGAATCAATTAAAGCATATACAGGAGTAAGGTTCAGTTCAACCGTACCTGCAATAACATCTGGAGATTCTTCCTCATCCTTGCCACGGATATGATAAACTCGAGCTATAGCTCGTGATTCCTGATGAGTGATGGCTTTTGACTGATTGCTTCGTCCTCTACCCTGATTCCCAGACTATGCTTGTCTAGTGTTCTTGTTCCAATTGGATTGAACATGACTCGGATGAGCAGAGTTTTGAGCAGGAATTAGATCTGGTCTCTTCGGACAGTCTCTAATGTAGTGGTCACTTCCGCCACAACAAAAGCATAAGTTGGACTGCTTTCGGCACTGACCGAAATGTGGTTTCTAACAATGCTGGAAGGCTGGAGCCCTTTCTGAATTTCCCGTGCTGTTAACAGATATAACCGGGACAACAAGTCTATTTACTGACTGAGGCTTCGGTGTGAAATTACTACGAGGAGCTGGATTATACGAAGAAGATCCTTCTTTTTGATTTTTAGACTTCTTCGACTTCCAGTGAGACTTGTCATCACCCTTGCGCTTCTTATAATGTCGGTAACCGCTTTTCTGCAGCCCGAAACTTGGCTTCTGTAGCAATAGCTCGGTTCACCAGAGTTTGGAAGACTGTGATATCCAGGGCGGTAAACATCAGACTCAGCTCATCATTCAGACCGTCGATGAACATACGACATTTTTCCTTCTCTGTCTTGATGTACTTAGAACCATACTTGCAATACTTACAGAAATCTTCTACGTACTGCTCTATTGGTCGCCCCGCTTGCTTCAGGTACAAGAAACGTTTTCTTTGATCGGCCAAGTATTGTTCACTGATATATTTCTTCTTGAATTATTCTACAAAGAATTTCCAGTTCACAAATTCTGCTGGAGCGGTTAGTGTCGTAGTCTCCCACCAGCTCAAAGCTTCATCGGTAAGTAAGGCAACAACGCATTCGAGCTTATGCTCATCTGAGCACTCAAGTTGCTTAGTCAATATCTGAGTAGTTCTCTCAAACCAATACTCAGCTTCTTCCGATTTCTCTTCACTAGTACCAGTGAATGTATAGGCTCGGTGCTAAGCAAGCTTTTTGATAGGTGCTCTTCTAGGGGCAGCAGCTATCGGAGTAGGTTTTTCTTGTCTCATATTCGTCAAAAGCTAATCGAACATTTCTTTCATACTCAAGAGACAGTCTCTTTGAGCATTCTGGACAGTCAGATTCTCAGTGTTCGTCTGAGGTTGTACAGGAGGTAGTGATCGAGTACTATCTTGTACATGAGGGTTCTCTCTCATACGGACACTATCCTCTTCACTTGAGGATCCTCGAGGACTTCCATCGCCTCGAGCTAACCGTGTCTCAGTCATTCTAATTCAAATCCAACAAAATCAGAGTTAGGAGCATAATTACAAGAAATCCAATGTATGATTCCTAGGTGGCTTGACTCAACTTAAATAATGCATGACAAACTTATTCGAGGTTTTTAGGACATGGAACCTAAAAAGCTTTGATGCCACAAAATGTAACACCCCTCACCTGGGTTAGGAGCGAGGAGCGTTATCGGAAGCGGAAACTCAAAGCAGAAACTCAGAACAGAATGTCAATCAGAAAATTCGAAGCAAGAGAATCAATTCACATATTAGCAAACCATATTAATTGCACATGCGAAAAGTGGGCTAACAAAAACTTTTCTAAACATACATGACTAAACAGAATTTCATTTAGTCTAACTTATAAATTTTCAATCCAATTTAATTTTGTTATTATCATTATCAAGAATCAATTTAAAAACACCATACCTTATTTCATTCGAGCACTAGGTTGTTTATGTGGTCAATTTATTCTAACAATTAACTAATAATTTACCAATTAATTCATTGATAAGAATTAAATCAAACATGTCGATACACTTAAGCAATTCATTACCATGTCATTTGAATCCTTGTTTAATTAGTCTAGGTGGTTTTCGAATTACACCCACATTACCAATAATTAATATATCAATGTTAACATACAAGTCATGTTCGAATTCATAGACCATAATATCAAATTTCCATTGACTATTTCATTACAAAAACATCAAGTTATCAAATTCTCCTAAGCCATGCCAAGCTATCAACTATATACAACAAAAAGAATAATGCAAGACCACTAGCTTGACTTACATATTTACAACAAAAGAATGAGGCTTTCGAACTAAAAACAAAACATGATTTTAGCCTCCTAACTAAACATCAAGGAGCATATAACTTCAAACACCAACGTAAACTTAAGCTACGACCAAACAAAATGAAACAGGCCTTTAAACAAACCTCGAAGCCACGATCTAGGAGTCTAAAAATAAGACTAAGATCATACATTTCTGGTCTTGTAATTTTTCCCGATCGGATGCTAGCTTTGGTCCCAAGCTACCCTGCTAATTGGGAAGAAGGAAACAAAGGAGCGTTAAGTACAAAATTGTACTTAGCGAGGTAGTGCTAAAACTAATCCATTCTTTTAAATTAATTTGTGATCAACCAATGAGTTACTTAGCTAGGTTTGACAGTATACGATTAGTACCTAACCAAGCTTAGCACAATCGAACTCAAGTGGTTCCATACATCTCATGCACTTCAAGCATAGTATCATACTCAAACACATTTCGATTAACATTAATTTACAAAATATGCTTCATGATCGAACGAATCAAAACCATACAACAAATCCAATCACCACATGCTTATACTCATGCTTATTAATCGAAACAACCAATATCATACATTCATAGCATTGCATTATTAATTATTTAAGAGCAAGATTTGAAACACTTCTTAGACATATAATTCGAATGGATAACCATTCATTTACCATGAGTTAAGAATATCCACATATCATATATCATTTCCATTTCATTCGAAAAGGGCCATTGCCCACATTGCATATATTCGAATTTTCCAAGCATATCACATGAATTTTATCACAACCGAAAGGACCAATGTCCAAAAAGTTCATCCATCAAATACATATCATGTCACGCCAATTCAAATATCAATCCATATATCCATTTCATAATCTTCCCATAATTACGTATGTCCATTTAATTTAGTTAAGTTGCCCTACATAGAATAGAAGAATCAGATAATCAAGTCATCAAGAGGGTACCAAGTACCAAACAGGGGTTGCCTATGCAACAAGTCGGGGGATGCTCAATAGCATCAATGTGTCTTGAACACCAAGCAAGATCACATTCGATCATCAAGTTTAGGGAGTACACAAGGTACTAAACAGGGGTTGCACTAAGCAACAAATCAGGGGTTGCACTAAGCAACAAAACAAGAGAGCTCGGACTCTAGGCATGTTGTACTATCTAAGACCTCTAATCGACCAAGGGCTTATTATTCTTATTAATTTATCATACATCTTTCAATAATATAATTCATACTTAATTTAGCACATACATATTGCATAATTCGATTTGCATGCTCATTCTATCATATAATTGTACCAAACCACATAAATCATGTTGATTAATTTCATGACACATTCGAATAGCATCAAAATATACATGGGCAGCAACTTCACATGAAATTACATGCATATACAACATATCAAAAGTACCATATAAGGGCAGTCCACATATTCATACATTCAAGCATTAACAAAGATCTGATTCATGCATCCATTTTCCTTTAACCTCCTTCCTTTACTAAACATGTTACCAACTATAAATTAAGTCAATTTCATGCATGAAATCATAAATTACATAAATAAACAAAGTGGTTAGGACACTAGTCCCAACCCTAATATGATTACACTCACAAACTCCTTAAGCTTGATATTTGATTAGGATGCCCTTGTTCCTTAATACAATTATAAACATTAATCCTCAAATCTATTTTTTTAGTGAATTAGTTGGAGGACCAGTTAGTATTTTGATCATAACTTCTTAATTACTAATCCAAAATTCACTTATCATACACCCTTAGAAAGGTATTAAACTCAGCTTTCTAACCATTTAAACCTCATATTTTTTATCTATTCCGAGTTAATACAGTTTATTACTTGAATATGACCCCTTTCAACAAACCTAGACAGCTTGTAATGTCCAACTTCTTTAATCTATAACTTCAAATTCATATACTGGAATTAAATTTCGTTTCCTCTCAGTGATACTAGACATTTTAAAGTTTGTACCATAAAAATTTCAGTTCAAAATAAATTATATTCTATTTTTGATGAATTTTTAAAGTTACAGCTTATAGTTTAAGTTTTCTGGACAGTTTACTCATTAATCACATTTAGCTTTATATTCCACCTAATTACCTTAGTTTAGTTCTAAATTCGCTTAATAAATGATTTGTACTATCCATTTACAATATTTTTAAGTTCTTATCCATTCTTATTAACAACTGATAAGTCCTTAATTATAATAAATTTCCAGATCAGTCCTATTCTTAGGTTTCGAGTACTAACTTCCTAAATTCACCAATTTAGGCCATTTCGACTTGAATTCAAGAGTCTAAATTTATTCAAGACTCTAAAATTTCATGATTAAATTAATTTTAAACTTGCATGCATGATTTTTGCTCTTTTTCGAACAACTAGAAAAAGGAATGAGAACTTACTTCTTTGGCTTTGCTACCACTAGTTAACTCTTCTTAATCCTAGCTTAAATCCTTCAACATGCAAGCCATTTCCTTCTCCGTTAGAGCTCAATTTTCAGAATTTTCAAGCTTTCATCCTCTCTCTTTTCTCTCAAGTTTTACGACAACAAAGAAGAAATGATGGAGAGAAAACATTTTTCCTTGATTTGGGGGATATGTTGAGATTTTTGTTTTACTTAATTACCCTTCTTAACATATCTACTTTAAGCTTTTTACTAAGGGCAGCCCCAAGGAATAACAAATTTTAACATGCAAATTTTGAGTTTTATTTTCCCTTTAATTTAGTCATCAATTTCCTCCATAAAAATCTTTCTTTCTTTCTTCCATTTTGGTCTGATTTCCACTAAAGAAATGTACCCTCTCTAATTATTTTTAATTTCTCTAATCTTATTACTTTGACCAAGTTATTATCAATTTACGTTCAACTAAATCATCAACTCGACTTAATTCTTTAATTCGAAGGCCTAATTCCCTTTAATTCGAGTTGGTGCAATAATTGTCCAATTAAAGGAAATTCAAGGACTAAATTAAATAATTTACTTAATTATAAATTTAATTGCTTTCAAAGACTAAATTAATATCCTATTTCCATGAATTAAATTCTAAGACAGAAAATGGATGTTACAACTAAGGTTTACCAAGTTATTTATGGGTTTAATAGAGTCATATAACACCACTTGCATCATCAATTTGATTACTTTCATTTCTTAGGGCAAGTTCCACCCATACAAAACCCATAAACCATAATATCAAACAAAGTAATCACTTTATGATCCTCAAGAATATGTAGGAGTCAGAGATGTATTGACCTTTTAGCAAGAATCCTGAATCAAGGCTTCCAACCAAAATCTCTTCAACTTCTCTTTTGGCCCAAGCTTGGAAAACCCCCCCAAATCACCTTTATCACTTTTTTTGCCTCACAAACAAGGAAACAAATCAAGACTTAAACAAAATACTAGAGAGATTTGGCCATAAGTTAACAACCTTGAAAACATGGGAAAATCCCCAAAAGCTTAAACCCCTTCAAAAACCCATTAATGGAGAAGTCGTCTTTTTAAGAAAAGAATACCACTTTCTTGGAGCCCTTGGAATGGTGATTAATTTGTTCTTCACTAATGAATCTTGAAACGAAACTTAGCTAGATAAAGATTTGATCTTTGGTATAGAAACCCAAACTTGAAGGAGGAGAAAATGATGTTTGAGAAAAATAAGGGAAATGGGTGACTTCACCTTGTCCCCCTATTCCCACGTATAAAACAAATGCAATAAAGGGTGATAAGCTCTTTATTTTAAAATGGGGTCAAATTACAACATAAATCTCCAAGGTTTTTCCCTTATTTCAAAAAGGTCATCTACCAAGCCCAAACAACTCATTTCCCATCCAATCAAGCCCAAACTTGGCCAAATGGGGTCCTATTATCCAATCTAACACAAAGGTGGTCAACGCCAACCCGTTGACTTAGAAATTTGTGTCGTTACAATTTTCTAAATATCAACGATGTGGAATTTTTATCTCATGGACGTTGCGAGCTGGTGGTATCGGAGGAGGGTGAGATCCTTGACTTTGTACTCTCCTCTAACTTGTTTGTCAACTAGTTGGGAGTCGATGTATAAGAGCATCTCCTTAACTCTCAGCTTCAATGCCACTTCAATCCCTGCTATAAGTGCTTCGTACTCCGTAGCGTTGTTGAAGCTCTAAACCCAAAACACAAGTTGTATTACCATTAATGTTCAGAGGGGTCTTTTTAAAGGATCTCGACTCCTACATTGTCTTTGCTTGAGGATTCTTCCACAAACAGCGCCTAATGGTGTCTGGTCGGTGGGCTTTTGAATCCTTCGTCACATCATCATGCCTAGACTTTCTTCGATGTCGATGATTTGTGGGCTGGAGAGGGAGGTGTCGCTGGCAGAAGAAATGAAGGAGCATTCCGCCATGAAGCTTGTGACGGATTGGGACTTGATAGGCTTCCGAGGGGTGAACTCAATGCTCCATTTTATCATCCTTCTAGAGGAATCAATTCGTTGGATTATTTTCCTTAGTGGTTGGTCCGTGAGGACTGTGACTAGAAAGGCTTGGATGTGACAACGGAGTTTCCCGGCGGCCACAACTAGTGCAAAAATATTTTGGCTTAAGGGTTCAATAAGCCCCTAAACTTTTCCAAAAAATCAATTAAGCCCCTAGACTTTTTTGCACTCAATTAAGCCCTCAAACTCAAGAAAAAAATTAATTTGGCTCTTTGACCAACGTTAACCGTTAACTTTAACGGATTTTTTTAGAAAAATGATGACGCATGTCGCAACATGATAGTGCCACTTGTCATTTTTAGGATTTTTAAATTTTAAAAAATATTTTAAAAACAGAATAAATTCTAAAAAATAAAAAATTCTATAAATTTATTTTAAAATTATTTTTAGTTTCAAATTTTTTTATAAATTATAAATAATAATTTTAAAAAGATTAAAGTATTTTAAAAAATTATATATATTAAAAATTATTATTATAAAATTATAAAAAATAATTTAAAACATTTTGAAAAATAGAATAAATTCTAATTTTGATTTAAAAGTTCTAGAAAATTCTAAAAAATATTTTAAAAAATAAAAATATTTTTAATTCCGTAATTGTATAATAATAATTTTTAATATCTTTAATTTTTTAATATTTAAATCATTTGAAAATTATTATTTATTATTTATAAAAAATTTGAAATTAAAATTTTTTTTATATTTTTAAAATATTTTTTTAGAATTTTTTATTTTTAGAATTTATTCTGTTTTTAAATATTTTTTAACATTTAAAAATCCTAGAAGTGACAAGTGGCACTATCATGTTGTGCATGTGTCATAATTTTTTTTTCAAAAAAAAAACATGTTAAAGTTTACGGGTCAAAGGGCCAAATTAATTTTTTCTTGAGTTCGAGGGCTTAATTGAGTGAAAAAAAATTTCGGGGCTTGTTGAACCCTTAAGCCAATAATTTTCTTTGTCATCGAGTAATTGACTTCCCCACCTGCATTATTACTCTACTGGCGTAGTAAATGGGGAGTTGGCCTTATTTTGTCTCCTTGACCAACACTGCGGCTACCGCCTCGTTGGAGACGACCAAGTAAATTAGCAGCTCCTCTCTTTCCCATAGAGATGTGAGGATTGGGGGAGTGCTCATATATTTCTTTAATTCTTCCAAGGTGTTCTGTCATCTTGACATCCATTGGAAGGCGATAGAGCGGAGGATTTTAAAGAAGGGCATGCATTTCTCTGCCATTTCGGAGACAAAACGAATTAGGGCCACCACACTTCCAGTTAGTCTCTGGACTTCCTTACTCTTGGTGGGTGCTTCATTTCTAGAATGACAGTGATCTTTCCCAGGTTGGCTTCAATTCCTCTGTCTGACATTAAAAAGCCCAAGAATTTTCCAGTATAGATTCTAAAAGTGCATTTGCATGGGTTTAGACGAATGTTGTACTACTTCAGAACATGAAGTACTTCTTCCAGATCTTTAGTGTGTTGCTCCATGGATGAGCTCTTCACGATCATGCCGTCTACATACGCCTCCATGTTCTTTCCTATTTGGTCCTTGAAGATTTTGTTTACCAACTGTTGAAAAAGTAGCTCCGACGTTTTTCAACCCGAAAGTCTGATCTTTGTAGTAGAAGAGTTTGTCCTCCGTGATGAATGATGTCTTTTCTTGATCATCAGGGTTTATAAGGATCTGGTTGTATCCTGAGAAGGTGTCCATAACGCTCATGTATTTGTGCCCAGCGGTGGAGTGTACCAAATTGTCGATGGATGAGAGTGGAAAGCTGTATTTAGGGCAAGCCTTATTGAGGTCTGTGAGGTCTATGCACATTCTCCATCTTTTGTTCGCCTTCTTCACCATTACTACATTAGAGACCTAGTCGAGATAAGTCACTTCTTTGATGAAGCCCACAGCCAATAGTTTACCTGTTTCTTGTCTCACTTCTTGAATCTTATTCATGGCCAACTTTCGTTTCTTCTGATGCAATGGCTTCGCGGACGGACTGACGCACAACAAGTGCATTGTGATAGAGGTATCTATCCTCCTCAACATACCTGTCGCGGAACACGTGAAGACATCGGAGTGGGATCTTAGGACTCTCACCAACGATCTTATTTTCTTTTCGGGCAGTGCGGTGGATATCTGAGTGGTCTTACTCATGTCCCTTTCAAAGAGGGAAAAAAGTTTTTGTTTACTTGGCGGACCTAGCCTTTTTGAAGCCTAAATCTCCAATTACATCCAAGCTTTCCAAGTCGAGTTCCACTTTCATCACATTGACCCTTTGGTCGACTAGCGGGGGATCAAAGGTGCTTTCAGGATGCACGGTGGGAGAGTGCAATGAGATTTGTAGGGATATAATGTGGCATTCACTGGTCGTCTGCTGGTTAAACTTCATGTACCCTTTTCCCCTAGGGGTGGGGAATTTAACCGTCAAATTTAAAGTTTCCAGGATTAGCTTGGCCTTTCTCATCAACGGTCTCCTGAAGATGGCATTATACCTTGAGGGCTGGTCCACCACGATGAACTCTACTTCTACGATGGTGGTATTTCCCCATCTTCCAGGATGACAAAGAGGTTGACTGATCCTTTAACGTGGATAGAGTGTTTGGAGAATCCATAGATCAGGTCGCATGGCTTTATTTTGTCGAGGGATCCTTTCATTTGTTGAAATATGCTCCCATAGTACTTCTACGGCGCTCATGTTGCCTATCAGTATTATCTTGACTATATAGTTGTCGATCTATGCTGAAACCACCAAGGGATCACCCGACATCTCATCCAATACTTGTGCTGAATCCACGTCTCCAAAGTTGATTTTCCATTTTTTTCGTTGGTCGGGATCCTTTTATTGATGGTCCCATCGAAAAAACGCTTGTAGGATTGGGCCTACCTTCAAAGGATAGATACGTAGTGCCGGGGGTTGTGATCCTTCAACTATCACATTGATTACTTCGTGGATAGGCTGGTGTTCGCGGGCTTTCCCCGGGTTTTCAACTTGGTATCGGGGTTGTCGGACGTACTAGTCTAGCTGGCCCTTCATGGCCGCTTGCTCTATAGAGTCCTTGAGATGTATGCATTGGGCGGTGTTGTGTCCTCTCTGCTCATAGAATGCATAGTAGAAAGAATTTTCTCGGAGAATTCCTAGTTTTATAGGTGAGGGAGGCTTCAAGATTCCCGATTCCTTTACCCGGCAGAGGATGTTAGGACTAGACGCGTTCATCGGGTGTAGTTGGTGTAGGGTTTATATGGGCCTCTGTGGTGGTGTTTCACCGCGTAGACTTGGAAACGAAAGTCTATCTTTCCTATGTTGTCTTCTACTATACTTCTAAAAGTGAAAAAGCTCCCGGAGTCACGGTACATCCTCAGGGAATCGTGGAACCTTCGTTTGTATTGGTGCCCCTGGCAAGCTCGCTGGTTCTAGAGATAATGTTGTCTCGGGGAAGAGCTTTGGGTCAAGCTAACCACTGAGCCCATTACTTCAGCTTCTACGTACCTGCTTGGTGCTTCATATAACCGGCTGACCTTGTTGGGTTTGTTATCTACTAGAGCATACTTTAAGGAATCGTGGGTTAGTCTAGAGATATAAGCATCGATGGTCCAGTCGTCTGACAAGTCTCGGATATTGTGAGTAGCTCTCGAAAACCTTTTGGTGTATTTTCTCAAAGTTTGTGGGTCCTCTATCGATTGTTGAGGATACTAGTTTTGGACTTAGGGATTACCTTATTGGGCAGGAAGTGTCCAACAAACAATTGTGATAGCTGCTTGAAGTCCGCGATGGACGAGGCCGCAAGGATTCTTACCAATTTTTAACTCCCATACGAAGGGTAGTAGGGAAGACTTTACATTTCAGCTCGTCGCTATTATGTCCATATAGTATCTGTACTGGATAGATGGTCGTGTGGGTCCTTGGCGTTCTCATAAATCTCCTTGGGAGCTTAAAGTGGGGTGGGTAGGAAGCGGACAACACATGCGACATTAGAGGGTTCTCCTTCTCCGCGTTATACTCATCAGTCGAGTTGCCTGAGGCTCGGAGGTCATCAATCTGTCGTTGCATCATTTCCATATGTCTCCTCCATGCTTCCTCCCTAGGGTTGATTGAAGGTGTCGCATATTCTGCATTATCCTCTCTCCGTCTTTGGCCCGATTGGTCAGTTTCGATCCCTGCGGTGTTCACTCGTTGCATCATTTCCATATATCTCCTTCATGCTTCCTCCATGGGGTCGACTCGGGGTGCTGTATATTCTGCATTATCATCTCTCCATCTTTGGCCTGATAGGTCAGTTCTGATCCCTTCGATGTTCACCAGGGCGACGATATGCTCTTAGGCGCGACGCTCTTCAGTGTTAGAAGCTCTTTCATCCTCCCCACTCCTTCGTATGTTGGCTTATCATTGGGAGATCATCAGTTCTTGTAGGGCTCTCTACATTAGTTCTTGTTGTTGCAGGCTCTGATGTTGAGAAGCTTGAAGTTGTGCTTGCAAATTTCTTAGCTCACCTTGCAGCGTCGTAATTTGTCAATACCTCTGATCGACAACATATGGGGCTTGCTGGTATTGAGCTTATTGGATTTGCATGTAGACTAGGGTCGTAGGGAATCTGGTAGCCCTGTTAGGGGTCGTAATACATCGAGTAGGAAATGTCATGGGCTGATAATTATGAGATCCATGCACTTTGGTCAGATTTTGAGTAGGTGTGATCTACGATCGCCAATTGGAAAATCCTGGCACACTGGTGGGATTTCGGGCTAAAGGTGGAGGTTGTTGCCCAGGGGGATTCATCTTGATTGATTCTGTCGATCTCGTTCATCCACGCTCACCGCACCAATTGTTGATACCGATTTTGGATGACACCAAACAAGGAGGATGGAAGTACCGTTAAGGGAAAGATCGACGTCGGGCGATGTCGGATCATCTAAGCTTTAATGAGTGGAGAGTCATTGAGGGAAAAGTTCTGCGTTCTTGGCAATCTGTCCCTTTTGGAGAAAGTGTCCACCTTTTATACCGCTTTGACACCTCCATCACGCTGAGGGTTATTCATGGTACTTTTATGGGCGATGCCAAGTTTGGCTCTATGTCGACTCATCAGTGGGTCATCAGTAGTAAATTCGGCTGATACGACGACAGTCATATCTGCCAGTGTGTTTTGGGGATCAATGATTGGGAGTCTATTGGATATTGATGTCTGCGGATGTAGGAAATCATTTAAGTTAAGGGCTCCGGGTGGCTCTTAGCGGAGACAACTGTGTTTTACCCGGAGGTAATGTCAGGAGTGGTGTCTTACGAGGGGGATTCAGCGGAGGTACAACAAGGATCTTGACTAGCAAGACTAAAGTTATAAAGGAAATAAATTTTAATGTAATAGAGGAAACAAATAAAACTCCAATTCGCTGCCTTCTATTTATTTATTGTCTTCCTTCTCTTAATAAAAGCATCCACGTCATAATACTAAACCAAACTAACGATGGATAATATTGTACTTTAAAAAGCTAGGCAACAAAAGAAAGCTTCTTTGGGACAAGAAAAGCTCAATGTTATGAGACTAATGCTGGAGGTGGTGATTGAAAAGTTGGGGATGAAAGTGGTGGAGGGAAGGTGAAGATAGTAAGGGAGGGGGTGATGACACTAATAGAGGAAAGGGTGGTTTAACAGGGGTTGACTATGGGTTATGAAGAAAAAGATAGACTTTTACTATCTTGATTTGTCCTTTATGCCCATCACAACCCTTGTACTTTGTTTTTCACTAATGAAATGTTACATTTGTTGATTAAAAAAGGTGAACCTTCCTGCACTCTTTACCCATAGCTCCAAAGTTGGAAGGTAGAAATGTGAAATGTAGAATCGATGAGTAGGGACCTCCCCACCTAAACTATCAAGGGTGGAAAGCTAAGATGATGATGATGATGCCCATCTTTGCTTGCTAATTGAGAAAATTTTAAAAGCTTTCTTTACCATTTATTCCCATGGAGATTGTTTAAAGCTGAGAACCAACCCCTCAAAGCACTAGCATGTAGTGTTTGATAAGAATAGGATGGCCAAAAGGAAAAAAGAAGAATGTCTCTAAACATCCAACCAACGGTTCCATAAAGACAAGACGATGCCAGCTTTGGAACACGCTTGTACTTGAATTTCTTAAAGCTGACATGTTTTTGTGAGTTGAATTAGAAACCTGATATTTGATTAGCCCCTTGGACAAAGAAAATGAATAAATATGTAGAATTATTTTTTACTTGTGGATTTTCTCATTTTTAAATTTCAAGTGTAGATTTATAGTAATTCTTCTTTATCTTATGATAAGTTGTTTTAGAAATTCATATAGTAATAATTAAGTTTTTTTTTTTGAAAAAAAACGGGTCTCGTTAAAACTCTCTATACATTCAACATTCATCATCGGAAGCCCAGTGATGAAATCTAAGAGGGAAAAAGTACCCCCATATATTAAGGAAAAACATTATCCGCTTGTACAAAAAGAATAGTAATATCCAGACAAACCGAGTCAAAAAAAAAAAAAGAACTCACAGATTGTAAGGCCAAAGACGCTAAAGAGTGAGCAACCTTATTGGCAGCCCGCTTTACAAAGCACGCAGTATAACCCCATTAGCGTGTTGGATTGTTCTCCTTGTAGTTGGAAGGAGGGTGATAATGTATGTTGGCAAAACATTAGACTTTATATGATAAAAGTGTTTTAGGGATGAATCAATCTTTTCTTTTCCTTTCTTAAAGCAGAATCAATCTTATTTTTGGTGACCACAAAAGGGAAGATCAAAGAAGAGAAATGGATGAATAGAAAAATAGAGAGAGGTAATTTTCATGATAGATTACTACAAGCACATGATCTATGTGAGAGCCCCCTTCGTCACTTTGTGATGCATATTGCATAGTCAAAAAACCAACGTCCCTGCCTCATGGCTCATAGCTCAAGTTGTTGTGCGCCATCCAGCAGTAGCAGATTTAGAAAATCAAGAATATGAATTTAATTTTTTTAGAATGGGTATGGAAAATGATTTTATTTTACTTTTAAACGTTAGATTAAGATTTTTAAAGAAAAAATACACACTAATATATATTTATTTTGAAAAAATGAGGATGCAGCTGCTCCTCTAGAGAGCCAGCTACATCCTCCCCTGCCATCCAGGTATAAAACAATGATAAGTTACTAAACTGAAATGATGCAAGTAATAAAGACGACAACGAGTTGAGTTGAATCGGTTCAGAGTCACATTAGAATTTTTAAGGGTTAAAATTGAAAAATAATTTTTTTCTGGTTTTAAAAAAATGTAATTTTATCACTATATTAATTTATAATTTTTTTTGCTTTTTTAGAAGGATTAAATCATAACTTTATCATTTTAGAGGGTTGAAATGAAATTATACCGTGTACTAAATAATTTTTAAAGAGATTTATGTACTGGATTATTTAAGGGAAAAATATCATTATTTAAAAATGGAAAATGACCCATATGAAAAATTATTTAGAGAAATGATCGTTTTATATTGTATCAAAGGAGAGTTGTCTTCAGTTGTCGATGAATTCTATGGGTGGGGAGATTCAGATAGCTACCGACAACGTTGGGCCATTTTTTGCATTTTTGGGATTTAAATGAAAAGAATTAAAATTAGAGAGACTAAAATAAAATTTTACATAAATACTTGAAACAAAACGTATGTTTTCCCTTCTTATTTAAACGGTGTGTTTCCCCTATTATTGAAACATTTTTGTTTGCATTTAAGACTAAAATGAAAGAAAATGAAATGATACGGACTAAAAAAAATTCAGAAATTATTTTAAAGTAGGGTAAAGTTTGCATTCAAAAAATTCAGAAATTATTTTAAAGTAGGTTAAATTTTTGTTTCCCTTCTTTTACTTTTTGTTTTCTAGAATTCCCATATAAACTGCACAATATTTTACACTTTAAAACCCAATGTTCGTGAATTAATTTCTGAATAGGATCAAACTGAAAGAGTGAGTAAATAATGAATGTTAAATTTAGAGATTTTTTAAAATTAGAATAATTGATTGAATTCATAAATATGGAGGACTAAATTTATTATTATATAAATTTTCTTAACTATCACGTCATTTCTTTAATGATCGTTAACGGCTCTGTGACAATTTTGTAATAAAAACCAAAATTTAATGACCATAATGTAACTTTTCAAATTTTGAAGATCATTTTGAAATTTTTAGGGATAATTAAGTGATCATTTGTGAACTTTACCCTTTTAAAGTATATTGATACTATGAGTAGAGTACAAAACTTTGATAGACCATAATTTTGTGTTCTTGTATCCGATTGAGATGATTTTTTATCCAAGCAACTTTTCACGATCTATACGCTAGCACGGTGACTCGTCGTTGTTTTCATCTTGAAAACATTGTTTTGGCCTTCAATTTTAGATTATTTTTTTTAGTTTTTATCAAAAATTTAAAGTGTTTGACTTCGATCCTTTTTAACTTGTTGGATTTTAAAAATTGATTTTTCTATTCAGATATGTACATTAATCATAAAGATTCAATATGTGCAGTTTTACTGCATTTGAACTTTTTTGTTTTGGTCCCTATAATTTTAATTTCCTTTTGATTGGGTACTTGTACTTTTATAGTAGGATCAAAATAAAATATTTTAAAATGCAGTAAGATTAAGCGGTTTCAGAATGTAATATAATTACAGAATTATAGTAAATTTGTGTCAATTTTTTAAAATTTTGATTTTAAACCCTCTAAGTTTACTTATTTTTGGGTGAATAAGTTTACTTCTTTTTATTTGCAACTACTGTTCTTCCAATATTTACCACATTCCCATGGCTAAAGTCGCAAACACGTAAACTATACAAATACGTATTTAATGTGTTGTTTAATATTGGCTTATATAACAAGTTGACCCGTGTTAAATTAGACAATAATTAAGTTTTTAAGTAAAATGCTCTCTCAACCAAACTCTTATCCGAAAATTCACGATCAAATAAGTACTTAAAACTTGATTGTAGATTTTTCAAATAGTGGTTTAGTGACGTCTTTCCAATTTTAAGAACTTATTTGATCGTGAATTTTTAAATAAAGAGCCCGTTAAAATAGGATAAGTCTAGAACGGACGACATACATCGCTATACATAATTAATTTTTAACGACTTTTAAATAATTTTTAAAAATCTCAAAGGCTCGACATGCAAATAATCATAATTCAAAACAAAATTAGAAGAAATTATTCTATCAATCATTCCCATCACCTCCTTCATGGTCCTACCCAATTAAATAAAACTACATCATCTTTATTTTCCACATAATATCTTTTATAAATTAAAATTTACAAATCATTTTCTTCCTCATACCTCATCGCTAACATATTAGAATTAATATATGAGGTATAATGAAGAAAATGATGATTTATAAAGAGTCCATTAAATAAAGATATTAATTCTAATATTTGATCGCAAATTTATTTGATCGCTAACAAATTCTTTATTTGAATAAAGAGTCCATTAAATAAATTAGAAGAAATTTATTTGATCACAAATTTTTAAATAAAGAGTGCGTTAAAACAACATTGCACTCAAAGGCATAATTAAATATCACTTAATTCGACTGAGTCGAATTCATTATATAAACATTTAATATTTCGAAAGAGAGCTTGAATTGTCAACATCTACCTTTAATAAGGAAGGTAACAATTAAAGCACCAAAAGAGAGGGTATGGCAATTGGCATTACTAACCCAAGACCAAGGGTACCCCATGTTTCCAGCAGCCGAGGGAGGCTATATATCTGAATCTTAATATTAAAATGAAATGAAAATGAGGTACCCACCATGACCAAATGCACCATGCAAGTTTGGTTCATTTCATAAAGATGGGTAGTTGTAGAATGAGAAAGAGAAAAATAAATAAATACCTCCATAATTAAGAAAATTCAAAGTCAGCTAAAGTGGGATGTGATATTTTTATTTAATGTATTATCAATATATAAATCAATGCAAACACTGAATTATTTGATGTCGTGTATCCAAATATTTAGTTATAAGTAAAATGTTAATGTTTTTTTTTTTAAATAAAGTGTTCATGTATAATTATCTCACGCTTGAAAACTCCATCATCCCATTGCCGGAAATTGATGAATGAATCGTCGATTGTAGCGTAAACAAACACCTAATAATGACGAAAAAAGAGGTCCATTGGGTTCCGACTGACGGCTACAAGGTGAGAGATGTCGAACGGTGAGGTACATAACGCTTGGGTAGTGAACGGTGAACCACCAACGTGTAGGGGATACCGGACGATGAGGGATATGTGATTTGAGGGTTTAGTTGAAAGAAATTATAACTTTGGAATTTTTAAAGAAGTTCAGATTTTCGAAGTAATTCAAAAATAATAAAAAATAAAAAATGCCACGTTTCATGTTCTGATGAAATGGTAAATTTTTTTTTAACATCCGTCGACAGAAAAACTTTATTTAAATAACGAAATGAAACATTAGGACCTAATATGACCCGAAAAAAGACGTTAGTCGCCAAACTAAAAAAGACATATATGTTTGACACCTTTCTGACGTTTAATCCTTATTAAAAAATGTATAATGATAAAAATAATCTTTCCTTCATTCAATTCTCTAGAGAAAAGATACATTTATACATATTGATATTTAGTCGAGGTTATTTGATTAAATGTTATTTCTATTGGCATTTAAGAAAAAGAAAATAAGAATTTAATTGTGTTCATTCTATTAGGATGCCTTGAATTTTAAGATTTTTTATTTCTATTCTTTTTGGTTAAGTGAAGATTTCGTTAACTAAATACAGAATAGGCCGATAAACCCGAACCCATTTTTAACTATAGTATATGTTCCTTATTCCTAGTCACACACAATAATAAATAAGTAGTTCGAGTTGTTCCAAACAAATTGTTTGAATTCTTAGTCACCAAATAATAGAATACTTGAATATTTGTTTTTGATTTTTTTTCACTAAAACCACCACATGAGTGCACCACTTGTAGAATACTTGCATATTTGTTTTTTTATTTATTTAGGCAATATATAAGAATATGTGTTTAGTTTTAACCATTAAAATGTGATTTACGAAAAAAATTGAATTTAATAAGTCTATTTTATTATAAAAAAATTAATTACAAATTACTAGTTAAAACTGAATTCAATAAATGATTTGGTGATAAAAAAATATGTTCTTAAAATATTCGTATTGACATAATATTATCTGTAAAATGCATATAAATTTTATCTAAGATTAAAAACAGAACATATACTACCATAATCATATTAAAAATGATAAAAAATATTGTTTGAATTTAAAATAACAGAACGCAAAAAAAAAATCATTAGACTCGAACCAATAAATAACTTAAAAAAACTCCTTAAAACTTAAAAAATATCAAAATCTTGGCCATAATCCCGTAGTTGGTTTGGGGGGTCACATCCGAATGGCGAATTTGTTTAAATATTTTCTTTTAGAAAAAAAATTGGAAACACATCCTCTGTGAAATCATTTAAAAAAATACCATGCATTTAGTACACGTAGGAACGACTCACATTATGACAAACGCAAGTTCTATCTGATGTGGCATTTTATATTCGAATAAAAAGAAGTCGCGCTTATCAAGGCGCGTGTTCCGCGATATATTCATGCGCGAATTTATTGCAGTCAAAATGAACGGTTGAAAAAAATGACCCGTGGATTATACACGGAATTCGCGCTACACGAAACGCAAGTCCGTGACAGTTGCGTCCTACAAGACACGAGTTTCATTGAATACACATTTGAACCGATGGGAGTTCTGCTATAAATTCACCCTTACCCTACCCCTTTATTCACACTAAAAAAAGGTCTCTCTCAATTCCCTCTCTATTCAAATTTTCGTGAAAATATCTCAAGTTTGAAGTAATGGTGGAGCTGATAAAGTTGGATCAGAAACACGTTTTTGATTATTAGCGGAGAAATGTAAGTTTTATTTATTTATTTAAAATTTGTATTTTCATGTTTTATTTTATTATATTTTATAAACAAATAGTATGGTAGTTTGAATTTAATTTGCGGTTGTTTAATTTTTTTAGAATGGGATAGAACGTCATCTGGAAGTTTTTATCAATCGGATGACGAATGGACCCGACCTGCTTCTACACAAATATATCTCGAGGGTCGGATTTCTGCACGTATCCAAAATCATTGGAGGTGCGAAATTGGATGTTGATTTGATCAACACACTTGTAGAGAGGTGGAGTGTAACCCCCTCGACCCGGCCTAGCCGGTAGACCGAACCGAACATGTCACACGAGGAATATTGGAGTAAATCGGGAAGGTTTACCTCAATAAACAACCATGTTTTCTTTTCTTTTTATCTTGTCTAGATGAAAATTAGGTTCCTATGTGTTGAACATTGCAACGGATCATTCACAAATCAAGCGTAGATCAATTTCATCCAATTACGGGTTTTAGGGACCATTTCGTAATTCTTTCGATTCGCAGGGACTTAAACCATTTCAGTGTTACCACTCTTTAATTAGTCCCATTACATGCATCTCAGTCAAAAATCAGCTTAAAATAATCATTCATGCTCGTTTAATTGCACCCTCGACAATCATGGACTAAAACGCAAGGAATCATAACTGCAGAACATTCCATTGACTAACATAACTGACATTCGTTTCGAAACACTAAGGCCATGTTTCGAAACTCAAAACATTCCATTAACTAACATAACTGTCTCCTGTTTCGGAACACTAAAGCCCTGTTTCGAAACTCGAGCTCGCACCGAAACGCCTTTGAAGTGTTTCGAAACCATGGTTTCCAATAGCAAATCGTACCGGAACAGATCTTACCCATTTCGAAACCCTAAGGCCATTTTAGGTACCTGTTTCGATACATGCTCGAGTGTTTTGAAACCCATGGGCCTGTAATGAAAGATTTTACTGGTTTTCACCCAAAATTCCAACCTAAACCAGTCCAACATGTTTCTAACATGCATACATCAATTATAAACATTATGCCTCAAACATAAGCAGCATATTAAGCATCAAAGCATGACTAATTGCATCAAGGAAAATCTAAAGGCATGCATCCTAGAAAGTAAGCCACTCAAGGGTCAAAACTCAAGCCAAAACTTCAAACACCAATTAAAGGCCTTTTACAAGTATAAAAACATATAGCAAACATGCTCAAAGGGTGTTTATACACACCACCCAAACAAAACTTGAAACCCCCCCACTGCCCTTATTACTCTAGTTCGTAACTGAAACATACATTCCAAGTGAAGTCTTCTTAGATCCCCTTGCAAGTTGCTACCTCTAAACACTTAGTTATCTGCATTGATGGAAAAAGGAGTGTGTAAGCAAATAGCTTAGTGAGGAATGCGCAAAAACCAAAATCACCATCAATGCTTGAAATCATTTTCACACTTTTGAAAACCATTATGCCCTCTTTGAAATCCTTGCACTTCATCATTAAAATCATCATGTTATACACCATGCAACAAGTATCAGTACTTCAACAGCAAAAATCCATTTGCTAACACATAACAAAAGCTTTCCATGTATATCAACCATATGCAAAGCTTAAAGGAAAACATGCATTTTTCATGTTATGCATCCATAAACATTTCCATAGCAATTAATCAATTATATTGGCTCACAAGTGATCAATACCATTCTCATTTCTCAAAACATATCGGACACACTGATTACCAAGTGTTGTCCCAAACACTTCATACACTCTATCGGCATCTCAAGGCCCACACACAGGAGCTACCTTCCACCGTTGTGACGCCCGTGGTGGAGTATTCGGTGCGATCACAACCCCTCAATACCACTCATTGATAGATGTATAACCCACTAACGAGAGACAAGACACTATACAAGGTTCACACACAGGAGCTATCCTCCACCATTGCGACACCTTAAACATTCCTCGATCATTAAGGTACTTGGATGGAGTATTCGGTACAATCACAACCCTTCAACATCCAAGGCGACTTGTTTATAGTGCACTCAATCCTATAGTCGGCTAACTATATCCGATTTCATTTGCAAAACACTTTACACAACATCACTTGCCAATAAAATTCACTTTTAATGTAAACCTCACTATTTTTCAAAGCATTCACAATAAGCCATATTCCAAGCATTAAACCATGCTTCATAAAACAAGTATAACACATACTTACAAGGATCACTTACCTAGTGCATCCTTCAGCAATATAGCATCATAAACAACAAATTATATGCTCAAAACATGCTTTGAAACAATAGGTAAACACATTTAAAAACAAGTACATCCACAAGCTTACAATAGCTCAATCCGAAGGAGAAAATCACTTCACTTACTTACGAACTTAGTAAAACTTTTCAAGCTTACACTATGTTCCCAAAACCAATTTAAAAGTGTTTCGAAGCTTGAAATCCCATTTCCATTCACCGACTCGCGAAACTTCAATTGCCGACAAGAAATCAAGTGTCTGAAGCTCCCAGATCTTCAATGTTTGCTTCCAAAGGATTCTCTCATGTTTATACCACACAAGAACGGCTGATTAATGCATCTCAATGCATTAAAACCACCAGCAAACACCAAAAACCCGCAGCTCTGCCCAAAGGCACCAAAATACCCATATGAAACAACCGAAATCACCTTCGATTGATCACCAAACTCAACCCAGCCATCAACAAACACTTCCATCACATTTTAACCATAAATCAACATCCAAAAACATCCTAATATCATCCTTATACCTCCAGAAACCTAGATTTCACATTTCTAAACCAAAAACCCCAAAACTAGCAACCTAGACAATTAAAGATCTCAATGATTTCGGGATTATTATGATCAAAGCTCATTATTAACATCATTTAACATCCAAATCAACCTTAAAATTATTCTCAAATCAATCAAAACAGTGCCCAAATGAAAATCACATTTAAACTCATCTTTTTGCAAGATTTCGGTATTTTCACCAAATCAACATCAAAACCTTAATTAAAAACATAAATCAAAAGTCAAACACTTTGGAATTTCATTAATGAACCATGATTAGAGGAGTAGCTCGAAATTACCTCCAATCTTTGCTTTTCTTCCAATTGGCAAGTTTTCCAACTCAAGAAGCTTTAATAAATCCTTGTAAATCTTTGAGAAATTTTTTTAGAAAAAAGAGTTGTGGATCAAGGAGCAAAATGAATGAAAAGAATTCTAGAAATTGATAGAAAAGAAGGAATTTTTGGCTGAAGAGAAAAGGAGAAATAGAAAAGTTACGTTAAAAATGATTTATGAAATTAATTATCTCTTTTAATAAAATCTCACTCTTCCATTTTAATCAAAACATTAAAATCACATACCAATTAAAGAAAAGGCTTAATTGCCATAAAGCTCCCTAAAGATTCTAAGAATTTGACTCTCCTTTGAAAATCACTCTTTTTACACAGTTTTAAATCTTTACATTTTGGTCACTGTTTGAAATGTACATGTTCCAAAATCCATTTTGTAAAATTGATTTTACCAAACCCATCTATATGATTTTAGAAAATTTTACCATATTTTTACCTTATCCCGAATCATGATTTCCCTGAACTGATCTTAAAGACTCGAATCTCCACCTCTAGGTTCGACCAACTTAAACTGATGCTTAAAACATCTAGGCCCCAAACTGGAGTGTTACATGGAGGCTGGAGACATACACATTCGACCTTCAGTGCGATGAGGCAACTATAACCTTGGAGGACGTGTCACATATTCTTGGTCTATCGGTTGGCAGAGAGGCTATTACCGGTCACAGTAGTGGTGACTTGCGCGGCCTGTGTTTTGAGTTGCTAGAGGCTACGCCAGACAGAATGGATAGAGGCTGTGTGTTTCTGAGGAGGCTGCGGGAAAATTTTATCCATTTACCGGATGACGCGAACGAAGAAGTGGAGATGGTAAAAAATATTATTTTTTTTGTAAATAGTAATGAAATAATTAAATTTCCATATGTTAATATATATTTTTTTTCCTATTGTAGGCATATGCTCACGCTCATATCTTACAAATAATCGACGGGATATTAGTGCCTAGCAAATCTCGCAGTAAAGTTCACATGTTGTAGTTGCGACATTTGTAGAATTTTGATGATGCTAGTAGTTTGAGCTGGGGATCATTGGGACTGAAATTTCTATTTAGGGATCTGTGCAGGACCACCGATCCAGAGAAGCACAACATTGGAGGTTGTTTTATGTTACTTCAGTCGTGGACGTGGTTCAGAATGCCGTTTTTACGCCATGAATCGGCTGTCCCTAGTTCATATATTTTCCACTATGCCATAGGTAAGGAAAAAGTAAATATTTTTTAATATACGATTTTTAATATTAAAGTTATGCTTGTTGTTTTGTAGGTGGAGCGGTAATTTAATTCATGTTGGTATGGCTAGAGGTTTGAAGGCCAACAGACATGATATTGACACAGAATCCAGGGATCATGTAAAAATTTGGAGTTTATTTGTTATTGAATTTGATGTATTTATTTAAATTAAAGTTTATGAATTTCAGTTATAATTGAATGTTTTATAGTTTTATGGACATTGTACGGGGATCTGTGTATCAACGCATGCCTCTCGAAATTTTCAAAAGCGACAAAGATTGCTTGGATGGCCACTATACAACTTATCTTTTACTCTATAGTTGAGTGACATCCGAGCGATCGTGTTTTTTGGCAGTTTGGTTGTGTCCAACAAATCCCGATGGACCCTCCAAATTTTGACGAGTTGCATAGGCTCACTCGACAAGGGAAGCTCAAGGTAAAATTTTTAACTGATTCAATATTTTATGAATTCGAACGTAATTTATATTTATAAAGTAAAATAAAACTTCTTTGTTGTCTGATAGGTTGATTGGTCGGTGATGCATATACAATGGATCGCTTAGTGGAGGGAAAGGGAACTACGACAACCCATTCGTGACTACGTAAAGTTTGATACGATGGTCAGCGTCGATTACATTGCGTGGTTTATGGAAAATGGGAAGCCAAATCTTTTGACTCTAGAGGAACGAGCAGTCGTCAATGAGCGTATGCAACACAACCGCCCACGAACGCAACGTATGAGGGGAGCACATACGACTTCTGGCTATGCTTCGTCATCAAGGAGATGACATGCTTCTACCTCCTCAGCACCGGGGCCATCTCAGGCCACCCCACCGATCCGACCACAGGCCTTTACCCCTTCGATGCACTCATCATTTCATTTGCCGCCAAGCCCGACAGAAGGTTTTTTCACGCCAATTGTGGCCAACCCTTACGGTACATTTTTGGTGATGATGAGTGGGACGTCGAGTTTTCCTCTAGCATACGTACCTTTCTTTTTGTTTCAACCGATGGCAATCGATTTTGGGATCGGGTTTGTTCAGCAAACACCGCCGCAGTCCCTGTTCTCATAGGTGGGCTAGTTGAAATTAGTGATACCGCTAGAGTTGGAATCAAGAATAGTGACGATGATGAGCAGCTAGTTAAACCCCTTCATCGTCGACGCAATCCCGAGTGACCTCGTCTTCCACTGGGGTGTGGTACTGGTAGACAAAGGCATCATTAGTTTTGTTTTTTTTCTTTTTTGAGTAGTATATAATAATTTTAGATGTACTTTGTACATTAACATTTCGCTAACTTTATAAATTATTTTTGAGTTTTTAATATTTCACATTAAGATTTGCCTTTATTTTGACAAAATCGTTCTTAATTATAGCGATAACAAACGCAAAATATTTTGACATACGTACAGTTATTGTGAAATAAATCTAATGCTAGAATGAAGGCAAAATAATTACTAGGGACTGAACTCGTGTCATGATGAACGCAAGTTTCACTGACACGTCTATAACCCGCGTCTAGATGAATGCGGGTTCGACTGACATGCCAGGACTCTTGGGACGTATTCATGTTTGGCCAAACATGAGTTCCATGTTATATTAACGACTAGATTTCCTATCTGATCAGGGCGCAGATACCAACAAAAAAAATCAAATGTGTTGTAGTGCCTTAGGTTTTCCATTGTATTGTAGCTACTAATCGCAAAAAACCACGTTTTTGTGGTTTGTTGGTATATGTAGTTGAATTTATATGATGAGTACATACTTTTGGTGGGTTACCAGTTTTGGTGAGATGAGTGTTCCATGTTTTTGTTCGCGATGAACGGCAAATCACAATATCCGGAAATGTTGGGTCTTTTTGAAGTGCATTTAAACAGACTCAAAGCTCCTACAATTGTCGTTGTACACGGTCAATGGGTAGATATGGACGTCTTTGTTGGCACACGAAATCCGCAAAGCTTGTTTATCTACCCACTTCATCAAAGAATTCGGAAGATGCATACCCCAAGGTTTTAAACTTGTTGGACTACTCAGCCCTGGTAGTAAGCCGAGGGTATGTTAATAAAGACTTCGTAAAAGATTCCCATTAATAATCGGCTATTTAGGGGTACAAGTGACCGGTTATAATGTATTTTATGTGCCAATATCAACCTCAAATATCAGTCTAGGCTTGAAGAAGAGAATCAGTTGTTTAGGGGTACAACTGTACAACTTGACTAAGGATGAGACCAAGAGAGCAAAACAAGTTGAGGATCTTTTATGTTTGTAAAATGTATGGTATGCTTGTATATTGCGCGTTTATATTCTTTTATAAGTTTCGTTATTAGCATGTTTAGGGGTACAATTTACGTGTTCATAGTATTGTTTGTAATGATGGGGTCATCGAATCAACTTAAACATGCCTATCCACCCATGTTTGCTTTTTCTTCATGGGAAAACATGCTTAGATAACATTTTTAACGCAATTTCTACAACCTTAAGGATGTCAAATACGCGCCAATTTTAGTATCATTGTAAACATATGCTTCACTATACGACATTAAACTTAAACAACAACAAAAAATATCCCCAACATACCACAAAATCAACTTAAACATGCTTATCCACCAATATTTTCTTGTTCTTCATGAAAAAAACATGCTTAGATAGCATTTTTAATGCGATTAATACAACCTTTAGAATGCAATATACGTGCCAATTTTAGCACCATTGTAAACATATGCTTCACTACTACGACATCAAACTTAAACAACAACAACAACAAAAAAATCCCCCAACATACCGCAAAATCAACTTAAACATGCCTATCCACCCATGTTTGCTTGTTCTCCATGACAAAAAAACATGCTTAGATAGTATTTTTAACGCGATTTCTACAACATTTAGGGTGCCATATACGTGCCAATTTTAGCACCATTGTAAACATATGCTTCACTACTACGACATCAAACTTAAACAACAACAACAAAAAATATCCCCCAGCATACCACAAAATCAACTTAAACATGCCTATCCACCCATGTTTACTTGTTCTTCATGGGAAAAAACATGGTTAGATAGAATTTTTAACGCAATTTCCACACCCTTTCGGATGCCATATGCGGGCCAGTTTTAGCACCATTGTAAACGTATATTTCAGTACTACGACGTGAAAGTTCAACAACAACAAAAAAAAAATCTCCCAACATAACACAAATTCCATTTAAACATGCCTATGGACCCATGTTTGCTTGTTCTTCACGCAAAAAACATGCTTAGATAGCATTTTTAACGCGATTTATACACACTTTAAGATGCCTTATACGTGTCGATCTTTACACCATTTTCAAGAGATGTTTCAGTACTACAACATGCAATTTCAAAAATATGAACTACTATCCCCTAACACCCCATAATTTCACCGACAACATGCCTATCGTATTGGTCAAATAAAATAATTGAAAAATGACGTGGGATGTTGATAAGGAAAAAGAAAAAAACAAACAAAAATTCACGTCAACATCACCGTTAATTTTTAATGATCAATGTAATAATATAATTTTAGGGACAATTTTACAAAAAAAAAGTTTGTTTAGTAACCAAAAAAAAAAAGAGAATAATTTGGTGACCATCAATGTAAATTACCTAATAAATATTACCATCAGAATGACTCTTCTTAAACTACCATAAACACATTAGTTAGTCAAATCAATTGCATTTCATTTTGGAGGGATAAATATTGTAACGCCCCGATTTTGGGCCTAGAAGAATTTGAGGTCAATTTGAGGTTTGTAGAGCGTTGACTAGAGATCTGAGTTTTTAGGAGTGGTTCAGGGAAATCAAGGTTCGGGTTAAGATAAAAATATGAAAAATGCTTAAAAATCATTATTAATTATATAAATGATTTTGGTAAAATCAATTTTAAGAAAAAGATTTTGGAAGTATGACATTTTGAGTTAGTGACCAAAATGCGATTTTTGTAAAGTTGTTTTAGTGACTGTTTTGTAAAAGGATTGGAACTTTGAATCTTTAAGGAGCTAATTTATTGAATTGCTTTTATCCGATTTATCTCTTAATTTGGGACATTTTAAAATGGTTTTTTATTAAAGATTAAAAGGATTAATAAAGGAGAATTGACTTTTTCATTAAAACCTATTTTATGTTATTTTCTCTCATTCTATTTTCTCTCAAAGATTTTCTTCAGCCAAACACTATCCATTTTCAAGAAACTTAAGGCAATGCCCTTGATTTGCTGAGTTTATGATTTCAAAAGGATTCTTCAATCTTGATTTACAAAACCTTATAATTTTCCTTTGATTTTTCAAGAACATCACATCGAATTGAGAGATATTTCACCCATTAGAGGTAAGGTTCGTTCTTCACCTCTAATGATTAGTTCTTTACTGAAATTCCCAAGTTATCAATCGTTTACATATATTTTCTAAGTTGTTTTGATGGATTAATCATGGAAATTTGGTTAAATTGAAGTTTAATGTTAAGATTTTGTGATTTTCGTAATGCTACCGTTTTCCTTGATTTAAGGTTGTTATTAATCAAGATTTGGATATTAAATGATGTTGAAATAAATGTTTTATCATAATAATCCCGAATTGGTTTGGATCTCTAGTTGTAGATGGCTAGATTTGGGGGTTTTGGTGAAGTTTTGAGGTTCTGGAGTTGCTTGAGGTTTATGGATGGGATTAGCTTGTTTTTAAATGTTTAATGATGATTAAAAGTGGTTAGAAGTGTTAGATTTTGGTTGGATAAAGTTTGGAGAGTAATCGAAGGTGTTTTCGGTTGTTTTAAATAACCGTTTTGGTAAATTTGGACAGAGCAACGAGGTAGCTTAGCTTCCTGGTGATTTTAATGCATAGAGATTAATTAATCCTCTATTCTTATGTGTTATAAATAGGGGAGAATACACCCAGACTAGATTGGTGAAGTTCCGGGAGCTCCGGAAGCTTGGTTACACTTCGGCAAAACGAGTGTGGCGTTGTCGGTGAGTGGAATTGGTTTTAAAAGTTTTTCAAAGGCTTGAAAGCAAGGTTTGGGGATTTAGTTTGAGTTTGAAATACTAACCTTGTAAAACCTATGTTTGATTTTTATATAACAAAGTGTTTTAAGGATTAAATTGAAAAACTTGAAATAGATTTTTAAGTCCCTCAAAAGGTTTCAAATCAACAAGGCTTTACTCTAGTTTGAAAAACTCAAACTCTAAAATATTTTCTAAGAGTTCCAAGGCCAAACTACTGAAAATCGTCTACGTGTATCGATATGCTCCTTGCCGTATCAATACCTTTTTTACAAATATGGCCACTGGAGAAAGCCGTTTCGATACACCCCTTACCGTATCGAAACATATTGCATCTGTATCGATACGCTCTCTCTATAAAATCAGATGATGTTTGAATGGCGTACCGATATAGTCTCACCTGTATCGATACGGTTTAAAAGGAATTTTAAATTCAGAAGACTTAAATGTTTTTTACTATTGGGCGTCAGTTGGTAGGTAACAATTTTATAAATAGTTGGTTAACTCGTACTGATACGCTCTTACCTGTATCGATACGTATTCTTCTAGTGAGCTTTGTGAGAAAAATTGCATCAATACGGTCTTGCCCATATCGAAACGCTTCCCTAACCCGTATCGATACGCCTACACGCGTATCGATATGCCCCTCTTATAATTGTGCAACAACTCTTTCTTTTTTGAGACAGCTATCGATACGGATCCCCGCGTACCGATACGGTAGGCTGGAGAAGTGCATTTATGGTGGAAAAAGAGGGTTCCAATGGCTATAATCATTTCCCTAACCACCCAAACGGCTAGAATTAATGGAGAAGGTATAAAATCAAGCATATTGAAGACCAACAACAACTATTGCATCCAAGAGAAACATCTATACAAAAATCCAAGCTCAAAGTACCTAAGTTCTCATTCTTGTAAAATCCCAAATTGTGTTGAGTTTAATTCCTATCTACAATTCCAATTTGGATTGAGTGCTTGTATCAAAAGGGGAAAATTTGTATTCTAAGAAATTCTACTTGCCTTGAAATTCTTCTTTGTATCCTAGTAAGGGTTTGGTCAAATTTTGAGTAGAAAATTTGACCTACTCAAAATTTGACTGGTATTGTAAAGGTTACCCCCTAATCCTAGAAAAGGGGAAAAGCAATTAGTGAATTGTTGGAAAATCCTTAGTGGTAGCTAAGGTAGTGGATGTAGAGTTCATTTGGAACTTGAATCACTCTAAATTGCCTTGTTCTTCAATTTTAGTCATTCCACTTTTTCCGATAAAATTTTAAAAACCCAATTCACCCTCCCTCTTGGCTTTGATCAATCCAATGATCCACTCAACAATTGGTATCAGAGCCTACCTCTTTGAAGGATTAACAACCGTAAGAGGAGATTCTAGGAAGAGTGTGATCATCTACAAAGCAAGCCATGGCATCTACCTCCAGCTCTAGCATGTACGAGTCTTAATCTATCACCAAACCGCCTTTCTTCAACGATGACAACTATCCTTTTTGGAAGAACCAGATGCATTTCTTCATAAAGTCTAGTGATTATATTGTCTGGGATGCTATAGAGGATGGTCCCATTATTCCTATGAAAAGAGAGGATGAAGGAAGAATTGTGCCAAAAAGAAAAAATGAATGAGTGAAAATGATAGAAAGAAGCTTCAAATCAATGACAAGGCTCTTCACATGCTATTTTGTGCCTTTGGACCCGATATCTACTCCAAAGTTTCTTCCATTGAAAGTGCTAAAGAAGTATGGGATACACTTGAGACAACCTATGAAGGAACAAGCGATGTAAAGGAAACAAAAATTGGAATTCTCAATCTTAGCTATGAGAATTTCAGGATTGAGTCCGACGAAACCGTTTCAAAGATGTTTGATCATTTTTCAACAATCGTCAATGGGCTAAAGGGTTTTGGAGAGATCATCTCGGAGGACAAGTTAGTCCGGAAGCTACTCTACTCACTTCCTGAGTCTTGGGATGGGAAAAAAACCGCTATCAATGAGGCAAAGAATTTGAAGACACTAAAGCTTGATGAACTAGTTGGTTCTCTCCTAACTCATGAAATAATGAAGCAAGGAAGGGAAGGCGAAAGGAATAAAGAAGAAAGAAGAGTAGAAGAACTTGAGGTAGACAAGAAAAAGAAACTAGGAGTGGCTCTTAAAGCTTCGCTACATGAGGAAAGCACTTCTAGTGAGGAGGAAGATTTTGAAGAATTGGATATGATAGCCAAGAGATTCTCACGATTAATGAGGTCCAATCGGTGTAGGAAGTTTCAAAGAAAGATGGATTTCAAGACCAAAAACAAAGAAGAAGAAAATGATTCGATCATATGCTATGAGTGCAAGAAACCAGGTCATATTCGTTCCAAGTGTCCTCAACTCAAGAAGAAGGGCTTTGAGAAGAAGAAAAAGCTCAAAGCTAAGCTTGCTACTTGGAGTGATGAGGAGTCATCCGAGGATGACGAACAAGAAGTGGCCAACCTTTGCCTTATGGTTCTTGAGGAAGATTCTTCTATGGTAACCTTTGCCAATTCTTAGGTAGTATGCTCATATCTTGGTTCTCTAAGAAACAAAACAGTGTAGCTCTATCTACCATCGAATTCGAGTACATATTTGTTGAGTGTGTAAAAGTTCTATTATTTACACCCTTTTTAACCCATATTTCAGCTACATTCAAGCATCATTTCATTGCATTTAGGCTAGTTTACAGCAAAACATCACAAATATATAAAAGGCACAGATTCTACTAAAAATGGTTGTTTTTGGCAGGTTGCCGCCGTTGTAGATGGTGAAGGCGGGCGCGGGGCAGAGAAGCAGAAGAGCTGAACTGGACAAGCAGATAAAGAGGACGATGCTGCCATGGTGCTGCCGTGACAGCAGAGGACGACAGCAAGTTAGTGGAGAAAAAGTAAAGTGGACCTCGATAGATAGAGAAAATTATGCTTGTCTGTCGTGTGAAAACCTTATATTTTTCCAAGCCCCGGATCAAAAGATATGTCAAGCCCAAAGCTCAAGGAGAGAAAATCCCAAGAAATAAGGAGGACGGCTGGAAAGTAGATTCCTTGGAGATTAAGTCTTTATTAGAATCATACTTTTAATTAAAGTTGTAATCCTTGTTAACTTAGATAACTTGAGCCCAAAGCTTATATAAGGGCATGCATTTTAACCTAGGGCATATCTCATAACCCATAGCCGATTTCCCCATAACCGACAACCAAAAACCCTCCGCCGTTTACCCGCCGTCGATATGTTCTAAAACCCCCTAGGGCCACGGGTTGATTTGTAAAGTAGTTGCAAGGGTTGTTTTGTTTTAGAAATTTTCAGTTTAATAAAATAAACTTCAAGTTCTCTTATTTTGGTTATTAATATCTTGCTAGAGCATCGGGAGAGCATTGTGAGGTTATCTATTTACTTAGCATCGGGAGAGTTAAGTATACGAAAGAAATAAGAGCAAGTTCTCTAGTTTATAGTTGAACTATCTCGTGCCTAGGGATATGGCGAGGTTAAGTGGCTAAAGAAGAATTCATACACATCGGTGTTCATCCTTCGATTCACGCCGGGAGGTATCATCAAGACGTGATCATCGACAGACTTGGACCTAGGGATAGGCCAAGGCAGATCTGGGATTCTTACCAAACTTGAAAGTACTGAGTTGATGTGTTTGCTGCCGCGACAATCAACGAACTGCTGCCGCGACAGGTGCTGCCGCGACGGGCGCGACGACAGAACTGGATTTCCTAAACTCTGCAATACTTGCACTACTGAGCAATTCAATACGAGCCCATTCTCTCTATATTGATACTTTTACTCTTTTATTTACGTTTTCTTCATTATTCTCGTGACAACTTTCTTAAATATTTTCTTTACTTTCGTGCAGTGAATTAAGGTGAAGCTATTAGCCCAATCCCTGTGGAGACGATATCCGATACTTCGTATCACTTTACTACTTGCGTCGTGTACACTTGCACTACCATTGCGATAGACTATTTTACACGCAACAAGTTTTTGGCGCCGTTGCCGGGGATTGGCAACATAACTCTACCTTTCTTTTATTGCACTTTTCATTTTTATTTTTTGTTTTTATTTTTATTTTTCTATTTTTCTTTGGTGCATTCAACTCTTGCTTTTCACAAGGTTTCTTGTTTATGCGTAGATCGAATCGGGGTAAAGATCCTGAGTATCAATTAGATCTGGAAATCGAACAATCATTCAATCTCAAGAAAAAACTTCGTCACCTTCTAGCCAGGAACGAGTACCTTGAGGAACAGCTAGAGAAGATGGCACACCAAGGAAACGACCCTCCTGATGGAGATGAAGAGGGCAGACCGCCTGTCGGCAACCCTGCCGCCGGCCGACGGTCCTGTCGTGACTACATGCTGAACGATCATATAGAACTGGAGACCACGCTACCGGATATTGATGTTGACAACTTCGAGCTTAAACCTGTCATGTTTAGTATGATCAACAATGTCGGTCAATTCAGTGGTGATGTTACAGAGGATGCCAAGGAGCATCTCAAAACGTTCCAGGAAATCTGTGGTTCGTTTAGACTGCCAGGAGTGAATCCGAAGATACTGAGGCTTCGATTATTTCCCCATTCATTGAGGGACAGAGCTAAAACTTGGTGGAATAAACTTACGCCGGGTTCAATTAGAACTTGGGCAGATTTATCTCGTGAATTTTTATCTCGTTTTAATCCTTCGCATTTATATGAGCGATTACGCAACGAAATTGCTACTTTTCAATAGGAAGATGATGAGCCGATGCAGGAGGCCTGGGACAGATTTACTACTCTTCTACGGAACTGCCCAATGCACGGATTCCCCGTCTGGAATCAGGTAACTAAGTTTTATAATGCTGCCAATTTACAAACTCGTATTCGAATTGATTAGGCAGCAAATGGACTATTATTGGATAAAGATCCGGACGAGGCTATGCAAGTCTTGAAAAATCTGGCTAAGAATGAGGAGCAGTTTCCGATAGCAAGAAGAGGGGGTAAACGGGTACTTGCTGTCAAGGATTATGAGGCCGACAACACAATGAAATCACAGGTAGCATTCCTTACTAAAGCAATGAAAAAATTATTGAATGATGATGGAAAACATGGATTTGCTGTTGAGGAGGTATGTGAAATCTGTGAGGGAAATCATGGTTCGGATGAATGCCCGATACAGTTAGAAGAGGGAAAATATGTTGGAAACTACAAGCCGAATTACAATTCCAACAACTATAATCCCAATTGGGGGAAGGATCCCAAATTTTCTTGGAGCAATCCTAATAATGCCCTGAATCCTCAAGCACATAACCAGAATCAGGGAGGTCCTAGATTGCTGACGCGACAGCAACTGCCGCCGCAGCAGCAACAGTAGCCACCAGCTGCCGCGAGCAGTATACTGGAATAGACTCTGGCCACTTTTATGTCTCAGACAGGTACTTATATTGAGAATATGAATTAGTTTGTCAAGAAGACAGAGAATTTTATGGATAAAACAGATATGAGGATGACAAATCATGAAGCCACTCTGAAATCTTTGGAGACACAAATGGGTCAGGTTTCCCAACATATTAAGCTGAGGCAGACTGGAGGATTTCCTAGTAATATTGAAAATGCTAGGCAACCCACACATGAGCAGTGTAAAGCTATTACTACTAGGAGTGGGAAGAAACTACCAGGGCCGGAAAAGGAAGCTGAAACAGTAAAGGATCCAGTCTCAGATAAACCTGCCGAGGAAACTGCCCCGACAGGTGATAAACAGATTGCTGCCGATGAGCCTGTCAGGACAGCAGAAGCGACAGAGGAGAAAAACGATGATTTTCGTCCTCAGATTCTTATGTAGTGGGAAGGACGTATTGCTGATTACCGTCCCCCACCCCCTTTCCCTCAACGGATACAACAAGCTAAGCAAGAATCTTAACTTAAAAAGATTTATGATATTTTTAAGCAAGTTCATATTAATATTCCGTTGTTAGATGCCGTGAGGGAGATGCCCGGTTATGCGAAATTTCTCAAGGATGTCATGTCAAAGAAATCTAAACTTGGGGAATTTGAGACGGTAAAGATGACAGAAGGTTGCATGAGTATTCTTCATCGGCAGCCACCCCAGAAAAAGAAGGATCCGGGGAGCTTCATCATACCTTGCGTAATCGGAAATAAATTTGTGGGTAAGGCACTTTGTGATCTTGGTGCTAGTGTTAATTTAATGCCAAAATCTATTTTTCAGAAATTAGGTATTGGAAAGGCGCGGCCCACGACAGTAACTCTGTAGCTGGCAAACCGCTCTTACGTTCATCCGGAAGGAAAAATTGAAGATATTCTGGTAAGAGTGGATAAATTTATTTTTCCTGCTGACTTTCTTGTTTTAGATTGTGAAGCAGATGAAAATGCACCAATCATCCTTGGGCGACCCTTCTTAGCCACGGGAAGATCACTGATTGATGTGGAGAAAGGAGAACTCACCATGCGAGTGAACGATCAAGAGATTAAGTTGAATGTTCTCCAAGCGATGAAACATGCTGATGTAGACGAGGAATACAAGGCTATCACTGACGTTACCCTTGATCAACCCTGCATCAGGTCGGGCTGTCATGACATCAAATTTGGGCACTGCCGCGGCAGCCACCTACCGGCCTGTCACGATAGCACTGATGACAGCACCGACGACAGCAACTCCTCTAACTCCGACACATCTGATACTGAAGATCAAGAGGAGGTAAACTGGATAGGCAATCGTCCAGGTAAGTTATTCGAACCTTTGAATTATACTTCGGATAACCATTTAATCCAAAAGCCATCTACTATTGAACCACCTGCCCTAGAATTGAAGCCCCTACCAGGGCAGCTAAAATATGCTTTTCTTGGTTCAAATGATACGTTGCCCGTAATCATCTCTTCTAAGCTGCCACAGGAACAGGAACGGCAGCTAATAGGCATGCTACGGCAGCACAAAAAGGCGATTGGATGGACGATTGCTGACATTCAAGGCATCAGTCCAGCGTTATGCATGCACAAAATCCTTCTAGAGGAAGATCATAAGCCGACTATAGATGCCCAAAGGCGGTTAAATCATGCGATGAAAGAGGTGGTGCGTAAAGAGATAATCAAATGGTTAGATGCTGGTATTATTTACGCCATCTCCAACAGCAAATGGGTGAGCCCGGTGCAATGCGTTCCAAAGAAAGGAGGAATGACCGTGGTGACCAATGAAAACAATGAGTTAATCCCAACCAGGACTGTGACCGATTGGAGGGTTTGTATGGACTATCGGAAGCTTAACAAAGCTACCCGAAAGGACCACTTTCCTTTACCCTTTATTGATCAAATGCTTGATAGATTAACGGGTAAACCTTACTATTGTTTTCTTGATGGTTATTCAGGTTATAATCAAATTGCTATCGCACCGGGGGATCAAGAAAAGACAACTTTCACATGCCCCTACGGAACATACGCTTTTAGGAGAATGTCGTTCGGATTATGTAATGCACCCGCCACCTTTCAAAGGTGCATGATGGCCATATTCTCCGACATGGTGGAGGACTTCTTCGAAATTTTCATGGATGATTTTTCTGTCTTTGTAGACGATTTTGAGAGCTGCCTTGACAATCTACAAAAGGTACTTGAAAGATGTGAAAAAGCAAATCTAGTTCTAAATTGGGAAAAATGCCACTTTATGGTGGATGAGGGGATAGTCCTTGGCCATAAGATTAGCTGCCGTGGGATAGAAGTCGACAGGGCCAAAATAGAAGTGATCGAGAAGCTGCCGCCGCCGACCACAGTCAAGGGTATTAGAAGTTTCTTAGGATATGCTAGTTTTTATCGGAGATTCATTGCAAATTTCTCAAAAATCACCAAGCCTCTATGCCATCTTTTGGAGCAGAACCGACCCTTTGACTTTAATGATGAATGTACTGAAGCATTCAAGGTTCTTAAGGAAAAACTGGTAACAGCCCCAATAGTACAGCCACCAGACTGGACACAACCATTTGAGATTATTTGTGATGCTAGTTACTATGCTGTCGGGGCAGCACTTGGGCAGCGGAGAGACAAATTATTCCATGTCATATATTATGCCAGCAAGACATTGAATGATGCCCAAGTAAACTACACCACCACAGAGAAAGCGTTATTAGCTGTGGTGTTCTCCATTGACAAGTTCCGTTCCTACATACTTGGGACGAAGGTAATAGTGCACACAGACCATTCTGCCCTGAAGTATTTGTTCGCGAAAAAGGATGCGAAGCCTAGATTGATACGGTGGATCCTGCTATTGCAAGAATTCGACCTTGAAATCAAGGACAAAAAAGGGACAGAAAATCAGGTGGCAGATCACTTGTCAAGGTTGGAGAAGGGACAGAGTCTACCAATAGATGAGACACACATACTGGAGACCTTCCCAGACGAGCAGCTCTTTGCTGCCGCAATCGCTGCCGCGACAGCCATGGCGGCAGGTAAGTCTTCTGAACCCCCTGGTATGCTGATTTCGTTAATTTTATAGTTAGCGGAATAATTCCTTCTGATCTTAATTATCAAGCCAGGAAGAGGTTCCAAAATGATGTTAAGCATTATTATTGGGACGAACCTCTTCTTTTCAAAATATGTGCAGATCAGGTTATAAGGAGGTGTGTACCACAAGAAGAGCAAGAAGACATTCTTCATCACTGCCATGCTTCACAGTTTGGAGGTCACTTAGGAGGCAACAAAACTGCTGCCAAGGTGCTGCAGTCAGGGTTTTATTGGTCGTCGCTGTATAAAGATGCACAAATCTTCTACAAGAACTGTGACAGGTGCCAGAGGACAGGTAACATCTCAAGGAGAAACGAGATGCCGCTGCAGAACATTCTAGAAGTCGAGATCTTCGACGTTTGGGGGATTGATTTTATGGGACCTCTTCCATCTTCATGTGAAAATCTATACATCCTCCTAGCAGTAGATTATGTCCCTAAGTGGGTTGAAGCCATCGCCACACAAAAGAATGATGCCAAGACAGTCCAAAAGTTTTTACACAAAAACATCTTTTCTAGGTTTGGCATCCCTAAGGCGATTATCAGTGATGAAGGGAGACATTTTGACAACAGGATTATTGCTGCCGCCTTGAAGAAATATGGTGTCAAGCATCGGATCGCGACAGCATATCACCCACAGACCAATGGACAAGCTGAAATATCTAATAGGGAAGTTAAGAACATTCTTGAGAAGATGGTTAAATCAACTAGGAATGATTGGTCTTTACTCCTCAATGATGCGTTATGGGCATATAGGACAGCTTTTAAGACTCCATTAGGCATGTCTCCGTACCGATTGATTTATGGGAAAACCTGTCATCTACCTGTCGAGATAGAGCACAGAGCATACTGGGCGATCAAGGAAGTGAATTTGGACTTGGACAAGGCAGGTCAGAAAAGACTGTTAGATTTGAACGAGATTGAAGAAATACGGACAATGGCCTACGACAATGCAAGAATTTACAAGGAGAAAACTAAGAAGTGGCATGACAAGAAGTTGCTGCCACGACAGTTCTGCCCAGGGCAGCTTGTATTGTTGTTCAATTCTAGATTGAAACTCTTCCCAGGGAAGCTAAAATCTAGATGGTCTGGCCCGTTCCAAGTTGTACAAGTTTTTCCCCATGGTGCCATCACAATCCGATCATTAAAAGACGAGCACCAATTCAAAGTCAACGGACAGCGCCTCAATCATTATCAGGGGACTGAAGCCCCAGGAATACAGGAAGTGGTTACCTTAGGAGATGCCCCCAAGGCATCCCTAATTTAACCTAAATTTTATTTTTATTTATTTTTATTATTTTTTATTTTTTAGGAAATAAGGTTTATTTTATTCGAATAATGTTTTTATGTTTTCTGTTTTTAGGAAATAAATGAGTCAAGAAGAATAGGAGAAGTGACCCAAGCCCACCATCCATCCATCAGCCCAACAGAGCCCAATATTGAAGCATATCGTTCCAGCTGCCGCCGCAGACACGGATAAGACAGGCTGTCAACAGACTGTCACGGCAGACGCGGAAACGTGTGACAGACGCGTAACAGACGCATAAATGCGTGTCAGACGCGTCAGACACGCTAAAGCTCAATAGTCGCCCCGTTATTCACGCCTGTCGTTACAGCATTAAACGGGCAGCAACACTTCCTCTATAAAACCCCGTTTCATTTTCATTTTCCTCACTTCTACTTATTCTTACTTGCTCTCCCATCTCGTTTTTCTTTGTTTTCTTTACTTTCATAAAACCCTTGCAACTAACATGTCTTCCAGAAGAACCCGCCGCAGTGCTGCTTCAGCCTCTTCACCGACAGCACCCACCCCGCAGTCCTTCGCTACCAAGGATCTATGGGAAGAAAGAGGTTTTATTTACATTCGAAAGGCAGAGAATATGGGGCTCAAGCTGTTCATCGCAAGGACAATAAGGGCCCTGCTGTGGGAGAAATTTGCAGAGCAACCAACACAAATGAATGAAATGCTGGTGAGGGAATTCTATGCTGCCATTGACAGCAGGACGACAACAGCAGTGACCGTCCGAGGGACAGAAGTGCCATTCACAGCAAAATGCATCAACAATTTCTATGGCCTATACTTCAGCCCCAATGACGATGCTCATCAGCAGTTCCTGGACACCCTAGACAATGCCGCCTTCGATGCTGTCATGGCAGAAGTGACAGAAGAAGGAACTGAATGGAACACGAGCAAGAAAAATCCCAATACCGTAAGAAGGGGGCAGCTGCTACCAGAAGCCAAATTATGGAACGCTTTCATCAAGACGCGGATTCTGCCGTCCTCCCATCACACCACAGTGGACCAGCAGAGGCTAGCCCTAATCCACTCAATCATGAACAATCGACCCATAAATATGGGACGCTACATACGGGAGAGTATTTTGGACTGCGCCCATAGATCGACAGCCCTCCTCTGCCATCCCTTCCTTATTACATCTCTCTACCGCTGCTCTACTGTGCCTGAAGCCACCACCGATCGCCTAGTAAAGGGAAAGGGCTGGATAGACAAGAATATTATCAGCCTCATGGAGCTGATAGTAGCACCCCCCATCTCTTCTGTCAACCCTAATGCCGCCCCAGCAGAATCATCAGAGGAGCCCAACACTGAACCTGCCGCAGCAGCTGCTCCGACAGACCCATCCACTCAAATCCTTGCTGCCATTCAGAGGATGGAGGACAGATAGCTGGGTTTGATGACTTTCATCAAGGATTTTGCCGCATCCACGGTAAATTTCATTCACCATACTTTAAATTATCCTGATGTTGTCTTTCCCACCTTCCCTGCCCACTATTTCACCGTCCCCACCCCTGCCCACACACCTACACCGGTTGCCACACCCCGTACGCAATCTACTGCCTCCACCCCATCACCTGCCTCGACTGCAGCCGGCAGCTCTCAGGCCGACACATCCGCCCGAGGAACAAAACGACCGCCCTCGGATGACATTGCTACCTTCGTAGCTGGTTTTTCTTCTTCCTCCGTCTTGGCAGAAAGCGAGACAGAACCCTCTATTCGGAGGAACTTGGAGAAAGAATTCACACCTGTCAAGAGACAGAAAAGGGTGGCCAACAAGAAAACCCTGCCCAAGGCCACCACCAGCAGCAGCAGCAGCAGTTGGGACAACGGCAGCAGCTCCGACATCCAGGTTGTAGAGCAACCACAGCAGCCTGCCCCAAAGCCCAGAATCCGCCGCCAAATCCGCCTCAGCAGCAGCAATGAAGACAGTGCTTAAAATTTAAGTTTCTTATTTTCTTATTGCTGCCTGCCATATCTATATTTTGTGATGTACTACCTTCATTTATTTTCATTTTGTCATTTGCATTGAGGGCAATGCAACCCCCGAGTTTGGGGGTGGCAACCCTCCATTTTAATGGAGTCTAAGTACATCTTAATTAATTGTTGTGTCTTTTACTTAGTTTATTTTTCTCTAAAAAAACATAAAAAAATGAAAATATTGAAAATTTTGGCTGAAAACTGTGAATTGAACTTACCTGTCGTGACAGCTCTGTCATGGCAGCGACTTTAGGATAGTTTAAGGAGAAGTTTAGAGCCTTTCTATAGTTCTGAAAACTTAAAACACCATTGTGACTGTTATACTGATTAGACTTCTTTTAGCCAAACTAGAATAGGAAGCTTAGCACTTGAATAGCCCCTAGAGGTGCCTAACACTGGCTCTAGGAAAGAAGTTTAGCAAAAGAGACTCAACAGCCCTAGAGGTGCCCGAAACTGGCTCTAGGAAGTTAACTAGAGGTGCCTAAAACTGGCTCTAGTCAAACTTTAGCTTGAAAAATAGAGAAATCGAGTCAAAACAAAAAAAAACTCAAAGGAGCAGAAAAAAATACCTTCAAAAGATAAACTTTGGCATAAAAATTTCAAGTTAAGAGTTGATTATTCTAGTGAAATTAAGAGAGTCTTGGCATATAACTGTTCACAAGCATGCACACACTGCACGAGGACTATAGTGAGATTCCGGACAGATCCTAAATTATCCGACAGGTTGCTGCCGCCATAGGGAACGAACGACGGGTAAGGGAAAGTTCACTGTTTGAAAGCCAAAATAAAAATATTTCATTTTTTCTTTTAGGTCTTAGTTGCTTGTGGGCAAGCAAAAACTTGAGTTTGGGGGTGTGTTGAGTGTGTAAAAGTTCTATTATTTACACTCTTTTTAACCCATATTTCTGCTACATTCAAGCATCATTTCATTGCATTTAGGCTAGTTTATAGCAAAACATCAAAAATATATAAAAGGCGCAGATTCTACTAAAAATGGTTGTTTTTGGCAGGTTGCCGCCGTCGTAGATGGTGAAGGCGGGCGCGGGGCAGTGAAGCAGAAGAGCTGAACTGGACAAGCAGATAAAGAGGACGATGCTGCCATGGTGCTGCCGTGATAGCAGAGGACGACAGCAAGTTAGTGGAGAAAAAGTAAAGTGGACCTCGATAGATAGAGAAAATTCTACTCGTCTGTCGTGTGAAAACATTATATTTTTCCAAGCCCCGGATCAAAAGATATGTCAAGCCCAAAGCTCAAGGAGAGAAAATCCCAAGAAACAAGGAGGACGGTTGGAAAGTAGATTCCTTGGAGATTAAGTCTTTATTAGAATCATACTTTTAATTAAAGTTGTAATCCTTGTTAACTTAGATAACTTGAGCCCAAAGCTTATATAAGGGCATGTATTTTAACCTAGGGCATATCTCATAACCCATAGCCGATTTCCCCATAACCGACAACCAAAAACCCTCCGCCGTTTACCCGCCGTCGATATGTTCTAAAACCCCCTAGGGCCACGGGTTGATTTGTAAAGTAGTTGCAAGGGTTGTTTTGTTTTAGGAATTTTCAGTTCAATAAAATAAACTTCAAGTTCTCTTATTTTGGTTATTAATATCTTGCAAGAGCATCGGGAGAGCATTGTGAGGTTATCTATTTACTTAGCATCGGGAGAGTTAAGTATACGAAAGAAATAAGAGCAAGTTCTCTAGTTTATAGTTGAACTATCTCATGCCTAGGGATAGGGCGAGGTTAAGTGGTTAAAGAAGAATTCATACACATCGGTGTTCATCCTTCGATTCACGCCGGGAGGTATCATCAAGACGTGATCATCGACAAACTTGGACCTAGGGATAGGCCAAGGCAGATCTGGGATGCTTGCCAAACTTGAAAGTACTGAGTTGATGTGTTTGTTGTCACAACAATCAACGGACTGCTGCCGCGACAGGTGTTGCCGCGACGGGCACGACGACAGAACTGGATTTCCTAAACTCTGCAATACATGCACTACTGAGCAATTCAATACCAGCCCATTCTCTCTATCTTGATACTTTTATTCTTTTATTTACGTTTTCTTCATTATTCTCGTGACAACTTTCTTAAATATTTTCTTTACTTTCGTGCAGTGAATTAAGGTGAAGCTATTAGCCCAATCCCTGTGGAGACGATATCTGATACTTCGTATCACTTTACTACTTGCGTCGTGTACACTTGCACTACCATTGCGATAGACTATTTTACACGCAACAATATTTTAGGGAGTTGTTGTGCTCAAGTCCTTTGGATGAAGCAACAACTCTTAGATTATAGAGTTAAAGTTGAAACCATACCCCTTAAGTGTGATAACACTAGTGCTATATGCCTAACCAAAAATCCCATCCAACACTCTAGAACCAAACATATAGAAATAAGGCATCATTTCATTAAAGATCGTGTCCTTAAGAAAGATGTTGTTATAGAGTATGTTGACACCTTGAACCAACTAGCAGACATTTTTACCAAACCTCTAGACAAATAGCATTTTTGGTCACTTAGGAGAGAGCTAGGTCTAACTAGCCTATCTTGACCCTTTAGTACTCTTTTGAGGTTAAAATTGCTTGATTTTGTGAAAATGCATGTTTATGTGTTGTTAATCTTGATAGAAACCATGCTTATAGCTAGGGGGAGTATGCTTCTATTAATATATGCTTAGACTCGCTCATTCATCAATTGCATACATTTAGAAGATGTTAAAGTAGAGACTTTGGTTGTTCTAAAAGCCAAAATGCATTTCTGGGCATATGGTATCGATACGGCCTTATGCGTATCGATACGAGCACTTCATTAGTTGACCAAACTACATTTTCTCTCTTACGGGTATCGATACGGTTAAACTCGTTTCGATATGAGTTGTGAACATTTCAATACGGATGCCATCCGTTTCGATACGGTCCCTTGACACGCGTTTCTAGAGAATTACCATTTTACCCCCATATCTATACACCCTTTGGCATATTGATACTCGATCGCGCAGACAGCTACTTAATGGCATTAAAAGTGTTTCACTTTTACCAAAACTAAATTTTCAAAACCGTAGCCGACTTTACTCTATAAAAAGCCTCTCAATCCCTTATATTTTCACCAAAAAACTAAAAATCTTTTGAAGGTTTTTCTAAATCAAGCCAAAGTCTTAAGGCTCTCCATCAAATTGGTGCACAATCTTCTTACATTCTTCCCTATCTCAATATCAAGGTATAAAACTCCTTTTCTTTTTATGCTAATGCCAAGTGTGTTGTCGATCCCTCGGGTAATATTGTTGTCGTTAACTCCTATCTCATGGGCAAAAAGATTACCGTAGATGTTCCATCTCTTTGTGATGTTTTTAAGTTTAAGGATGAGGGTATCGAAGATGAGAATTCTCTTGGACATGTTTTTGGGGGTTCCGTGACCTTTCTCAATGCTCAAGATCAAATCCTACACTTAATGATTACTTGGTGGTTTAGACCTTTGGGAGGAAAATATTCAACCATCTGCCAAGTTGATGACTTTTGGATTCAGTGCTTTCGCCAGAGACAACAACCAAACCTTGCTCGCATCATGTTTGGGGAGATTGTCTTTCTCGTGCAACATCGTCATACAACTCTTGTCACTTCATTCACCCATGGCACCGCCTTGAGCTATTTCATCACTCAAAAGAAGATTGATTGCTCTCACGACTATACTACACCCCTTACCGATCCCATTGATGAGAGATCTCTTTCTAGGGGGAAGTTTCATTACTTCAATGGTAGTTAACTTCGTATCTCCGAGCTTCCTAGCGATGTAATTCCCGAAGAGATTGACAATCCTCAAGCTCTTCAACTCCTCCTCCACCTTTCATGGATTCTCTTATGACTTTTCTCAATGAACAATTCACGGGCTTATGCACGGGGATTGCTTCTATGGATCAAGTCAAGAATTCGGGGTTTTCCGCCATAGACACACACTTCACAAGCCTAGAAGATTGCATGACAAATGGGGATAAGCGTATCTCATCCATTGAGGCCGAGCACAATTCGATGAACATCTATCTCACAGCCTTCCATGATGAGTGGTGTCAATCTAGGAGGAATGATGATGCCAACGAAGATGATGAAGACGGTGATGGAGACGACTCGTAGATTGTCTTTGCATTCCATTCATGTCATTTAGGATTTCTAGTTTATACACTTTGAATTATGTTCTTAGGATTAAGTTTTCCTTTTAAAACCTATGCTTTGATTATTGTGTTGGGATTTTATTTTGATGTTTTCTCATTTGTGAACTTAATGTCTATCTATTATATGTTGCTTGGTTATTGATTAAGTTTATACACTTTAGCCTATGTCTCTTATTTTTTATCTAACAAAAAGGGGGAGAGAGAACAAGCCCACTTCAATTATTGTGTTGGGATTAAGTTTATACAGTTTAGCCTATGTCTCTTATTTTTGATCTAACAAAAGGGGGGAGAGAGAACAAGCTCACTTCAATTTTTAAACATAGAATTTACCTAGCATAACATTAAGGGGGAGTTATTTTCCAAAGGTTTTTCAAAAAGTCTTAAAATTTTCAAGCTCTGGTTTTGTTATATCAAAAGGGGGGAGATTATAAAACCTATGTTTGATTTTGATATAACAAAGTGTTTTAAGGATTTAATTGAAAAACTTGAAATAGATTTTTAAGTCCCTCAAAAGGTTTCAAATCAACAAGGCTTTACTCTAGTTTGAAAAACTCAAACTCCAAAATATTTTCTAAGTGTTCCAAGGCCAAACTACTAAAAATCGTCTAAGCGTATCGATACGCTCCTTGTCGTGTCGTTACTTTTTTTATAAACTTGGCCACTGGAGAAATCTATTTCGATATGCCCCTTACCGTATCGAAATAGGGTATCAAAACAGATTGCATCTGTATCGATACGCTCTCTTTATAAAATCAGATGGAGTTTGAATGACGTACTGATACGGTCTCACCCGTATCGATATGCTCTTACCCGTATCGATACGGATTCTTCTAGTGAGCTTTGTGAGAAAAATTGCATTGATACGGTCTTGCCCATATCGAAATGCTTCTCTAACCTGTACCGATACGCCTACACGTGTATCGATACACCACTCTTATAATTGTACAACGACTCTTTCTTTTTGGAGACATGTATCGATACAAATCCCCGCGTACCAATACGGTAGGCTGAAGAAGTGCATTTATGGTGGAAAGAGAGGGTTCCAACGACTATAATCAATTCCCTAACCACCCAAACAGCTAGAATTAATGAAGAAGATATAACATCAAGCCCATTGAAGACCAACAACAACTATTGCATCCAAGAGAAACATCTATACAAAAATCCAAGCTCAAAGTGCCTAATTTCTCATTCTTGTAAAATCCTAAATTTGTTGAGTTTAATTCCTATCTTGTATTCCAATTTGGGTTGGGTGCTTGCATCAAATGGGATAAATTTGTATTGTGAGATATTCTACTTGCCTTAAAATTCTTCTTTGTATCCTAGTAAGGGTTTAGTTAAATTTTGGGTAGAAAATTTGACCGGTATTGTAAAGGTTACCTCCTAAGCCTAGAAAAGGGGAAGAGCGATTAGTGAATTGTTGGAAAATCCTTAATGGTAGCTAAGGTAGTGGATGTAGAGTTTATTTGGAACTTGAACCACTCTAAATTGCCTTGTTCTTCAATTTTAGTCATTCAACATTTTCCAACAAAATTTTAAATACCCAATTCACCATCCTTCTTGGATTTGATCAATCCATTGATCCACTCAACAAACCTAAATCTGGAAGTAAGTATGAGATTTTTCGCTCTTGATTCTCGGTTATTATCCCATTGGATTTATGATCATGCTCTTGTTTTGAATATAGATTTATACCTACTATTTTATGCCTGTTTTGAGAAATGAAATGATGACTTCAATAATCCTATGAGATAGAATTGATAATTCAATGAGATAGAACTATTTGAGAAAATGCTATGCATTGTACAAGCTTTTGAAATGGGATGAGAATGTCTTTGATTGATGCATTGAAAAATCGTAGGTAATGATGTTAAAATGAATATATTGGCATGAGATGAGAATATTGTTACCGGATATAATTGGTCGACCAATAGGATAAGAAGTGCACTATAATATACAAAATTCGTACATGCTCTTTGGTTCGGGCAATGGGGGTAGTGCCATCCCGTCCCAAAGTGAGAGTGTGGTGATGAGAGATTCCACCACGGTAGGTCTTGGTGAAACACCCAAGCCTTGTGGTGATGAGAGATGCCGCCATGAGAGTCCGGTGATGTGAGATTCCACCGGGGTAGGACTTGATATTTAATCAAGATATCTGCATATCTGAGCAATTTTGTTAAAATGCCAATATATGAGTGTGATTATGAGATTCACATGTATTTGTTTATAAATGATTTTATGCATTGTGTTTTGCATATGAGAATATGATTTGAGAAACGCTTTATGAAATTTAAGCATGTGAGGCTTTGTCTTGAGACTATGCATTTGTTGAATGCATGAGATTAATGGTACATGTGATTTAAATGATGTGGTTTTGCTATGAAAATGATTTCAAGTATGGGCATGATGAGATGGAGTTTTCTAAATGAAAAATGATTTAAAAAATGTATTGTTTTGTTGGGTTGTTTTGAGCATCCCTCACTAAGCAATTGTACTTACGCTCTCTTTTTCCAACAATGTAGAGAATTAGCTTGCTTGGGCAGCAAAAAGGCTAGAAGAATTCCTTGAAATGTGGTTAAGCTCGAGTATGGTTTTACATTTGCTTATTAGTAATAATAGTTGGCAATAGGAGGATACCATGTTGTTTGGGAGATGTGTTTTGAAACTCCCTGGTTTGTGTTAAGTTTTGAATGCCCTTAATGACTTGTAAATAGCCTTTAATGTTTGGTTTATGCGTTGGTTTGTGTTTTGACTTCTAAGTGGCTACTTGTGCATAGGTTGCATGCATATAGATTCCCTTGATGCCTATGGACTTGCTATGATGTTTTTTCTGCCATGTATGTTGTGGTTTGATGTTCTAAATATGTTGTATGCATGATGGAATGGTTTAGTATGGATTAAAGTGTGAAAAACCAGCAAAAAGTGTCATTACAGGCCCAAGTGTTTCGATACACTCGAGCCTGTACCAAAATAGTGAGCTTGAAATGGCCTAAGTATTTCGAAACATGGAGGTTTGTTCCGGTAAATTTTGCTTTTGGAAGCCTTTGTTCCTAAACACCTCAAAGGGTGTTTCGATACGGGCCTGTGTTCTGAGCCTTGAGAACATGTTTCGGTATGCTTGTTTCGATACATGGCTAGTCTGTACCGAAACAACAAGTTGTTATGTTAGTTGTTGGAATATTCTAAAATTCCGATTCCTTATGTTTTTGTCCCTGAACATTGTGTATGCAATTAAATGAACATGAATGATTATTTTGAGCTGAGTTTTGGCAGTGAAGCATGAAATATGTTTAATTAAAGGTCAGTAACTATAAAAGTGGATAAGTCCCTATATTATGATAAAATTACAAAATGGTCCCTAAAACGTATTTGAATGCAATTGAGTTTCAATTCGTTGCTTGATCGAGTTACAAATTGTTCCGTTGCGATGTTAAACACTTAGGATCCTAATGAGCATCTAGATAAGATAAAAAAATTAGGGCTGTTTATTGAGGTAAACCTTCCGATTTACTTCAATATTCCCCGTGTGATCCGTACGGATCGGTCTTTCGCCCAGACTGGGTCGAGGGGGTTATGTTTGGTGGTATCAGAGCCATGTTTCAGAAGAATTCAGAGGTAAGGTTGATGTGATTTTGTTGTTTGTTTGAATTCTTGATGAATGTTATGCACAATGATTGATTATGCAATGTTTTGAATCTTTGTTTGACTTGTGTGAGATGCACGTTGTTTGATAACATGAATTATAATTGTTATATGTTGTTGGGGAAGAAAGTAAGGGTACCCATTTCCATATTATTACTAATATAAAGAGAACTTTAGTTTTGAAAAGTATAACTTGAGAATCTTGGATTCTTGCTTTGGCTAGCCTGATTGTTTTTATTGTTGCATTCTTTATAGCTATATTATTTTGAAATGGGACATAGACAAGAGCTTATAGGCAATATACACTACGTGGTTGAGAATGAGATTCATGAGAATGATGAGAATTTACCCCCCTCCTCCTCCTCCTGCTGGTGAAGGAGCTGGAGCGTGAGCTGGTATTGGAGGTTTTGGACCTCAAGCAGTTTAAGGAAAAGCTGTTGCTGATATGACACATTTGATTCAGGCTATAGCTAGGGCTTTTCAGGTAGCGATAGCGGGAATGCATGTGGCCGCACCCCAGCCTGGTGCTAATGCTGGTTTACCTTTGGAACATTTGCGCAATTTGGGTGGAACTGGGTTTAAAGGCCTATCTCCTGAGAGTTCTGAGGCTTGGTTTGAGAGTACCAAATAGATTCTAGGTCAGATGAGTTGCAATGATATGTGAAAGTTGGGTTGTTGATACATGCATGGGAGGGCTAAAGCAATGCATATTGGACAAGAAGCTGAATTTGTTTGTGAAGTCTGGAAAGTCATCAAACTTGCGACGACCTTTCGGATGAGATCTAAGAATTTCTGGGCAGAGTTGTCTACTAACAAATTTACTTTCATTCAGTTACCTTTCCAACGCATCTTTAAACGCATCAATCGGATATCGGGAACTCAAGATACGTCCATTAAACTGAAGACTACGCATGCAAAAAACTGGATAAGGGATAATTACGAGATTTTGTAAAATTCAACCCAAAAGCTATTATATAAAAACTTTGGACGAATTATACTTAACCCAACTTAATTATATACATTTAAATTATGTTTTTAGGGTTTTATATACTTTAGGAATCATCCACTCTTCTCCCAAGCAGCTCTTATAACCTTATCACTTCCACTTATCAGCTAATCACTTGCAGCCCAAGCACAAGGAGTTTAAAGGCTGTTTTTCTTTTATTTTTGAATTAAATTAGGGATTCCTTGTTTTAGTAGAAGTTAAATTACTTTGGATATCCTTCACCTATAAAAAGGATGAAGCCTCTACCATTGTAATTCAGATTATTGAGATTTTCTTTGATTAATGAAATATTTAGTGAGTTTGTTTTTGCAAGTGCTGATTACTTGTGCCTTAAAAGTCTTCTTCAACATAAGTTCGACGAGTTTTTGTGAGGGAGATCATCTTCACACTTCTATTTGCCTAGGTAATCGCGTCTAGGAGGGTGGGTTAGAGTCGTTTGAGGTTTCTTGCTTAGGTAGTTGCGTCTAAGAGGGCGCCGAGGACAAAACCATCACAAATCCATCAAGCCATCTCCATCTTCAACTTCATGCCATCTCCATAGCCATAAACAAAGCTGAATTTTCAGATTTGTTTTATCTACCTCTCTATCAATCGTTTTTACTCTTTTTGTTTTAATTCCTATTATTTATCCCCTAATCTTCTTTCTTATCTTTGTTTCATTGATTTTCCAGCCTTGAATCTAAAATTTTCAAGAAAACCCCTTCTTTTTTCTCTTGAATTTTCAGATATGCTCCTAATCTTCTTGATTGAGTCTAGAGCCCTAGTTCTAGCAACAACTTGATTAAAGGCTTCGAAATCCAAGTTTGCGCTACTCTATCATTTGGTATCAGATTTGAGATGATTCTTGGCAAGAATTTTAACATTTTGGGTGAAAAATTCGAATAAAAGGGGAAAATTCGCAAAAATCAAACGAACGAATTTTGAGCTGAAAATTTTCAGATCAGATCCACACCATTGGGGGAGTCGCCACATAAAATTTCAGAATTTTTTGACATCGAGAACACCTCGAACAAAGTGAATCAAAATTGAGCAGAATTAGGTTATTTTCCTCTATTTTCACCCTAGTTTAGTTTCTTTCTGTCAATTTTCATTCTTTTTAGTTCATTTATCTTATAAAACAAAAAAAAAGCAAAAAAAAAAAGAAAAAGAAAAGGGAAAAAACAGAAACTGAAGAAAAGTGAGAAAGATCATACCTAGTCGCCAACTACCATCAAGAATCATCAAGATCAACATCATCCATCCCTGCAAGCATCACATTGAAGTGGGTTCAACTTTGGATTTCTTTCTTCAAGTTGTTTCCGGGTTTTTGGTTTTCATTTTTCTAGTTTTTTTTTCTTTTCTACTCTTTAGTTATTTAAGTTCGTTTGTTTTGCTTTTCTTTCTTCTCTTACACCATTAACAACTTCTCTTTTCTGGTGTGAGTAGGATTAAACAAGTTGCATTGTAATTCTTTCTTTTTGCGACTATATTTCAATTGGTGTCAAACCTTTCATTGCACTCCTAGTGCAAGTAGGACTCATTGTTAGGATTAAACTCCGATTATAACTTGTTGACTTATGGCAGGAAGGTCTTTAAAGAGTACAAGATCGGCTTACTTGCCTCGCTAAGTATTTCTTTCTTGGAGTGTTTGGTGAGATCATAGTTTTCTTTCTTTTGTTTTTCGCCTTTGAAAATTTGAGTGTTTCAGGATGTTTCACAGAGACAAACCTTGTGCAAAACAACATGATACTTTGGGTACTACTTATCGAGGAAAGCCTTTCTTGACCAAACCGAAGCATTCGTTCAATTTTTGTGAAGAAAGGTGAACTGAACCAAGGTGAACCGCACACACTTTGGCCATCCCAAAATTCAGAATACCTTCTTTTCAAGGAAGGTATGATCCTGATGGTTATTATGATTGGGAAAATAGGGTTGATTTCCTGTTTGATTGTTATGGATATCCCGAGGAAGATCAAGCTCCATTAGTGGCCCTAAAGTTCAAGGAATATGCAGTACTATGGTGGTGTTTATTACAACGAGATAGGCGTCTCAATGGTGAAGCCAAAATAAGAACATGAACTGAACTTAAAAAGGTCATCAGAGAGCGATTCGTTCCCAAACATTACCAACGACAAGAATTCAAGACTTGTTAGAAGAAATACTCCTCTTTTGATAAAGGTACATCTCAACCTTCATCTTTTCATAGCCCTACTAATGCACTATTCGACTCTAGTAGTACGATGCTGAAGGAAGAAGATTCATCGCTAGTCCAACAGGATAATGAACAACCATCGGTGAGTCATGTCGAAGAAGACCAAGGAAAACAAGATGACAAAGAAATTTGTTATCCTCGAGAACATGGGGAAGATGTCACTACTGAGAGTTTCACCTTACCCAATAATGAGCAAATACTTTCAGAAGATGGCGTTTCGAAAGAAGAAACACTTGAACCCATAAATCAAGACAATCTTTCATGCATAGTAGTGAGTTCTCTTGATTCATCGAAATTCTCACAAGAAAGTAAGTGTGATTCTAACCCTTTTTTTGATTCTTGTCCTATCATTCTGTTCGAAACACTTCATCCTCTACAGAAATTGTATTTTGATGATATTTTTTGTGAGAGGAATTGGGTACGTGAGTTATCTTATTTGAAAAAGACCGAGAGTCAAGAGGCCGAGAGCAATAAAAGTCAAATTAATGGCCCAATTTTGGTGAGTGAAAAGAAAAATGGGGTAAAAGTCGAACAATTTCCAAATGAAAAAGGCGAGAAAAAGATAAAGAGAGATTTTTTTGACCTAACCATAACCTCATTGTTTTGAGTGGCTTTGAGTTAGTTTTTCAGGATTTTGTTGAACGATTGAGAGGAGCTCAATTGGATCACTCCACCTATAACAAAGATTCCTTTTTTATTGCCATTGTTAAACGTCCTTCTCTTGTTGTTTCTGATTCGACGATGAATTCTTTTGAGGAGAGGGGGAATGATACATACATGGGAGGGCTAAAGCAATGCATATTGGACAAGAAGTTGAATCTGTTTGTGACGTCTGGAAAGTCAGCCAACTTGCGATGACTTTTCGGATGGAATCCGAGAATTTCTGGGTAGAGTTGCACTGCAACTAATTAACCGCCATTCAGTTACCTTTCCAACACATCTTGAAATGCATCAATCGGATATCGGGAACTCAATATATGTCCATTTTACTAAAGATTGTGCATGCAGAAAACTAGATACGTGATAATTATGGGATTTTGTAAAATTCATCCCAAAAGCTATTATATAAAACTTTTGGACGAATTAGACTTAGCCCAACTTAATTATTAACATTTAAATTATGTTTTTAGGGTTTTATATACTTTAGGAACCAACAACTCTTATCCCAAGCAGCTCTTATTAGCTTATCACTTCCACTTATCAACTTATCACTTGCAGCCCATGCACAAAGAGTTTAAAGGTTGTTTTTCTTTTATTTTTTAATTAAATTAGGGATCTTTATTTTAGTAGAACTTAAATTACTTTAGCTATCCTTCACCTACAAAAGGATGAAGCCTCCACCATTGTAATTCAGATTATTGAGATTTTCTTTGATTAATAAAACATTTAGTGAGTTTGTTTTTGCTAGTATTGATTACTTGTGCCTTAGAAGTCTTCTTCAACATAAGTTCGACAAGTTCTTGTGAGGGAGTTCATCTTGACACTCATGCTTGCCTAGGTAATCGCATCTAGAAGGGTGGGTTAGAGCCGCTTGAGGTTGCTTGCTTAGGTAATTGCGTCTAAAAGGGTGCCGAGGACAAAACCATCACAAGTCCATCAAGCCATCTCCATCTTCAACTTCATGCCATCTCCATAGCCATAAACAAAGATGAATTTTCAGATTTGTTTCACCTCTCTCTCTATCAATCTTTTTGTTTTAATTCTTATTATTTATCCTCTAATCTTCTTTCTTATCTTTGTTTCTTTCATTTTTCAGCCTTGAATCTGAAATTTTCAAGAAAAGCCCTTCTCTTTTCTATTGAATTTTAAGATATGCTCCTAATCTTCTTGATTGAGTCTACAGCCCCTAGTTCTTGCAACAACTTGATTGAAGGCTTCCAAATCCAAGTTTGCACTACTCTATCAGTTGTGTTGTCTCCTTGTGATGAGCACTGAAAAGTACTATTTTTATTACTCTTTTTCATAATTTCCTTTATCATTATGCTTGAGTTCATAATTTAGTTATTATGTGGAAAAAGGTAATGCTAGGTATGTCTTTTGTGCATATGCAGGTTATGCTAGGGATTGTCGAGCCTTGCCGCGGCAATACATGTCGATCATTGTCCAGTGGAACCATGCCTAACCTTACCAAGTGATGTGGAGCAGAGACGGTCGAGTGACGCTGAGTACACCTGGCCAAACGAAGACGGCCGAGAGACCACCACCAATTCATTGCAGCATCGAACTATGCCAAGGGAATGCCTGGGCAATTTCCAACAAGAGAGAAAAAAAAGCAAAGTGGTAGGCGACTAGAAGAGCGTAAAGAGCTAAATTTTTAGAGATAATTTGCATGAAGATCGGAGCTTCGATATTCAAGAAGAGGTCAAAAAGAGATTAAATCCCAAGAAAATAGGAGTTTTAGTTGGAATAAAATTAAAAGAGATTTAATATTTCTTTTATTCAATTTAATTTCAACTTAACTTCCTCCTCAAGAAAGACTTTGACCTAGCCATCTCCTATATAAAGAAGGGCAAGCCGTCAACTTCAGGGGGAATTGATTGGAGAGAAAGAAACAATGGGTTGTTTGAATTCTCTATCTTTTTCTTTTTTGTTTCAGTTAGATTCATGTTAGGGAATTATTCTTTGTATATCTTTTAAAACCCAACCATGAACTAACTTGTTTAGCTTGGGTTATTTTGGGTTTGTGGTTTTGATAAACGTTTAGATTTGTTTAGGTTTTTGTTATGCAATTTAAGTTCAAGGTTTGCTTATTCTTGGTTTTTATCTTTACTTGCAATTGAATTGGGAGAGGAAATTGTGATTGCATCCATTTATCTAATATTCGGAGAGTTAGATTCAAGAAATAAATAAGCATGGTTTTTGCCCAAATCGGCGAACACTAATTCAGCTTAGGAATAAGTACGAATTTCAACGGCTAAGAGAGGCATAAGATCGGTTGATGTTCACCCTTGGTTCACGCTGGGAGGTATTATCAAGGCTTGTACATTGATAGCGTTTCGACTTAGGGATAAGAAGAAACCATTGAAGGATGCTTTGCCGAACCTTGACGTTGTTGGTTGCTGCCCAAGCAAGGGATTGTCGAGGCAGTTACTTAACCCATCACCGCGGCAATAGCTTTGGTCATTGCTGAGGCAATTCGGTGTTCGTTGCATTCAAAACCTGAGACGATCGATTCGACTATAACTCTTCAAATTCATAATAACATGGCCTATTCTTCTCTCTTATTTGATTTCATCTATCTTTTACTTGTATTGTTATTTAGTTTATTCGTTAGTTAGAACTCTTCATATCACTATTGCGTTTTTACTTTCACAATGCAGTAACTTAAGCAAAGTGGTCCAAACCAATCCATGTAGAGATGATACTCGATACTCATATCACTTTATTACTTGTGACGTGTATAGTTGCACAATTGTGTAGCACTTATTACACGCAACAAGTTTTGGCACCGTTGCCAGGGATTGGAAATTGGTGTTAGTTGTTTTTGTTATTGCATTTTTACTTATTAGTTTTACTAACTTTTCTTTTTTGCTTATTTCAAAAAAAAATGAGGTGCGCTACAAGTAAGGGACATCAACATGTCGAGAAAAAACTGTACGAGAGTTTATGTGGGAACATAGGAATTACTCAAATGAAGACTTTCTTTACTTATACCCACCGAGAAAAGCCAAAACCGTAGAAATCTCTTGCGTTAACATCATGTGTTTGAAAATTTCCCTCAACCTTTCGGTGCATATGAATACAAGGAGGACCAAAGATGGAACCAACAACAAAATTCTTCATGGTGTGATAAAAAATCTAAAAAAAATTATCATAACAATTTTGCCGCAACAATATACATGCTTTGGGAATGTAGTCCTTATCAGCAGCAAAGTGTCACGACAGCAGATATGTCATGGCAATGTTGTCCTCGTCAAGAGCTATTAAATTCCACGGATGCGTGTATAGTCAGGATTGATGTACTCGTGAGAGAATCAGAAGATCGGTTGAGGATATCCACATATGCCATGGGTAACATGCACCAACAATACATTCTTAGGGATACTGAAGTCCCAAGGCAAGAGGACAAGGAGCAATATGAAGAGAGCTTCCCTATGCGTGGGGAACAACTAGAACCCCCAAGTCGAGAGGATGCCAATGAGAGAGATTGCCCAACACATGATGAGCCTATACAACAAATTGCCCGGCAAAGATTGAGAATCCTGAACAGAACAATGCCGCAACAACACTTTGTTTTTGATGATTAAAGTCTTGGCAGGTAATTGCTAGTTTGCATTGCTTGAGGACAAACACTAGTTCGAGTTTGGGGGTGTGATGAGTGCTCAAAAGTACTATTTTTATTACCCTTGTTTACTCACATTATTGTTAGACTTAGGCACATTTTAGTTGCAGTATTAGGCATTCATGTATATTTTCATAATTTCCTTCACTGTTATGCTTGAGTTCATAATTTAGTTTTTTTTTGTGGAAAAAGGTACTTCTAGTTATGCGTTTTGTGCATATGCAGGTTATGCCAGGAATTGCCGAGCCTTGCCGCAGCAACCTGATTCTGCGGCAATACATGTCGATCATTACCGAGTGGAGCCATGCCAAAGACTACCGAGTGATGTCGAGTAGAGACGGTCGAGTGATGTTGAGTACGCCTGGCCGAGCAAAGACGACCGAGAGACCACTACCAGGTCATTTCTGCGCTGAACTATGCCGAGGCAATGCCCCGACAATTTTCGACAAGGGAGAAAAGGAGCAAAGTGGTAGGCGACTTGAAGAGCATAAAGAGCTAGATTTTTAAAGATAATTTGTATGAAGATCGGAGCTTGGATATTCATGAAGAGGTCAAAAAGAGATTAAATCCCAAGAAAATAGGAGTTTTAGTTGGAATAAAATAAAAAGAGATTTAATATTTCTTTTATTCAATTTAATTCCAAATTAACTTCCTCCTCAAGAAAGACTTTGACCTAGCCATCTCCTATATAAAGAAGGCCAATCCGTCAACTTCAGGGGGGAATCGATTGGATAGAAAGAAACAGAGGGTTGTTTGAATTCTTTATCTTTTTCTTCTTTGTTTCGGTTAGATCCATGCTAGGGAATTATTCTTTGTATATCTTTCAAAACCCAGCCATGAACTAACTTGTTTGGCTTGGGTTTGTGGTTTTGATAAATTTTTAGATTTGTTTAGGAATTTGTTATGCAATTTAATTTTCAAGGTTTGCTTATTCTTGGTGATTATCTTTACTTGCAATTGAATTAGGAGAGGAAATTGTGATTGCATCCATTTATCTAATATCAGAAGAGTTAGATTCAAGAAACGAATAAGCGTGGTTTTTGCCCAAATATGTGAAGACTAATTCGGCTTAGGAATAAGTACGAATTTCAACGGCTAAGAGAGGTGTAAGATCGGTTGATGTTCACCCTTGGTTCACACTGGGAGGTATTATCAAGGCTTGTACATTGATAGAGTTTCGACTTAGGGATAAGAAGAAACCATTGAAGGATGCTTTGCCGAAACTTGACGTTGTTGGTTGCTGCCCCAGCAAGGGATTGCCGAGGCAGTTACTTAACCCATTGTCGTGGCAATAACTTTGGTCATTGCCGAGGCAATTCGGTGTTCTTTGCATTCAAAAAACGGGGACGATCGATTCGACTATCACTTCTAAATTTCACAATAACCTGGCATACTCTTCTCTCTCATTTGATTTCATCTATCTTTTACTTTTATTGTTCTTTAGTTTATTCCTTAGTTAGAACTCTTCATATAACTTATTGTGTTTTTACTTTCACAATGTAGTAACTTAAGCAAAGTGACCCAAACCAATCCCTGTGGAGACGATACTCGATACTCATATCACTTTATTACTTGCGACGTGTATACTTGCACAATTGCGTAGCACTTATTACATGCAACACCTTGCTTCACGGAAATGCTTATACGTGGTGGATGACCATCACTACGGGTATGGAACTTGTCGAGGTTACTTGGGCATTCTTTGTAAATGCTTTCAAGAAGAAGTATTTGGGTGTTTGTTATCTAGATGAAAAGAAGATAGAATTCATGTCCTTGGTGCAAGGAAACATGATTGTTTCCGAGTATGAAGTTCAATTTGTTCGGTTGAGCCAATATGCTCCTGAGCTGGTTCCCAGTGAACAGAAGAGATGCGATCCTTTTCGCTATGGGCTGGTGAAGGATGTTAAGACCTACAAGTTGGCTTTGGACTATACCGATTTTGATGTCTTAGTCACTCAAGCTAAGGGCATCGAACATAATTTAGGTATGGCTGCTCGTTCGTGTGATTCTAGCTCTGGAAAGAGGGCTGGTGAGTATGATGGTGGAAAGGATCGTTATAAGAAGCATAAGGATCGAAGGTATCAACCGGATTCTAGGTGGGGTGGTGGTAACCCTGGTCGTGGTCATCAAGGCCAGAATGCTTTTATTCGTACTCTAGATTGTAACCGGTGCGGTAGGAGGCACACGGGAGAATGTTAGGGCAATTTGGGTATGTGCTGGAACTGTGGATCGCGAGGACATATGAAGCGTGATTTTCTACAACTCGTTAGAGATGGACAAGCTCCGGTGAGAGCTGCTGAGCCACAGAGAGGTTTTGGGCGCGGTCGTGGCAATTTTCAGCGTAGGGATGATGGTCAGAGGAATGTCGCACATGTGGTTACTATTCAACCTGAGGGAGGTGGACATGCTAGAGTGTATATGCACCGTGAGGGAAGGAATGACACGGAAGTTGGTATTACTTTCTTTGATTGATTCTAGTTCTACTCATTCATACATTTTGCGTGAGCATGCACAAGTACTTGGTTTGCTTGTTGAGTTGTTAGATGTTGGTATGCGTGTAACCAGTTCTTTTGGTGAGACAATTGTTACAAGGAAGTTGTTTAGGAGATGTCTTTTGTCTGTTCAAGGACATGTGTTTGAGGTTGATCTTATGGAATTGCCTTTCTATGGTTTCGATGTAATTCTTTGTATGGTTTGGTTAACTGAGCATATGGTTGTGGTTGATTTTGAGACCAAGCGAGTTTTGTTGAAACTTGCCAATAATTATGAGGTGGTGGTTGTAGGTGAGAATGTGAAATTCATATCTAATGTGGTTTCGGCTCTTGAAGCGGGTCGGCTGATACGTTCAGGATGTGAAGCTTTCCTAGCTTATGTGATGAATCATAGTACAAATGAGGTGCGAGTACAAGACATATGTACAATATTTGAGTTTCCGGGTGTATTTCCAGAAGAGTTACCTAGTTTGCCACCGAACAGAGAGGTTGAGTTTGGCATTGAGTTTTATGAAAATACGACTCCAGTGTCTATTACTCCCTATCGGATGACACCTAAAGAGTTGAAGGAGTTGAAGACGCAACTTCAGGAGTTGCTTGATCGAGGTTTCATTAGGCCTAGTGTTTCACCTTGGGGTGCACCGGTCTTGTTTGTGAAAAAGAAGGATGGCACGATGAGAATGTGTATAGATTACTGTCAATTGAACAAGTTAACAATCAAGAACAAGTATCCTTTGCCAAGGATTGATGATCTTTTTTATCAGTTTTGAGGTGCTTTAGTGTTTTCTAAGATTGATCAGAGATCCGAATACTACCAGCTGAAGGTAAAAGATGTGGATGTGCCTAAGACTACTTTTCGCACAAGGTATGGGCATTATGAGTTTTTGGTGATGCCTTTTGGTTTGACTAATGCCCCTGCTGCATTCATGGACATGATGAATCGTGTGTTTCATGAGTTCTTGGATAGGTTTGTAGTTGTGTTTATCGATGGTATTCTAGTGTACTCTCGTGCCGAGGAGGATCATGATAACCATTTGCGGATTGTGTTGCAAGTTTTGCTAGAAAATAAATTTTATGCTAAGTTGAGCAAGTGTGAGTTTTGGCTTAGAGAAGTTGTTTTCCTTGGTCATGTGGTGTCGGCCGAAGGGATTCGAGTTGATCCTCAAAAGGTTGAAGCAATGATGAATTGGAAGTCACCTAAGTTGGTTTATGAGGTGCGTAGTTTCCTTGGTTTGGCGGGATACTATCGTAGGTTCGTCGATGGTTTTTCAAGGATTGCTACTCTTTTGACAAAGTTGTTGCAAAAAGAAATAAAGTTTGAGCGGACAGAGGTTCGACAACAAGCTTTTGAGAAGTTGTAGGAAGCGTTGACGCAAGCTCCTATCTTGATTCAACCTGAATCGGGAAAAGAGTTTGTGGTTTATAGTGATGCATCTTATGTTGGTTTGGGATGTGTGTTGATGCAAGAAAGTAGGATGGTAGCCTATTCCTCTCGACAATTGAAGGTGCACGAGCGTAATTACCATACGCGTGACATCGAGTTAGCTGCGGTGGTGTTTGCCTTGAAAATATGGAAGCATTACCTTTATGGTGAAAAGTGTACAGTGTACACAGACCATAAAAGTTTGAAGTACTTGATGTCCCAAAAAGAGTTGAATCTTAGTCAATTAAGGTGGCTTGAGTTGCTTAAAGATTATAACTTGATGATCAAGTACCATCCAGGGAAGGCTAATGTTGTAGCTGATGCCTTGAGTAGAAAGGTGGCTGTTGAGATACAAGTTATGTTTGCTCGGTTGAGTGTATCATGAGATGGTGGTTTAGTGTCTGAATTGCAAGCGAAACCCTCGTTGGTAGAGTTGATTAAGAAGAAATAGTTGTTAAATGATTCGTCGGTACCGCAAGTTCAGGACATTGCTGAAGGAAACCAAACGGACTTTTGTTTCAATGATGATGTTGTTTTGTGTTTTAAGAGTCAAATAGTTGTGCCGGAGGATGTTGAGCTAAGGCGCACTATTATGACCGAGGCTCATAGTAGTCCTTTTTCTTTGCATCCTGGTATTACAAAAATGTATCATGAGTTGAAGATGAGTACTATTGGGTTGGTTTAAAGAGATACGTAGCTGATTTATTTAGTAAGTGCATGGTTTGTCAACGAGTAAAAGCTTAGCATCAATTTCCCTCTGGATTGTTGCAACCTTTGAAGTTTCCATAATTGAAATGAGAGAGAATCACCATGGATTTCGTGACGGGTTTTCCTTTGACACCGTCCAAAAAGAATTCCATTTGGGTGATTGTTGATCGTTTTATGAAGTGTGCACATTTATTGGCGGTGCATACTACGTATACGTTAGATAAGTTGGCGGATTTGTACATCTTTGAGATTGTGAGGTTACATGGAGCGCCTAAGTCCATTGTTTCGGATCGAGATCCGTGTTTCACAACAAGGTTTTGCGAGTGTCTTCATCAAGCGTTGGGCACGCGTTTGAATTTCAGTTCATTGTATCATCCTCATATGGATGGTCAGTCCGAACGAGTTATCCAAGTGTTGGAGGATATGTTGAGATGTTGCATCATTTATTTACAAGGTTCTTGGGAGAAACAATTGCCTTTGGTGGAGTTTACTTACAATAACAGTTATCAAGCGAGTATTCAAATGGCTCCTTATGAGGCCTTGTTTGTAATGAAGTGTAGAACGCCTCTTTGTTGGGCGGAAGAAGGGAAGAAGTTGGTTTCTTTGCCTAATGTGCTTAAGGGCACTACAGAAAAAGTGAAGCTCATTAGTGAGAGGTTGAAAGTGGCTTTAGATCGGCAAAAGTCTTACGCGGATTTGAAGTGTAAGGAGATTGAGTATGTTGTGGGAGATAAGGTGTTTCTGAAGGTTTCACCTTGGAAAAAGGTGATGAGATTTGGCTGGAAAGGCAAGTTGAGTCTAAGGTTTATCAGACCGTATGAGGTGCTAGAACGTGTTGGACCTGTTGCTTATAGGTTGAGGTTGCCTTCTGAGTTAGAGAAGATATGTAACCCCCTTAACCCGGGCTAGACGGTTGACCCGAATTAAGAAGTTTACACGGGGAAAACGAAAGTCAACTCGAAAGTCAACCTTAATTAACGACCTTTTTTTTCTTTTTAACCTTATCTAAATGCATATTAACCCTAATCAAACACTCAAGGAAAGCATACTCGAAAACCACAACGATCGGACAACGAACAGGGACTCGATTGCACAACATACAAATTTAGGAATCAAAATGTAAATTCTAGAAATTAGAAGGACTTAACCAACTTTAAGGTTACCAATATGAAATTAGTCATGTTTCATGCTTCTCTGCCAAATTTCAACTCAAACGGACATCACAAACTCAACCTATTGCATATACAAACATTGGGACCAAAACGCAAGGTTTTCAGAACATAAAACCGTCAATTTCAGTGCCCAACGGTCCGGTGTTCCGAAACGGGGATGATCCGTTCCGAAACGCGGGACAGGGCTTGGCAGTGGCAAAACCGTTCCGGAACGGCTCTACCCATTTCGAAACGCCAAGGCTATTTCAGGCCCTCTGTTCCGAAACGGTAGCACCCATTCCGATACGGGCTGCCCAGAATTGCAGATTTTTGCTGGTTTACTTCCCAATTGACCCATCAAACACATTCCAAAGACAACCAAATCATACCAGCAAGTCATTCAACACTCAATGAACATATTAGCATTAACCAAACTCAAACATAGCATCAAACGAGGAAAAACCCAATTCTATAGGCATGCATCCTATGTAGCAACCCATGAAACCATCAATTCTCTAAAACCACACACCAAAGGCCATTTACATGTTCTAACACCATCAAAGGTATAAAACCAACTTAGGGAGTCCAAAACATCTCCCAAAACACAATTCGAGTTCCCATTGCCAAATGCCAAAAGCTAAACAAGTTATGAAAATTGTCACCATACATGACCTTAAGCTTCCACTTAGATTCTTGACCACCTTGCTGCCCCTTGTAGCACTTCAATGCTCTGCATTATTGGTTTAAGAAAGAGAGAGCGTAAGCACATAGCTTAGTGAGGAATGCTCAATTAAAACATCACAATAATGCATATGTAAAAACACTTTCTCAAAACCTTTAGTTTCAAAACAACATATATCAACAATTAAGTTTACAAACCAAGCATTTCATGCTTCAATCCATCATCATGTCATATTGGCTTACAAGTGATAATCCATAACATTTCAACTCAAAACACAATCGACAATCGGATACGTGGATTACAAGCGTTGTCCCACACGCTTCATACACACTACCAATATCTAGGTGGAGCATGGTACAATCACAACCCCTCCACATCACTCATTGGTAGTTGTATAACATCACTAACGAGATCACGGGACATACAACACAAGATCCACACATGGACTTTTAACCACCATTGTGATCTTACAATACACAAGGTCCACACATGGACTTTTAACCACCATTGTGACCTTAACACAAGATCCACCCATGGACTTTTAACCACCATGGTGATCTTAACCATCTCGTTAGCGTACTTGGATGGAGTCTACGGTACAATCACAACCCCTCGACATCCAAGGCGACTTTATTCACGGTGCACCCAATCCTATAGCCGGCTAACTATATCCGATTCAAGTACTTTTAAAACAACACATCACTTGCCAATATACATCATTTAACATCATTAATCCACTGTTTTAAAGCATATAACAAAGTCATTAAATCCACATGCATCACTATGCATTGAAATCACATTTATCAATGTAAAACCAAGGATCTCTTACCTTGAGCATCCTTCAACACATGGCTTATAAAACCAGCAATAAACATGCTAAAATATGCTTTCAAAAACAGAATTTAAACATGCAAACAAATCACTTTGCATTCAACCAACTCATGGCTCATCAACAAGAGAGTTTTTCCGAAAACTTACTCTTGAGCTTAGCTAAGTTGTTTAGACTTAACTAAACTCCCAAACCTTCAAAACATTGGTTTCAAAGCTGAAAACCAAACTTCACTCACCGATTCCGTTTCGCAAGCTTGCCGAAACACCAATCAAGCTTCCGGATCTACACCACAAGGGTCCGAAGATGTCTCCCCTATTTTAAACACATCAAAGCAGAGGATTAATGCATCATCATGCATTAATATCTTCAACCAAAACACTTAAACTCACTGCTCTCATCAACATTCACATTTCGGCCACCAAACACAACCGAAATCACATCCAAACACCTCCACAACACTACCCAGCCAAGATCCATCAACTCCAATCATAATTATACCTCAATTAACATCTAAAAAGGATCTAATCACGTCCTTATACCTCCAGCTATAGAAGATCATCAAAATCACCCCAAAAACCGCCATTAACACAAGCAAAACTTAGGAAAATCAACCTATCCGGGAATGCATTGATTAAACCTCAATTTCTCATCAATTATACATCCAATTTACATCAAAAATACATCTCAAAACAGTGCCCACTCATTTCATACAAATTTAATCAAAATTAAACCAAATCTTGCATTTTAAAGCCAAGATCAAGAACACAACCATAAAACCTTTAATAAAACTCAAATCAAGGATTGAGAACTTGGGAATTTCAGTAAAGAACTGAGTATTTAGAGGAGAAGGACGTTCATACCTCTAAATGTGAGTTTCTCCTTGTTTGGAACCAAGAATCTTGAAAATCCAATAAGCAAATGCTAAGGTTTTGATGTAGAAATGATTAGAGATCCAATGGAGATTGAAATCTCATTTTTAGATGTCAAAATCAGAGGGAAAAAGGCTGGAGAAAAGTGTTTGGGTTGAGAGAAAAGTTGAGAGAAAAGAAATGGAAAATTTTGAGAAAAGTTAGTTATGATCACAAAATATCTTTCCCTCCTTTTTCCTTTCATTAAAAACCATTAATTAAATGTTTAATATTAAGAAAAATCTGGAGAAACTCTTCTTGGGTAAATTAGCTCCTTAAAGATTCAAAGTTTCAATCCTTTTAAAACAGTCACCAACTTTTCAAAAATTACATTTTAGTCACTAACTCAAAATGTCACACTTCCAAACCTCATTTTGTAAAATTGATTTCACCACTCTCTTATATGTAATAAAAGATGATTTTAAGATATTTTTCCATATTTTTATGCATCCCGAACTAGGCTTTCCTAAAAATCACCTTTTTATATTCGAATCGCAAACCGACCGATCCGGTCCAAACCCAAAACTTCTAAGCCCAAAATTGGGGTGTTACAACTCTCCCCCCCTTAAGAAATTTCGTCCTCGAAATTTACCTGAAGGAAAGAGGTACGAAAACTGCTTCAACATGTCATCCTTCCGTTCCCACGTGGCTTCTTCAACACCACGATGTTTCCACAACACCTTTACCAACTCAATGGTCTTGCCTCGAAGAACCTTACTATCCGAATCCAGAATCTTCATTGGTTCCTCATCATAGGTCAAATCCGGATTCAATTCCACTTCCTCCACAGGCATCACATGCGAAGGATCTGATCTATACTTCCGAAACATAGAAACATGAAACACATCATGGATCTTTTCCAACTCCTGCGGTAACCTCAACTTATACGCAACAGGACCCACACGCTCAATCACCTCGTATGGTCCAATGTACCTAGGGCTCAACTTACCCTTTTGACCAAACCTCATCACCTTTTTCCAAGGTGAAACTTTCAAAAACACACGGTCACCCACCGCATACTCAATCTCCTTACGCTTCAAATCCGCGTAAGACTTTTGCCGATCAGAAGCTGCCTTCAACCGTTCACAAATGAGCTTCACCTTCTCGGTAGTTCCTTTCAACAATGCTGGCATCGAAACCAACTTCTGACCCGTTTCAGCCCAACAAAGAGGAGTCCTACACTTCCTCCCGTACAAAGCTTCATAAGGTGCCATTTGAATACTTGCCTGAAAACTATTATTATAGGCAAACTCCACCAAAGGCAAATGTTTCTCCCAAGAGCCCTGGAACTCAATCACGCAGCACCTCGACATATCCTCCAAAACCTGGATAACACGCTCGGACTGTCCATCCGACTGTGGATGATAAGAAGTACTGAAATTCAACCGTGTACCCAAAGCCTGATGCAAACACTGCCAGAAACGCTATGTAAACCTCGGATCCCTATCCGACACAATCGACTTTGGCACACCATGCAGCCTCACAATCTCAGCAATGTACAACTCTGCAAGCTTATTCAAAGAGTACATAGTATGCACAGGCAAGAAATGCGCACACTTCGTCAGGCGATCTACAATCACCCACACCGAATTCTTTTTCGATGGTGACAAAGGCAAACCAGACACGAAGTCCATGGTAATCCTTTCCCACTTCCACTCACGAATTCTCAAAGGTTGCAACAACCCTGAAGGAAACTGATGCTCAGCCTTAACTCGCTGACACACCATGCACTTGCCTACAAACTCAGCAACATCTTTCTTTAAACCCACCCAATAGTACTCATCACGAAGATCATGATACATCTTAGTACTACCAGGGTGCATAGCAAAAGGACTACTATGACCTTCAGTTAGAATAGCACGCCTCAACTCAGCATCATTGGGCACTACTATCCGACTCCCAAAGCACAAAACTCCATCACCATTAAAACAGAAATCCGAAGGCCTACCCTACGCAATATCTTGAACATGTGGCACTAAGGAATCATCCAACAACTGATTTTCCTTAATCAACTGAACCAAAGATGGTTTCACTTGCAGCTCAGCCACAAGACCACCATCACACGAAATACTCAAACTGGCAAACATAGCCCTCAGCTCAACAGCTACCTTCCTACTCAAGGCATCCGCTACAACATTAGCTTTACCCGGATGGTACTCAATCGTCAAATCATAATCCTTAAGCAACTCCACCCAACATCGTTGCCTAAGATTCAACTCCTTCTGAGACATCAGATACTTCAAACTCTTGTGATCCGTGTACACAGTACACTTCTCACCATACAGGTAATGTCTCCAGATCTTCAAAGCAAAAACCACCGCAGCCAACTCAATGTCATGCGTAGGATAATTGCGCTCATGCACCTTCAGCTGCCGTGATGCATAAGCCACCACCTTACCCTCTTGCATCAACACACATCCCAAACCAACATAGGACGCATCACTATACACCACAAACTCTTTCCCTGATTCAGGTTGAACCAAGATAGGAGCTTGCGTCAAAGCCGCCTTTAGCTTCCCAAAAGCCAACTGTCTCGCTTCCGTCCACTCAAACTTAACATCTTTCTGCAACAACTTCGTCAAAGGTGCAGCAATCTTTGAAAACCCATCTACGAACCTCCGATAGTATCCCGCCAAGCCAAGGAAACTACGGACTTCATGAACAGACTTAGGAGGCTTCCAATTCATCACCGCCTCAATCTTCTGAGGATCAACACGTATACCCTCAGCAGAAACCACATGACCAAGAAACACAACTTCTCTAAGCCAAAACTCACACTTGCTCAGCTTAGCATAAAGTTGATTCTCCAACAAGGCTTGCAACACAATCCTCAGATGCCCTTCATGCTCCTCCTCAGTACGCGAGTACACGAGGATATCATCAATGAACACCACCACAAACTTATCCAGGTATTCATGGAACACTCGATTCATCATGTCCATGAAAGCTGCAGGAGCATTCGTCAAACCAAACGGCATCACAAGGAACTCATAATGCCCATACCTCGTCCTGAAAGTTGTCTTTGGCACATCCACATCCTTCACCTTCAGCTGATAATACCCTGACCTTAAGTCAATTTTAGAAAACACAGCTGTTCCCCGAAATTGATCAAAAAGATCATCAATTCTCGGCAATGGATACCGATTCTTGACAGTCAACTTGTTAAGCTGACGGTAATCAATGCACATTCTCATAGTGCCATCCTTCTTCTTTACAAACAAGACCGGTGCACCCCAAGGTGATACACTCGGCCGGATGAAACCACGATCAAGCAACTCCTGCAGTTGCGTCTTCAGCTCTTTCAACTCTTTAGGTGCCATTCGATAAGGAGTAATGGACACTGGAGTTGTGTTTTCATACAGCTCAATCCCAAACTCCACTTCGCGATTAGGAGGCAATCCAGGCAACTCCTCCAGAAACACACCAGGAAACTCTCGCACCGTCCTGATATCTTGCACACGCAACTCCTTAGAGCTAGGATTCATCACAAAAGCTAGGTAAGCTTCACAACCTTGCCTCAGCATCCTGCTCGCTTCCAATGTAGACACCACATTGGCAAGAAACTTCACATTCTCACCAACCACTACCACCTCATAATCATCCGCAAGATTCAACGAAACTCGCTTATTCTCACAATCTACCACAGCTCGATGCTCAACAAGCCAATCCATACCAAGGATTACATCAAAACCATAGAAAGGCAATTCCATAAGATCAACATGGAAAACATGATCTTGCACAACCAAAGGACATCTTCTATAAAGCTTTCGAGTCACAACAGTCTCACCAAAAGAACTAGTGACACGCATACCAACATCCAAAGACTCAACAAGCAATCCAAGCAATTCAGCATGCTCACGCAATATATATGAGTGCGTAGATCCAGAATCAATCAAGGAAAGTAATGACAAGGATTGCAAAGTGAATGTACATGCGATCACATCCGTGTCATTCCTCCCCTCCCTCTGAGCATACACTCTGGGCTGACCACCACCCTCAGGCTAAACAGCTACAACATGTGCCACGTTCCTTCCACCCTCTTCTCTATGCTGAAAATTACCACGGCCGCACCCACGACCTCTCTACGGTGCAACAACTCCAGGAGCACGTCCTTGGCCACCACCAGCCAACAGAGGACACTCCCTCCTTATGTGATCTGTCGAACCACAATTCCAGCACGAGTTACCAGCCGTCACTACAGAAGCCTGCATCTCCCTCGCTGCTCGAGGACAATCACGCCTCAAATGGCCACGCGATCTACATGTCCAACATGTGTTCGGATCAGCTCTTGCCTTGTCTCCTTGAACAAGCGCACCTTGCCCTCCACCACCTCGCCTAGCCGAAGATTGATACTTCCGATCACGTCCTCTCTTGTTCCGTCCGCCACCGGAACTATACTCAGCAGCTCGCTTACCAGCACTAGAACCAGCACCTTTAGAAGATAAACCCAAATTCATCTCAATGTCCTTAGCTCTTCCGACCAGCACATCAAAATCAGTATACTCGGCAGCCAGCATATAGGTCTTCACCTCCGTTACCAAACCTTAACGGAACCGTTCACACCTCTCCCGCTCATCAGGAACAAGCTTAGGTGCATACTGACTAAGCCGGACAAACTGAACCTCGTACTCAGCTACAGACATGCTCCCTTGAGTAAGAGACATGAATTCTCTTTTCTTCTCATCCAGGTATCGCACACCCAGATACCTTCTCTTGAACGCGTTCAGAAAGAACGTCCAAGTTACATCAGCTTCCGCTATTCCAGAGATAGAGGTCGTCCACCAAGTATACGCATCATCGTGCAACAACGATACCACGCAGCCCATCTTCTGCACATCATTACAATTCATTTTCCCCAAGATTCTCTTGGTACTTTCCAGCCAAGACTCATAACCTTCAGCAGACAAACCCCTGAACTCAATCCCTCCCAGACTGCGCAAACGTTCTAGTGGTAGTCTAGCACCAGCATCTCCCTGATGCCCAGCTCCTTGAGCTCCAGCTACTGCCGCCCGAAAAGCTCCAGCAATAGCTTGTATCAGCACTGTCATGTCAGGAACAGCTTGCCCCTGACCAGCTTCAGGTCCAGCGACCCCAGCACCAGCCGCAACATCAGCTCCTTCACCCTCAGCACCACCACCACCAGGAGGAGGAGGTAAATCCACAACATTTTTAGCGTTCTCCTCACCCTCATTCTGAGCCATAGCTCGAGTATTAATCCTTGTCTCTCTACGAGATGCCATTCACTAAACAATGCAATTACAATGCAACACACAAGGTCAGGCTCAGCAAGGTAAGTAATCCAAGTACTCAAGCTCATTTCCAATTAAAAACAAATCATTTCATTAGCTTTGATTTGGCAATGGGTCCCTCTAACATGCTTCACCACAGCATACATCACAATTGTAACATACTTACAATTCACACAACATAGTTCCATTCAACAAGCATACAAAGCATTCATACACTTTTCACCCGTATAACCATTCCCAATTACTCGAGAACTCAGCTCTGATACCACCAAATGTAACCCCCTTAACCCGGGCTAGACGGTTGACCCGAATTAAGAAGTTTACACGGGGAAAACCAAAGTCAACTCGAAAGTCAACCTTGATTAACGACCCTTTTTTTTTCTTTTTAACCTTATCTAAATGCATATTAACCCTAATCAAACACTCAAGGAAAGCATACTCGAAAACCACAGCGATCGGACAACGAACAGGGACTCGATTGCACAACATACAAATTTAGGGACCAAAATGTAAATTCTAGAAATTAGAAGGACTTAACCAACTTTAAGGTTACCAATATGAAATTAGTCATGTTTCATGCTTCTCTGCCAAATTTCAACTCAAACGGACATCACAAACTCAACCAATTGCATATACAAACATTGGGACCAAAACGCAAGGTTTTCAGAACATAAAACCGTCAATTTCAGTGCCCAACGGTCGGGTGTTCCGAAACGGTGATGATCCGTTCCGAAACGCGGGACAGGGCTTGGCAGTGGCAAAACCGTTCCGGAACGGCTCTACCCGTTTCGAAACGCCGAGGCTATTTCAGGGCCTCTGTTCCGAAACGGTAGCACCCGTTCCGATACGGGCTGCCCAGAATTGCAGATTTTTGCTGGTTTACTTCCCAATTGACCCATCAAACACATTCCAAAGACAACCAAATCATACCAGCAAGTCATTCAACACTCAATGAACATATTATCATTAACCAAACTCAAACATAGCATCAAACGAGGAAAAACCCAATTCTATAGGCATGCATCCTATTTAGCAACCCATGAAACCATCAATTCTCCAAAACCACACACCAAAGGCCATTTTCTAACATCATCAAAGGTATAAAACCAACTTAGGGAGTCCAAAACATCTCCCAAAACACAATTCGAGTTCCCATTGCCAAATGCCAAAAGCTAAACAAGTTATGAAAATTGTCACCATACATGAGCTTAAGCTTCCACTTAGATTCTTGACCACCTTGCCGCCCCTTTTAGCACTTCAATGCTCTGCATTATTGGTTTAAGAAAGAGAGAGCGTAAGCACATAGCTTAGTGAGGAATGCTCAATTAAAACATCACAATAATGCATATGTAAAAACACTTTCTCAAAACCTTTAGTTTCAAAACAACATATATCAACAATTAAGTTTACAAACCAAGCATTTCATGCTTCAATCCATCATCATGTCATATTGGCTTACAAGTGATAATCCATAACATTTCAACTCAAAACACAATCGACAATCGGATACGCGGATTACAAGCGTTGTCCCACACGCTTCATACACACTACCAATATCTAGGTGGAGCATGGTACAATCACAACCCCTCCACATCACTCATTGGTAGTTGTATAACATCACTAACGAGATCACGGGACATACAACACAAGATCCACACATGGACTTTTAACCACCATTGTGATCTTACAATACACAAGGTCCACACATGGACTTTTAACCACCATTGTGACCTTAACACAAGATCCACCCATGGACTTTTAACCACCATGGTGATCTTAACCATCTCGTTAGCGTACTTGGATGGAGTCTACGGTACAATCACAACCCCTCGACATCCAAGGCGACTTTATTCACGGTGCACCCAATCCTATAGCCGGCTAACTATATCCGATTCAAGTACTTTTAAAACAACACATCACTTGCCAATATACATCATTTAACATCATTAATCCACTGTTTTAAAGCATATAACAAAGCCATTAAATCCACATGCATCACTATGCATTGAAATCACATTTATCAATGTAAAACCAAGGATCTCTTACCTTGAGCATCCTTCAACACATGGCTTATAAAACCAGCAATAAACATGCTAAAATATGCTTTCAAAAACAGAATTTAAACATGCAAACAAATCACTTTGCATTCAACCAACTCATGGCTCATCAACAAAAGAGTTTTTCCGAAAACTTACTCTTGAGCTTAGCTAAGTTGTTTAGACTTAACTAAACTCCCAAACCTTCAAAGCATTGGTTTCAAAGCTGAAAACCAAACTTCACTCACCGATTCCGTTTCGCAAGCTTGCCGAAACACCAATCAAGCTTCCGGATCTACACCACAAGGGTCCGAAGATGTCTCCCCTGTTTTAAACACATCAAAGCAGAGGATTAATGCATCATCATGCATTAATATCTTCAACCAAAACACTTAAACTCACTGCTCTCATCAACATTCACATTTCGGCCACCAAACACAACCGAAATCACATCCAAACACCTCCACAATACTACCCAGCCAAGATCCATCAACTCCAATCATAATTATACCTCAATTAACATCCAAAAAGGATCTAATCACGTCCTTATACCTCCAGCTATAGCAGATCATCAAAATCACCCCCAAAACCACCATTAACACAAGCAAAACTTAGGAAAATTAACCTATCCGGGAATGCATTGATTAAACCTCAATTTCTCATCAATTATACATCCAATTTACATCAAAAATACATCTCAAAACAGTGCCCACTCATTTCATACAAATTTAATCAAAATTAAACCAAATCTTGCATTTTAAAGCCAAGATCAAGAACACAACCATAAAACCTTTAATAAAACTCAAATCAAGGATTGAGAACTTGGGAATTTCAGTAAAGAACTGAGTATTTAGAGGAGAAGGACATTCATACCTCTAAATGTGAGTTTCTCCTTGTTTGGAACCAAGAATCTTGAAAATCCAATAAGCAAATGCTAAGGTTTTGATGTAGAAATGATTAGAGATCCAATGGAGATTGAAATCTCATTTTTAGATGTCAAAATCAGAGGGAAAAGGCTGGAGAAAAGTGTTTGGGTTGAGAGAAAAGTTGAGAAAAAAGAAATGGAAAATTTTGAGAAAAGTTAGTTATGATCACAAAATATATTTCCCTCCTTTTTCCTTTCATTAAAAACCATTAATTAAATGTTTAATATTAAGAAAAATCTGGAGAAACTCTTCTTGGGTAAATTAGCTCCTTAAAGATTCAAAGTTTCAATCCTTTTAAAACAGTCACCAACTTTTCAAAAATTACATTTTAGTCACTAACTCAAAATGTCACACTTCCAAACCTCATTTTGTAAAATTGATTTCACCACTCTCTTATATATAATAAAAGAGGATTTTAAGTTATTTTTCCATATTTTTAATGCATCCCGAACAAGGCTTTCCTAAAAATCACCTTTTTATATTCGAACCGCAAACCGACCGATCCGGTCCAAACCCAAAACTTCTAAGCCCAAAATTGGGGCGTTACAAGATACATGATGTTTTCCATGTATCCATGCGTCGTAAGTATAGATCGAATCTATCTCATGTTATGCATGTTGAAGAGATTGAGTTGAATCCGGATTTGTCCTATGATGAATAACCAGTTGAGATCTTGGATTCGGACAACAAGGTTCTCCGTGGTAAGACCATTGAGTTGGTCAAGGTCTTGTGGCGACATCGTGGTGTTGAAGAAGCCACGTGGGAAAGAAAGGATGACATGAAGAAGTTGTTTCCTCATCTTTTTCCTCTAGGTAAAAATTCCAAGGACAAAATTTTCCAAGTGGGGGAGAGTTGTAACGCCCCGATTTGGGCCTAGAAGAATTGGAGGTCAATTCGAGGTTCGTAGAGCGTAGACTAGAAATCCGAGTTTTCGGGAGTGGTTAAGGGAAATTAAGGTTCATGTTAAGATAAAAATATGAGAAAATGCTTAAAATCATTATTAATTATATAAATGATTTTGGTAAAATCAATTTTAAGAAAAATATTTTGAAAGTATGACATTTTGAGTTAGTGACCAAACTGTTATTTTTGCAAAGTTGTTTTAGTGACTGTTCTGTAAAAGGATTGGAACTTTGAATCTTTAAGAAGCTAATTTACCTGAAAGTTTTTATCAGATTTCTCTCTTTAAGAAGCCGAAAATGGCATCGTCTACAACCAAAGTCTCAATACAAGTAGGAACATTGAAATCAAAACGAAAAGGTTCATTACAATTAAGAGCCCAATGGGCTAGAGAGTGAGCTGCTCTATTTGCGTCTCGACTTGAATGCAGTACCATGAAGCCCGAATGATCAAGCAGCAAATGTTTGCCTTCTGCCAGGATGAAGGTAGCCAGAGATATATCAGGTTCCGAGGATAGCAGCTTGTTTAGCACACCAATCGAATCTCCTTCAACTTGTACTCGATCCCATCCATTTGCAACAGCCAGCTTAAGTCCTTCTACCATAGCTTTTGCTTCAACAAGTTCTGCTGTGAAGATGCCTTCAAGAACAAAGGCCACACCATCTATCATTAAGCCATAGTGATTCCTAGCTATGATACCAAGAAAAGCCTGCGCAGAATCGATCAAAAATGCACCATCCACATTTATCTTGATGAAGCCTTCAGGAGGACAAATCCATCTGCTCAGTCTATTACACATAGAGACATTTCCAAAGGGACCATGTTCTACTTCCTGAAAATATGAAATAAGGATTTGAACATAATCACAAATAGCACGAGCAGGAATTAAAACTGCTTTATGTACCATAGAGTTCCTTCTATTCCAGGCATTCCAAAGCAAAACACATAAAAAGGTAAACTGAGCAGAATCCAAATTTCTTATGCAATGTTCCAACCAAACTCTAACCGAGTCAACAGCCAAGGAAGGGAGCAGATTAGACAAGCCAGAAAGATCAAAAAGTTCTCTTATACAAGGACAGTCCCTACAAGCATGCAAGGCAGATTCAAGAACAGTATTACAAAGAGGGCACAGACCAAGGCTAATATTTGCAGCTTTCAGTTTTTCACCAACAAGTAAAGCATTGAAACACAGTCTCCAAATGAATATTTTGATCATAGGCAAGGTCTTCATTTTATGGAGAACATTCCAGGTTGGGGACAGAACCCTCTCAATTTGACTATTCCTCAGCAACCATTCATAGCCAGACTTCACAGAGAACACTCCTGAAGAATGATGGTCCCATCTCATAATCTCATCTTCAACAGGGGCAATAGGGCATTTCAAAATAGCATCTGCATCAACAGTTGTAAAAACATTCCTAACCAATGCATCATTCCATTTAGGCAGATTAGGAATCATGAATTCACCACAAGTCAAACAGTTTATAGAGCTATCAACATAAGAATCCTGTAATTCAACCACAGAGTCACCTCCCAACCTTCCTTTCAACATAGGAGTATGGCTATTAATCCCAATTCTGACATGGAATTGGTCTTTAAAAAGTTCCTTGGCTTTAAAAATACCTCTCCAAATGTTGGAAGGTTTATCATGGGCCTTTGAAAACAAAATATCACCATTAGGAAAGTACTTGGCTGAAAGCATTCTATAACAAAGAGAATCTTTCATACTAATCAGTCTCCAAACTTGTGTAGCAAGAAAGGCCAAGTTGAAAAACCTAAGATCTTTTAAACCTAGCCCTCCAAACTTTTTTGGTTTACAAAGATCCTTCCAAGCTACATGAGTCCAACCCCTCTCACCAACCTTACCCGACCACCAAAAGGATCTCATAGAAGAGATGATAGGGTCAAGAACACAATCAGGGAGTAAGAAACAACTCATGGCATAAGAAGGCAGAGCCTGGGCTACTGATTTAAGAAGGACCTCTCTCCCACCAAAAGACAGAAAATTCTTATTCCACCCCCTCATCCTTTTGTCAACTTTTTGAAAAAGAAAACCTAGAGAGTCTGTTTTGTTTTCCCCACAACTAAAGGTAAACCAAGATAAATACCCATCTCTTCCTCCCCTCTCATACCTAGGATGCTTTGAAGAGCAGACTTATGAGGGACACTCATACCATTACTGAAAAACACATAGGACTTTTCAAGATTGACTTTTTGACCTAAAGACTCCTCATACAAGTTTAGGACTTCCATAACTCTAGCAGCTTCCTCAGGTGAATTTCTAATAAAAAGGAGTGAATCATCAGCATATAGAAGATGGTTGACCCTGGGACCATGGACACTGGCTCTAAGACCCCTGATTCTACCCTCCCTTTGGTCTTTAATTAAGGTGGCTGAAAGGCCCTGGGCATAGAAAAGAAACAGGTAAGGGGACAGAGGGTCCCCTTGCCTAAGCCCTCTACTTGGGGTGAAAGCTGCAGAAAGTTTGCCATTGATCCTTAACTAAAAACTAACAGAGCAGACACATCTCATAATAAGGTTTACCAAAAACTGATCAAACCCAAGCTTCAACATAACATCCCTTAGAAAATGCCACTCCACCCTATCATAAGCCTTCTCCATATCTAGCTTAATAGCACCCCCTTTATTTGCCCCACTTCTAGAACTCTTCAAATAGTGCAATAATTCATGAGCAACCATAACAATGTCAAATATTAACCTATTCTCCACAAAGGCAGATTGATTTTCAGCAATACACAAGGGCATGACATATTTCAGTTTATTAACAATCACCTTAGAGATAGTTTTATAAATGACTATACATAGACTTATAGGTCTGAATTGTTTAATAAGGGTAGGTTCATCTATTTTAGGAATAAGGACAATAACAGTTCTATTAACCTCACAGAAATTCAATTTTCCATTCAAAAGATCTAAGCAAATATTAATAAAATCAGAACCAAGAATGTTCCAAAACTTCCTAAAAAAGATGAAGGGAAACCATCTATACCTGGGGCTTTGGATGGGTGGATAGAAAGAAACGCTCTTTTGACTTCCTCAGTGGTGAATCCAGAGCACAAGCTGGTATTCATGGCTGGTGTGATGCACCTCTCCACATTCTACAAGATCAGGTTTGAGGTAGAACCTTCATTGGATTAGAAAAGATCCCCAAAGAACTTCCTTGCTATCTCAAAGACCCTATCCTCACCACATTGAAGAGTACCTTCACTGTCAACCAAGCCTTTAATCCAGTTCTTCTTTTTTCTCCCCCTGGCCCTTGCATGGAAAAATCATGTATTCCTATCACCTTCTTTCAACCAAAAGACCCCAGACCTTTGTTTCCAGTAGATCTCCTCATTCAAACATTTTCAATCCTCTCCTGAAGGACTTTCTTTCTTTTTGTTGCAATCCTCCTTTTATGTTTCTGCCAGCCATTAAGCTCATCTCTAATGTTACCAAGCTTTGCCAGGGTAGAGATGTCAGTGGAGCCCCAAAATTTACTCACAGTTTCCTTACAATGTTCCTCATCAGCCCAGCAATTTTCAAATCTGAAATGATCATTAACTCTATTATGAAAACCTGGTTGTGGTGTTGTATCCAAAAGAACATAGTGGTGATCTGAAAAGGGAGAAAACTCAAGGATTACATTGCACAACCCATATCTTTCAAGCCAGGGGATGCTAGCAGTGAACCTATCAAGCCTCTCCTTCACCATATTACCAGCATTTGTTCCTCCATGCCAAGTATACCAACCTTCATTAGGCCTAATTTCCCATAAACCATTCCTACTCAGAGCATCTTTAAATTCTTCCATTTCAATACTAGGCTTTCTTCTTCCTTCTTCCTTTTCAGTCCAGTCCAATATGTCATTCAGATCCCCTCCTAATAGCCAAGGCATGTCAGACTTTATTTTGTGATTTAGAATAGGACAGCAAATCCACTTGTACATCCTCACTCCATAGCATCATCAATCCAGGACACTCAGCACTTCTCTCAACAACAAAATTCCCATACATTCCAACCCTTCTTCTAACACCCTCATCTTTTACTTTATTAAGCCTTGTCTCACACAAGAAGATCAAAATGGGATCTTTCGAGGTAATAAGATGCCCCAAGCTACGAACTGTCTCAGGGTTCCCAAGCCCTTGACAGTTCCAAATTATGGTTTTCATTGCTCTCGGCGGGGCTGAACATCAACCTCCACCGTTTGATCTGGAATTTTGAGAGGGGACAATGCTTCAACACCCAACTCCTCAGTGTTTGACACAGCTGCAGACATAGATCTTGTCTTTTCTGTCCCTACAGGTTTGCTTACTTCAAACTTGCCTTGAAGTACACGCTTCGAACTTCTGTTTTTGGTTGCATACACCATCACATTTCTTCCCTGCACGGCAGCATTCCCCACAGTAATTGTGTTATCCTCCACTACTTCCACAACCTTCTTAAATTTCCCAGCTCTATTATTCACAAAATTAAAATGGACCATTCCAGGTTTTGGTGCTCCTAGAGCTGCAATCTTTGGTTTAAACTTCACCCTCAACCAGTCTCCAAACTGTAACTGGTCCTCTCTCACATTTTTAGGGGCAGCAGGGCAAAGGTCTAACTCATGTCCAATAACACCACACTAGTAGCAAAATCTAGGTAACCGCTCGTACTTAGCCATACACACTCGAGGGGATCCATCACTCATCTTACCAACTATAACACATCTCCTTAAAGGTTTTGAAGAATCAATCACTGCTCTAATTCTCATATACTCCCCCAATCTGCCTTCACCTTTCCTAAAGTCAGCTGATAAACATTCCCCAAATTTCCTACCAATAGCTTTCCCAATTTCTACTTCCATTCCCGCAAGTGGCAAATCATACACTCTAATCCAAATTGGTAGGGGACAAAAATCATACTCTGAAGGGCTGAGTTTATCGTCAAAAGCTTTTAAGGCCAGAAGCTCTCCATTGAAGGTCCATGGAACTCGATCGAAAACAAAATCTCTTCCCTCCATTCTACCAAACTTAAACAGAAACATATTTGGTCCAAGTTCTGTAGCTTCTTCCAACGGTTGTTCTCTCCAGACTGCCAAAAATACTTGGAATTAATCCTCTGTTCTTGTGTGTTATAAATAGGGGAGAATACATCGAAGGAGATTGGTAAAGTTCCAGGAGCTCCGGAAGCTTGATTACCCTTCGGCAAAATGAGTGTGGCATTATCGGTGAGTGGAATTGGTTTGAAAAGTCTTTCAAAGGCTTGAAAGCAAGGTTTGGGGGGTTTCGGTTGAGTTTGAAACACTAACCTAAATCCGGAAGTAAGTATAAGATGTTTCTGTAACATCCCCTTCCCGGTCTGATCGAGAACTAGATCGGAAGGTGTAACTGATGATCGATACAGAAATCGGTACAATAAAATTTCATTTTTATCAATAGCATTTTCAGCCACAACATACATCGAATCATTACTACCAAATATCTCAGTCCAATTTACACAAATAAACAATGATTAATCATTCAAGGGCTAGATCACAACCATTACAAGTTTTAGGGACCAATTTGCAATTATGACAAACTAGGGGTACTCAATGTAATTGATTTTACTACATCGAAATTCACTACCTTAATGACATGACTGCAAAATTTTATTCAATTTGGAGATCATTAACTCATTCAATTTAACTTACAATATTTAGTGACTAGATTGTGAAATTGACAAACTGTTTAATAGACTCTTAACCAACTTAACTAACCCCGTATCGAAACACCCTAAGCTGTTTCGAAACGGGTGAACGATGGTCAACCCGTATCAAAACGGGTTGACCTCATTTGACTTTGACTTTGACCCGTTTCAATACGTTATAAACCCGTATCGAAACGAGGGATTCTAGTGACAAATGTTTCGAAACGGCCATGAACCGTTTCGATACACCTTATTCTCCAGGCTAAATTGGGCTTACCCGTATCGAAACGCCATCACACGTTTCGATACGGCCTGACCTATAATGATAGATTTTAGCTGGTTTTTATTCGATTTGACCCACCGAACGATGTCCAAATGCAACGAAACTTTACACACAACATTTTAATGGTATAAACTTCTAGTATGCTAAATTTCATGATCATACGAATGCATCTACTATACTTTTACCTTTTTGAGCAAACTATACATTTTTATACTACTTTAAGCCAAACAAAAAGGCCATTTAGGGCCACATACCATATTACAACTTAAGCATTACACCAACACATCAAAATAGGCACAAATGAATAGTTCAACTACTTTGCCACCTTCCTAGGAGATTATAAGTGAAAACACATTACTTGAGGATTGTAGTGACTTGTCTTACTTGCCAATCCGATCATCCGACACAAGATCCCTTTTAACCTGAAAATGCATGAGATGAGACACGTTAGGCATACTTTTCCTAGTGAGGTAGTCATAAACAATATGAACAACATTATATCAAATATCAATATATATGGTCTCATGCTTATCAATGTCAAAGCTTTGCATCAATATACAATGTTTAGCATTTTCATTTCATCATTAATCCTTGGATTGAATCAAGATAATGGATATGCGAATTCCTACGCCTTGCCAAATCAATGAATGGTCTGATTCCTTCGCCTCGCCAATATAACCAATATCAATACACATCCCTCCGCCTCACCAAATCAATATAGGTCGTAGCCTTAGGATCGTAGTCCACCCGTACACTGAGCTCATGAATTCTATGGCATGCCAATTGTATCCAATGTCTATTCAAATCCGAGGTTCCATTGTTCATATCCATTTCAATGATCAATAGTATTCCATTGTCCGATGATTTCAATATTACCAATGAAAAATATATATGTATCTCATCATCAATATATCATAATTAATTGTCAATATCAACATCCAATGATTTCTATACAATAATCCGATGACAATTACTTTATCAATGATAATGCACAATGATGATATCAATGACTATATCCGATGTTCAATAACAAACTTACTGACACTTACCAAAGTGTCCGATTAACCATCTAATGCCATTTCTTCAACAATGTAACCCCCTTAACCCAACCTAGACGGTTGACCCGAATTAAGAAAGTCACACGGGGAAAATCAAAGTCAACCCGAAAGTCAACCTTGATTAACGACCCTTTTTTTTCTTTTTACTCTTGTCTAGATGCACGTTAACCCTAGATATGTCCACGAGATCATCATACTCAGAGATCATGACAAACAGAGAACATTCAGGGACTCAATTGTACAATTTACAACTTTAGGGACCAAATTGTAAAATCTGAAAACTTTAAGGACTTATCCCAATTTAAAGTTACCAACTTGAAATTAATCATCTTTCATGCTTCTCTGTCAAGTTTCAGCTCAAACGGACTTCTCAAACTCATACAATTGCATAAACATGTTTCAGGACCAAAACGTAAACATTTCAAAACATATAACCGCCAGTGTCAGCCCCCAACGGTCAGGTGTTCCGAAACAGGGAGAACCTGTTTCGAAACGCGGGGCCGTTCCGCAACGGGTTCCGAAACGAGGGCTGGCAGAGGGCTTTTCGTTTCGGAACGGTGTCTTCCGTTTCGGACGCCTGGGCTACTACAGGGCACCCGTTCCGAAACGGTAGCCTCCGTTCCGATACGGCCTGCACAGAATGCAGAAGATTGTCTGCTAAAACACACAATTGATCAACCATACATGCTCCAAATGCAACCAAACTTGACCAGCAAGATATTCATCATATAAGGTACATAAATGCATCATTCAATCATCAACAAGGCATCAAATATGAAAAGCCCCAAAACTATAGGCATGCTTCTTACTTAGCAAACCATTCAAGCATCAATTTGATTAAGCCAACTCATAAAGACCAAATACATGTTTCAAACATTAACAACAGCATAACCATTCTTGTCCAAACATACACAAACTCATAAACGTCAACATAAGAGATTCTTCCCCCATTGCCTCTATTAACTATAGCTATTAACCGAGACATACATCTCAAGTGGAGTTCTCCTTGAATCCCTTGCTTCCCGCTGTTCCAACTTCAAGAATCTGCATTGATGGACGAAAAGGAGCGTAAGCACATAATGCTTAGTGAGGAATGCTCAAAACCAAAACACCATCAATGCAGCGAGTTATAAAACCATGTTTTAAAAACAAACTCGATTCGATAAACCAAAGCATTGTTTGAAAACCCTTTCCAACGCCATGCTTAAAATCATGCATTGCTCAAACTTGAGAACCAACCCTTAGCTTAGGAAGCTAAGTAAACCCTTTTCAAAACATAACTTGCAATACCATGAATTTAACCATTCCATGCATGAACATCATATGCAAGTTAAGTTCAAAACCTTGGAAATCATTTCCAATTCACATCATACCTTTCTCATACTTGAAAACCATCTTTAGGCAAGAAACCTTTTAAAACCATTTACTCATTCAATCTATCATGTGCATTAAACAATTACAACATATGAACCACGTCATCAAAACTTGCATCACATGCCTTTTAAAACAAGTCTTAGCAAGACTTTAATACACTAAAGAGATTTCATGCACTCATGCTCCATTATCAAAAGACAATAACACTTGTATGAGCTAACAAGTAATACATGCATTCGTATGCATTACACACTTTTCATGCAACCATGCATCATTTCAAGCATCTCATGCTTCATTATAATCAAGAACATTACATTGGCTTCCAAGTGATAAACCAAAACCACTTTTCAACTCAACATCCAATCGGATACGCGGATCACAAGCGTTGTCCCTACGCTTCATACACACTACCAATCCAAGGTCCCCAAATGGACTTTTAACCACCATTTGACCTTACCATTCACAAGGTTCCCATATATGGACTTTTAACCACCATATAACCTTAACTTTCACAAGGTTCCCATGTATGGAATTTCACCCACCATACAACCTTAACTTTCACAAGGTTCCCATGTATGGACTTTTAACCACCATACAACCTTAACTTTCACAAGGTTCCCATGTATGGACTTTTAACCACCATACAACCTTAGCATGCACAAGGTTCCCATATATGGACTTTTAATCACCATATAACCTTAGCATTCACCGATTGGTAGTTGTATAACATCACTAACGAGATCCGGAACACCCTACACAAGATCCACACATGGACTTTACACCACCATTGTGATCTTAACAAGCACAAGGTCCACCAATGGAATTTTAACCACCATTATTACCTTTGCTTACCCATGGTCCTCGAATGGAATCTCAACCTCCATTATGACCTTAACCATCTCGTTAGGATACTTGGATGGAGTTTACCGGTTCACACTTAACCACTCCACATCCAAGGCGACTTTATTCACGGTGCACCCAATCCTATAGCCGGCTAACTATATCCGATCAAAGTAACCAAGAACCACTTACATCACTTGCCAATATAACCTTCTTACCACATTAATCCATTGATTCACATGCATAGCCATAATGCAAAAACCATCATTTACCATCATCAATTCACTGTTTTTAAAGCATTACACAAGCCATTAAACAACATGCAACACTATGCAACAATTCCACAATTTCCATGTACAAAACCAAGGATCTCTTACCTTGAGCATCCTCCACATATGGCTTTCAAAACCAGCATTAAACCTTGCTAAAATATGCTCTCAAAACAGAATTAAAACATGCAAATCACATGCATTGCATCCATCAAACCCAATTGCTTTAAAAACCCAATCACAACACATCCAAGTGAGAAAATCATTTACTTACTCTTGAGCTTAGCAAAGTTGTTTAGACTTAAACTAAGCTCCCAAAACCTTCAAACCTTGATTTAAAAGCTGAAAACCCAACTTCACTCACCGATACACAAAACAAGGCTAGCCAACAAGCCTTCCAAGCATCCGAAATCTTCCACACCTCCTCTAATGCTCACGAATCAACCTCCCCTATTTCAAGCACACAACAGAGGATTAATGCATCGTTATGCATTAAAAACACCAGCAACACAACTCAACTCGCTGCTCTACACAAATCCAACATTTCGGCTACCAAACACAACCGAAATCACCTCCAAACACTTCCAAAACTTAACCCAGCCAAGATCCATCACTTCTAACCATTTATAAACATCAATTTACATCCAAAATGATCCCAAACACGTCCTTATACCTCCGGCAACAATAGATCATTAAAAACACTCCAAAAACAACCAAAAACTCAAGCAAAACTTAGGAAATTCAACCTATTCGGGATTGCATTGATTAAACCTCAATTTCTCATCAAATTAACATTCATTTAACATCAAAAACACACCTCAAAACACTGCCCAAACAGATCACACGAAATTTCATCAAAATCAAGCAAATCTTGCATTTTAAAGCCAAAATCAAGATTCCAATTGTAAAACCTTTAATAAATCACAAATCAAGGATTGAGAACTTAGGAATTTCAGTAAAGAAGTGAGAGTTTAGAGGAGAAGGACGTTCTTACCTCCAAACTTGAGTTTCTCCCTTTTTAGAAGCAAAATCTTGAAAATTCCACTTAGCAAATGGTGAGGTTTTGTTGAAGAGATGATTAGAGATCAAAAGAGAATTGAAATGAGTGATTTAGATGACAAAACCAGAGGAAAAAGATCTGGAGAAATATCTTTGGTTTGAGAGAAAAGATGAGAGAAAAATGAGAATAGAAAATGTGGAAAATTAGTTAGAAATGACAAATATCTTCCCTCCACTTTTCCTTTATTTAAAATCCATTTAATAAACCTTTAATATTTTAGAAAAATCTGGAGAAACTCCCATTGGGTAAATAGCTCCTTAAAGATTCAAAGTTTCAATCCTTTTTAAAACAGTCACACAGTTTACAAAAATTACATTTTGGTCACTAGCCAAAATGTCACCCTTCCAAACCTCATTTTGCAAAATTGATTTCACAGTTCACTTATATATATTAAAAGAGGATTTTAGAACATTTTTCCATATTTTTAATGCAACCTGAACTAGGCTTTCCTAATTTCACCCTTTATATTCGAACCGCACTTTGACCGAACCGGTCCAAGCCCAAAGCTTCTAAGCCCAAAACTGGGGCGTTACAAACAATGTTAGCGATGAAATCTAAATTATCAAATAATGATCCGGGAAGGCCTTTCGCCTAAACCCGAGACTCCGACTACACTCACCTTAGCTATCCGAAGCTTTCAAGACCCTCGGATAACAATCCGCTTGTTCCTAGCTTGAGATGGAGACAGTGAAACCTCTTTCTCCACTTCTTGAACTAGAAAATCAATAGAAAACTATTAGGATCGATATTTCGATATCAAAATCAATACAGCGATATCAGAATCGATTTTCGACTTCAATATTAACTCTAACAATGAAATATCCTTAGATGGCCAAAACTCTAGCTTAAGTTTAAGCTCGATATATCCATGGAATCCAACAATTGTTTGAAGATTATTGCTTACCCGAATGATAAAAACGATTCAATATCTATGGAACGAAGAAAAGCCGAGCTTAAGATTATCTCCAATGGAGGTGCTTGCTTAGTTGAAGAAGATAAGGAAGATGAAGAGTTTGGGAGAGGTGTATGCTTCAAGGATTTTCGGTAAGTTTCCTAATTCCCTTTTTCCATTTTGTTTTATAACATTTATTGTTATTTAGCTTTCCTTCCATTGAAAGAAAGCTCTCAGGCCATCCCACGTGAGCTGAAATGAATTAAGGAGGGGCTAATCGCAGGATTAGTCCCTCAATTCTCACCATAATTCAACTTTGCTCCCTAACTCGCATTTTCTTCAATTTAGTCACTATATAGGTCCAATATTATTCAATAGAGTCCAATGATGATATGTTTAGCTCAATCAGGGTTCTATGTCAATAATTAACTGGTCGATACAATATTTAGAATTTATCAATGTAGAATTTCCGATCAACGGAACTAAATTCCTACTAGATCAGATTTTGGGGTGTTACAGTTTCGCTCTCAATTCTCGGTTATTGTCCCATTGGTTTTATGATCATGCTCTTGTTTTGAAGATAGATTTATGCCTATTGTTTTATGCATCTTTTGAGAAATGAAATGGTGACTTTAATGATCCCATGAAATAGAATTGATAATTCAATGAGATAGAATTGATGCATTGAAATGGGATGAGAATGTTTTAGATTGATACATTGAAAAACAGTAGGTAATAATGTTAAAATGAATATATTGGCATGAGATGAGATTATTGCTACAGGATATAATTGGTCGACCAATAGGATGAGAAGTGCACTATAATATACAAAATTCAAACGTGCTCTTTGGTTCGGGCAATGAGTGTAGTGCCATCCCGTTCCAAAGTGAGAGTGTGGTGATGAAAGATTCCACCACGGTAGGTCTTGATGAAACACCCAAGCTTTATGGCGATGAGAGATGCCGCCATGAGAGTCCAATGATGTGAGATTACACTAAGGTAGGACTTGACATTTAGTCAAGCTATCCGCATATCCGAGTAATGTTGTAAAATGCCAATATATGAGATTGATTATGAGATTCACATGTACCTTGTTTGTAAATGATTTTATGCATTGTGTTTTGCATATGAGAATATGATTTGAGAAATTGTAACACCCGCGTTTTGGGCCTAGGAGTTAGTCGGGTTTTAGTTCGAGTCAAATAAAACTTAATTAAAACATTTCATCTTCAAATAATGACCTAATTGAACTTTTGTAGAAATGGGAGGGCTTATGAGGTAATTTGACCCTAAAGTTTTAATAAAAGCTAGACAACTTTAACCAAAAGTTGTCATCTTCTTTTCATCTTCTTTCCAACTTCAAAAAAAGGAAGAAACCCCATCTCTAAAACCTCTCAAAACCCTAGCTCCTATTCCATCATTTTGCCACATGATTTCAACCCCGTTTTAAGAGGTAATTACATTTTCTCAACCTCCTTTTCAATCTCTATCTATCCTTTGTTTTAGATTTCAAAAATATGGTGTTTTGGAAATTAGGGTTCATATGGAAATTTGGGTTTTAATGGGGTTTTTCAATTTGTTTTGATAAATTGTATTGGGGGTTTGTTTAAGCACTATGAAATACTCAACATATGTTAATTTGGTTAATTTTGGATGAAAATTCGTAGTATGGTCTTAAGGCTAGTTTTAAGGTTGTAAAATTTGGGTTTTTGGTAAGTTTTATGTTGAAATTGAAGGGCTGTTGGTCTACCTATGGTATGAGGGTGTTTTGGGATGATTTGGAAGTCATTTGGGTGTTTGAAAATGGAATTTTCTGCTGGGTAAGATTGGTGTACGAAAATGGGAATTTTGGGGTGGTTTGTGTTGGAAATTGAAGGTTGGTGTTAGGGTAATAGTTGGGGGCTGTTTTGGAAGCATTTGAATGTGCTAAATGTGTTGAAATCACAAGTTTTGGGCTGTGTATAAGGGCTGCTCGGATTTGGTAATTTTGGGTGTTGTTCATGGCTTGGAATGTTGAGTTTGGTGTTTGATTAGTGTTCCGGGTTTGCTACATTGTGTTGTGGACTGATATGAGGTTGATTTACTTGTGTTGAGGCGATTGGAAGCAAGGATTTGCGTTGGTAAAGCTTTGGGATCGAATCCGGATATGAGGAGGCTTGAGTCGGCTTTGCTTGTTTAGCTTAAGGAAATGAGGTGAGTGGTTAAAATGTTTTAAATAGCTTTGATTAATTGGTTCAAGCATATGAATGTGGAAATGTTTTCAAGAAATGTTTTGGTTCAAGGTTGGTTTTGAAAGAGTTTAGTTGGGCTTAAAGGTCAATTTTAAATTCAAGAGTAAGTTGATGAGAATCGCCTATTTAATTTCCCCTTTTTCCATTTGTTTTCATTACTTGAGGTGATGTTTTGTTAAGCATGAAATTTAAATACTTTGAGTAGAAGCATGTTGCCTATTTCTATATCGTTAATGATGTATGATGGTAATAATGGTGACGTTGTTATGCCTTGTAAGATGTGTGTAAGTGGGTGCAGGTTGTGCACGAAAATGGTGAGTAAGACCATTTGTGATTGGTAAGCTTGTAAGTAGTAAGTGATGCCTAATTGTGTATATTGTTGCAATTTGGTTTGGTTGTGCATGATATAGTGAGTACATGTCGCATGATTGTGATTGTACGTTGTGTTGCATGGTTGGTGTCGAACCTCACGTGATGGTTGTCGTTGCTCCGGTGATGTGTAGTCCCGCCGGTAGCAAGTGGTATAAGACTCCGGTGATGTGTAGTCCCACCGGTAGTGACTAGTAGAAGAGTACTTTGATGTGTAGTCCCATTGGAAAACTACTAGTCGAAACGGTGATGTGTAGTCCCACCGTGTGTGTTTTGGTTATGCTTGTGCATGCCATGTATTGTTCATGTTGTATCTCACTATATCATTCTCTTTTATGGTTTTGCCTTAATCTAGGATTATGTCCTTATGCATACCATGAAGTGTAATGCCATGTTAAATGCCTATATTGTTGAATTGTGGTTGAACTTGTATGTTAGTAGAAGGATTAGGTCGTTGGATGATTTGTATGTATTGACCTTTATTTTAAAGAAAGCTTTGAACCCTGCATTGTCGTAGTTATGTTTTAAAGCTCCGCTCACTAAGCTTTATGCTTACGCTCTCCTTTTTCCGACAATGCAGATCTTTAGCTTGGAGTTAGCAAGGAGCAAGAAAAGGGCGTCCAAGCGTGTGGTAATTGCTCAAGTATGGTTTATTAAATAATGTAGTAGTCTAGCAATGGGAAATGCTATGTGTTTTAGGAGCTTGTATCTAGACTCCTTTGTGTTGGCCACATGTTGTTAATGCCTTATGTTGATGCTTTGGATTGATTATGGTTTGTAATGCATGAATGCTATGATGAATGTTTGGGTATGGTGGCATGCCTTTAGATGTTTAGATTGCCTTGTCATGGTGCAAACCTCTTGTGTTGATTTGTGCCTTTTGGGCTCTTGAGCTACCATGTTTGACTCTAAATGCTGAATTTTACCCTTTTTGTTGGAATGCCATGTTTCGAATGCTTGATTCATGATAAATGCTATCTATGGCTCATGTATGCTTGTTGAAATGGTCATATGTGCGAGTCTTGTGAGTGTTGATTCATGCTTTCGGTCCTTTTTAAGCTTCTATACATGTCTATGCATGATCTTAATGTTTTTCTTGGGTAGGAAGTCCTTAAGTTGGGCAGTAGGTGATCCCCTGCACTAAGGTTTCGAAACTATGGGTAAGGTTTCGAAACCTTTGCAGAAATTTTGGTTCCAAGGGTCACTGCCAGCCAAAGTTTCGAAACCTTTGGGGTAGGTTTCGAAACTATGGTCAAAGGTTCCGAAACCTTCCCCAAGGTTTCGAAACCTTTGGTGGGAAATTGGTTCCAGGACATTCTGCCAACCAAAGTTTCGAGACCTTTGGGAAAGGTTTCGAAACTAGGGTCCAAGGTTTCGAAACCTTCCCTAAGGTTTCGAAACTTTGGGTGAGATATTGGTTCCAGGGGTTTCTGCCAGCAAAAGTTTCGAAACCCTTGGTAAAGGTTTCAAAACTTCTGCTTAAAATTGTATTGTTTTGACTTGTTGACCTTTTTAATGGGATAAACACATAGGATTTAATGTGCCTTTAGTCAAGATTGAATTTTGGTCGTTTGATTGTGGTTTGGGGTTCGAAAATGACAAGTTTAAAATGAAAAAAAAATTTAGGGTTGCTAACCGAGGGGGAACCTTTTGGGTTTCGCTTCGGTTTTCCCCGTGTAGCCCACTCGGACCGGTCATCCGGCCAGACCGGGACGAGGGGGTTACAGAAATGCTTTATGAGATTTAAGCATGTGAGGTTTTGTCTTGAGACTATGCATTTGTTGAATGCATGAGATAGATGGTACATGTAATTTAAATGATGTGGTTTTGCTTTGAAAATGATTTCAAGCATGAGATACAATGAGCATGATGAGATAGAGTTTTCTAAATGAGAAATGATTTAAAAATGCATTGTTGTGTTGGTTTGTTTTGAGCATCCCTCACTAAGCAATTGTGCTTTTGCTCTCTTTTTCCAACAATGCAGAGAATTAGCTTCCATGGGTAGCAAAGAGGCAAGAAGAATTCCAAGCAGTGTGGTTAAGCTCAAGTATGGTTTAACATTTTCTTATTAGTAATAATAGTTGGCAATGAGAGGATATCATGTTGTTTGGGAGACGTGTTTTGAAACTCCATGGTTTGTGGCAAGTTTTGAATGCCCTTAATGACTTGTAAATAGCCTTTAATGTTTGGTTTATGCCTTGGTTTGTGTTTTGACTTCTAAGTGGCTATTTGTGCATTAGTTGCATGCATATAGATTCCCTTGATGCCTATGGACTTGCTATGATGTTGTTTATGCCATGTATGTTGTGGTTTGATGTTCTAAATATGTTGTATGCATGTTGGAATGGTTTAGTGTGGTTTAAAGTGTGAAAAACCAGCAAAAAGTGTCATTAGAGGCCCAGGTGTTTCGGTACACTCGAGCCTGTACCGAAACAATGAGCCTAAAATGGCCTAAGGGTTTCGGAACAGGGAGGTCTGTTCCGGTACATTTTGCTACAGGAAGCCTCTATTCTAAAAACCTCAAAGGGTGTTTCGATATGGGCCCGTTGTTCCAATCCATGAGAACCTGTTTCGGTACGCCTGTTTCGGTACAGATTTTAAAATTCTAATTCCATATGTTTTTATCCTTGAACGTTGTGTATACAATTAAATGAACATGAATGATTATTTTGAGTTGAGTTTTGGCAGGATAGCATTATATATTTTTAATTAAAGTTTGGTAACTATAAAAGTGGATAAGTCCTTGTATTATGATAAAATTACAAAATAGTCACTAAAATGTATATGAATGGAATTGAGCTCCAATTCGTTGTTTGATCGAGTTGCAAATCGTTCTGTTGCGATGTTAAACACTTAGGATCCTAATGATCATCAAGACAAGATTAAAAAAACAGGGTTGTTTATTGAGGTAAACCTTCTGGTTTACTTCAATATTCCACGTGTGATTCGTTCGGGTCGGTCTTTCGCCCAGACCGAATCAAGGGAGTTACATCTTTGGATTCTTATTTCACCTCTGAAAAAGGCCTTTGGGTTCTTTTTTTTTCTTTCTAATAATCCCCTCTCACATTACTAGGAAAGATATTAATCATTCTTCCAGCCTACCCAGCTCCTTGTACTAGCAGACTTTCATTTAAACGAATATTATTATTCATTAATAAATTTTAAATTTTATCTGTAAATAATCATTTTTTTCGTTTCCTAAAAATATTTTAAATATTTAATATTTTTTATAATAGTAGGGAAAGAATTTTGTAATGAAATTTTAAAATCTAATTGTAAAATATGTTTTTTTTACAAATAATTGTCGTTAGTTGTATTAGATAAAGATAAAATATAAGAAAATTCTACAAAATTATAGTAGATTAATTACATTAAATAATAATTTCTCCTAAAATCATTTAAGTACACAAGCTAGCCACTAAAGCATAAAATAAGACCATACAAGGATAAATGTCATCAAACACTAACATAAAAAATGCAGATAACAATAATAACATGTTGACAAAACAGACTTCACCACAACTTAACCACGAACTATCTTCAATGATTGCAAGAATTTATAAATACAAGAGAATCTGTTCTATGGTCCAAACTAGTGATAGATCAGCATGATAATCAAATATTTTCCAACTGGAGAGACGACGTCAAATCTAACACTGAAAAAGAGAGAAAATATAATATAAGAGCATTGCTACAATAACAAAAAAATATCTATTTTTTTAGAAAAAGAGAATACTTACTAAAAAAACCACACAAAAATTAAACATGCAAAATAGAAACAAAAAAAGATGAAAAAAATGAAGAAAGAATAGAAGATGTGGGAGAACACAACAAGAGTTACGACAAAGTATGAGTGATCGCTTGGCCAATAGCTGAAAACGTCACCCTTCTAAAACACTAAAAACCTAGAGAAAAAAAAGTGAAATTAATTTTTAGGCATAATGTCAAAAGATGCCCCCAACGTTTGCTTGAATTGTCACTTTGACCCCTATTATTTTTTCTTGAAAAAATTTAACCATCAACATTTTATTTTGGGTCAAAATGGTCCCTTTGCGGATGAAAATTGTTAGTTGACTGACAATAAATAACTTGACAAAATGACACGTAAGGTGATTTTTTATATATATTATATATAATTTTATAAAATAATTTTTTAACCGGTGTGGAATTTTTTCAACAAATCTGTTTATATGATACTTCCATGTTAGCATGCACTGTCATGTAGGTTTGTCAAATCATTTCAAGTCTTTTAACGTTAGTTGACTAACAATTTTCATCCATATAGGGGCTATTTTCCAAAATAAAACATTGAGGGTTCAATTACTTCAAAAAAATAGAGACCAAAATGATGATTCAATCAAACGTCAGAAACATTTTAATTGGATTTATGCTTTTTTTTATTGAGTGTGATATTAGACTATTTTTCATATGCCAAGATTCTGATCACATCTAAGAAATTAATTGTCATTGTTTCAAACTATTAAAGGTATAAGCTCAAACTATTTTATATCATTAGATTATGCCATATTTACAATATGAGAATGAAAATATTTTTGTGAGCATTCTTGTTTTTTTTTTATGAAGTGATGCTAAAATAATATTCACAATGTAATTATTGGTGTTCGAAGTCACACAAGGGGTAAAGCGGATGAGCATTCATGACCACTAAGCTAATTAGTGGATCTCTTGAGCATTATAATTTAATTATAAGTAATATCTTAGAACGTTTTTAAATTTGGATAAACTCACACACACCTACAAATTAGGTTGCTCGAACATGGGTCTCTAAGACTAGAAAAACATCATGCTTTACCACTGAAACCACTCAATGAGTTCAAGAAAGAAATTACTTTATTAAGTATATCAATTAAATATTAGGGAAAACTACACCGGTGATCCCCAAACTATTACCGTCTTCCTATTTTGGTCTCAAAACTATTTTTTCTGGCAAAATCGTCCCTTCTGTTACATAGTTCTCCTGTTTTGGTCCCTCGTCGTTAAAAACTAACGGAATTGCTGACGTGTCACCACCATAACAAAGAAAATAAATTCAATTTGAGGGGGAGCTAGGATTTGAACCTATATCCCCTAGCTCTAAAATCATTGAGCTAACCACTAGGCTAAACTCCAAGTGCTAAAATGTTTTAGCACAAATTATCTTTAAAGTCATTGATTCTAATGGTTTCCTGCATGTGCTGTAGATTTATATTAGATGCATGCATTTCCAACCAGGGATGAAGGTTGAAATCTTGAAGGCTTTGCTAAAACACAGATGAAAACTAAATCCGACATAAGAAATTAATATCTGCATGACATTGACAAACAAATTATACAATTTAAATCCACCACCCAAGACATGTACACACCAGGAAAAACAAATTAACAAATACCCCACTCAGTAGCTATGCCTCAATCTATGGAACATTTACAGTCAAGCATTCTTAATCTAACATCTTGCTTTACAAGGTTAAATATCTCTATCTCTAAACGAGAACTTTTTCCATGCATTCTCTCATTTCTTTCATGCCAAATATGGTAGTTGAAACTAAACCAAGCCAACCTCACAATTACAACTTTCTTTTTCTTTCCCTTGCCCACATTTTGCACCCAGTCAAATAAGCCATCCCAACAGGTATGGCTTACTCCCAGCCCATAAGCACTCGTAATCAATAGCCACACATTACTTGCAAACGGGCAGTTTTCAAATAAATAGTCTCGTGTTTCAATATCATCTCCACACAACAAGCATAGAGGTTCCACTTGAAAACCCCACCTCCACATTCTACCCTTTGTTAGAAGCCGATCCAACAAAGTATGTATGAAAGAACTGCATAAAGTAATGACTCAGAGGGGAATGATTAAGAGGGGAGGATGTTCGTGAGGAGCCAAAGTGTGTATGAAAGAGTAAAGGGCAGTCATTGACAAACAAAACTGTGAAAAATCCAGATAGATGTACAAATTGCTTAAAACATAACCCACGATAATCTTAATTCTCCATGTTGACACAAACTCTGCTTCCCAACTTTGAAAGAGGCTGATTCATCACCATGGTGCCATGAAAGAAATAGATGATGGCTTATGTTTTGCTGCATTTCCGAAAAATCAAATTCAAGTTAGGGTGCCATTGTGTAAATATGATTCATGAGAAGTGTGTTTAAATTGTCCATGGAAATGCAGGCAGCTAATATAAATCTGTAGCACATGTAGGAAACCATTAGAATCAATGACTTTAAAGATAATTTGTGCTAAAACATATCAACACTTGGAGTTTAGCCAAGTGGTTAGCTTAAAGATTTTAGAACTAGGGGACATGGGTTCAAATCCCAACTCCCCCTCACATTGAATTTATTTTCTTTGTTATGGTGGTGACACCACATTAGTCTGAATAAAAAAATTAAATAATATATATAGGAGAGAGAAAATAATAAAAAATAAGAAAAAATTCCACGTCAGCAATTCCGTTAGTTTTTAACGACGGGGACCAAAACAGGAGAACTATGTAACAGAAGGGACGATTTTGTCAGAAAAAATAATTTTAGGACCAAAATAGGAAAACGGTAATAGTTTGGGACCACCGGTGTAGTTTTCCGTGAAAATTATTGAAAGTGATAAAGAATTTGTATATAAGTTCAAGGGTCACATATTTGATTCTTATAAGATATTTTAATTAATTTATTTAACTATATATATATATATATAAGTATAAAACAAATATATCTTTATAATAATATTAATTATGAATTACAAAAATATTTTTTTAATATTCTCTTAACTGAAATAATAATCGGTTAACCGATGTTATTAATTCAATTAGGCATCGTTTGGTACAATGGATGTAAAAGATGTGTGTTTTAGTAAATAACACATGTGTATATTGGGATAAAGTTAAAAGAAGTGCTATGTATGAATTTACCCTTTTACCCTTAAAATTTTAGCTTCATATTTTCCCCTTGTTTTGACATTGATTATTATATTATTTTGGCTTAATGCATAAAATAGCCCCTAAAGTTTACCACTTTTCCCAGCTTGGTACTTAACGTTTCATTTGGGACGTTAAGCCCCCTAACGTTTTCACCGTTACTCATTTTGCCCCAAACCGTTACTTTTGCCGTTACAAAAAAGTTTTCAACCGTTAAAAAAATTTTCAACCAATGAGATTGCGCCACATCAGCTCCTCTTTGATAGAGTAACCAAACTGATTTTATTAAAAAGGATAAATGTCATGTCAAGTCTCCCATGTTTATTTTTTATTCAATTTAGTCATTGAAAAGTCTATTTTTACCTAAAATTGACCCCTATTTGTTTTTAATTTTTTAATCTAGTCCAATATTTGGTATTAATAATATTATTATTTTATTTAAATGTTATTATTTAATAAAAATAAATTAAATATTTTAATATTATATTAGTAACTTTTGATAAATTAATCATTACTAATTTAATATTATATTATTTTTTAATTCCAAAATAAATTAGATTTCTAATTTAGACCCATCAAAATAAATTAAATGTTAATCTTAAATAGTTTCCAATTACGTCCCAAAATAATAGAAAATTGAACCTTATTTGTTTTTAGTATTACTTATTCGAATTATATTCTTTTTAGTCCAATATTTATTATTATTTATAATATTATTTTATTTAAATGTTAATATTTAATAAAATATTTAATAAAATAAAATAAATATTTTATTATTAAATTTATAATTTTTTAGATAAATTAAATTACTTGAAATTGACCCTAAATAATTACTTATTCAAATTGTATTATTTTTTTAGCAAAATTTGAACTATAATTTTCTATTAGTTTGTTCACTTTCAATTTCAATGAATCTCCCTGCAAATCCCCAACAAAAGAATCAATTTATTTGAATTGCATGCGTCGTAGTTCATGGTGTATATATATGGTGTCTCCTGCAATTTATTTGATGTTGTAGTTGCTTTTTAGTAATTTTAAAAGAAAATAATACTAATCTTAAAAAATTAATTTAATTTATCTTTATTAAAAATATTTTAATTTTAAAGTAGTAAAATTTAATTTATATAAAAAATCGTTTAATGTTAAATTAGATAAATTAAGAGACTAATTTAATATTAAATTAATATCAAATTGTTAATTTAGGACGTAATGGGACTAAATTATAAAATTAATTTATTTTGGGACGTAATTGGAAACTATTTAATATTAACATTAAATTTATTTTGATGGGTCTAAATTATAAATCTAATTTATTTTGGAATTACAAAAAATAATATAATATTAAATTAGTAAGGATTAATTTATCAAAAATTACTAATTTAATATTAAAATATTTATTTTATTTTTTTATTAAATAGTAACATTTAAATAAAACAATATTATTAGTAATAACAAATATTGGGCTAAATTAAAAGAATAGAAACAAATAGGGGTCAATTTTAGGTAAAAATAGATTTTTCAGTGACTAAATTGAATAAAAAAATAAACATAGGAGACTTGACATGACATTTACCCTTTTAATAAAATCAGGCGGGTTACTCTATCAAAGAGGAGCTGATGTGGCGCAATCTCATTGGTTGAAATTTTTTAACGGTTGAAAACTTTTTTGTAACAGCAAAAGTAACGGTTTGGGGCAAAATGGGTAACGGTGAAAACGTTAGGGGGCTTAACGTCCCAAATGAAACGTTAAGTACCAAGTTGAGAAAAGTGGTAAACTTTAGGGGCTATTTTGTGCATTAAGCCTATTATTTTTAGTCTTTGGTTTATGGTTTAGATTTTAAGGTTTATAGTTCAATGTTCATGGTTTAAGAATTATTGTTTATGGTTTAGAGTTTATTTTTTATGGTTTAGAGTTCAGGGTCTAGTATTTAGGCTACAACAATATTTTTGAGAGTATAATCTTGCTAACTATTTGGTATTAGAGCCTTGCTTGGCTAATGACATATAACCTACTTGGTTATTTGTGAAGGCCTAAGTTGATGTATAAAGAGATTTTAGTTATGGAACAACATCATATACTGAAAATGCGGTATTATGGTTTACGATAAAGCCTGAACCATAATATATCACTTTTATACATTGTTCAAGAAATATGAAGTAATTTAAAAAAATATTGTTATTATGAGACAATATTGAAATACTGAGTTAGTTGAACATGGTAAAAAATACAAACATACATCCACATAGATGTTGAAGGTAATAGGTATTTATTCAACCTAAGATTTTTTAAAACGTGTCTTAAGAAGTTTAGAGATGCATGAAAAATTAACTTTTATGAAAGACTATAAAACTTTATTGTTTGACACTCTAGAACTAGCTTATACAGTTCATAAGGAATTAGTTTATCTAAATCTATGTAGAGATTCGACTTGGACCGTTTGTGAGTCAGTTAACAGGAACATTGTCAGATTTGTGCCAGAAAGCTACAGCATAAAGTAGAAGCTATTTCTATACGTAGTTGGATCCCATCTGATAGAAAAAAAAATATTTTATTAGGAAAGTTCACCATGAAGCGGATCCTCTAATGATGGCCGTGGATAAGGATGTAAAAACAGGCCAACAGTTGAGTTTCAGGTCGGGCTCTGTCAGGTCGGGTCAAATCGGTTACAGGTCATTTCGGGTTATTTTTTGTTTTGACTCGATTCGGTTCGGGTTCGGGTTCATTTCGGGTCGGGTTCATTTCAGGTCGGGTTCAATTCAGGTCGGGTTCATTTCGGGTCGGGTTCATTTCAGGTCGGGTTCATTTCAGGTCGGGTTCATTTCAGGTCGGTTCATTTCAGGTCGGGTCAAAACGATTAATTGACAGGCTGATTTCAGGTCGGTTTCGTTTTAGGTCGGGTTCATTTCAGGTCGGTTTCGTTTCAGGTCGGGTTCATTTCAGGTCGGTTTCGTTTCAGGTCGGGTTCGTTTCAGGTCGGTTTCGTTTCAGGTCGGGTTCTTTTCAGGTCGGTTTCGTTTCAGGTCGGGTTCATTTCAGGTCGGTTTTGTTTCAGGTCGGGTTTATTTCAGGTCGATTTCGTTTCAGGTCGGGTTCATTTCAGGTCGGGTTCCTTCGGGTTTATGGTTTATTGTGTTACGTGTATTATATATATTGACGGATTATGATTTTTATTTTTACGGTTTAGGGTTTAGGGTTTAGGGTTTAGGGTTTAGGGTTAGGGGATTACATATATGTGATATATATATATATATATAGTTGGTACTATTGGATTTATTTTTAGGGTTTATGGTTTAGGGTTTAGGGTTTGGGGTTTGGGGTTTAGGGATCTTAAATTAATACAAACATACCTATATTAATTATATATATTGATGGATTATGGTTTTCATGGTTTATGGTTTAGGGTTTAGGGTTTAGGGTTTATGGTTTACTGATCTTAAATTAATACAAACATGCCTACATTAATTATATATATATTGATGGATTATGGTTTTTAGGGTTTAGGATTTAGGGTTTAGGGTTTACTGATATTAAATTAATACAAACATGCCTACATTAATTATATATATATATATATTGATGGATTATGGTTTTTAGGGTTTAGGGTTTAGGGTTTTAAATTAATACAAACATGCCTACATTAATTATATATATATTGATGGATTATGGTTTTTAGGGTTTAGGGTTCAGGGTTTAGGATTTATTGATCTTAAATTAATACAAACATACCTACATGTATTATATATATTGATGGATTATGGTTTTTAGGGTTTATGGTTTAGTGTTTAGGGTTTATTGATCTTAAATTAATACAAACATACCTACATGTATTATATATATATATTGATGGATTATGGTTTTTAGGGTTTAAGGTTTAAGGTTTAAGGTTTAGGGTTTAGGGTTTAGGGTTTAGGGTTTACTGTTCATAAAATGATACGTACATACGTACATGTAATATATATATATATATATATATATTGATGTATTATGGTTTTTATTTTTAGTGTTTAGCGTTTAGGTTTTAGGGTTTAGGGTTTAGGGTTTAGTGGTTAGGGTTTAGGGTTTATTATTATTATTATTATTATATACTTAAATACAATTATTATTATTATTATTATATATTTACTATACTTATTATTATTATTATTAGTTATTATTATTATTATTAGTTTTTTTATTATTATTACTAATAATATTATTATTATTATTATTATTATTATTATTATTATATACTTAAATACAATTATTATTATTATTATATATTTACTATGCATATTATTATTATTAGTTTTATTATTATTATTATTATTATTATTATTTGTAATTAAATGTAAAGGGTTTAGGGTTTAGGATTAGGGACTATTGTTCATTGATTGAATATTAGGGTTTAGGGTTTAAACCCCTAATGACTAATTCTAAACCCTAAGCATTAAACCCTAAAGCATAAGTAATTAACCCTAACCACTAAACCCTCGATCTAGGATTACGGACTATGAGCTATAGATTAAATATTAGGGTTTTATGGTTTAGAGGGTAGTGGTTATTGTTTAGGGTTTAGGGTTAGGGACTATGGTTCATTGATTGAATATTAGGGTTTAATGTTTAAACCCCTAATGTCTAATTCTAAACCCTAAGCATTAAACCCTAAAGCATGAGTAATTAGCCCTAACCACTAAACCCTCGATCTAGGATTACGGACTATGAGCTATAGATTAAATATTAGGGTTTTATGGTTTATAGGGTAGTGGTTATTGTTTAGGGTTTAGGGTTAGGGACTATGGTTTATTGATTAAATATTAGGGTTTAAGGTTTAAACCCCTAATGTCTAATTCTAAACCCTAAGCATTAAACCCTAAAGCATGAGTAATTAACCCTAACCACTAAACCCTCGATCTAGGATTACGGACTATGAGCTATAGATTAAATATTAGGGTTTTATGGTTTAGAGGGTAGTGGTTATTGTTTAGGATTCATTATCTTATATTATATTAATTTAGTATACATATTTAGTTTAATAACTTCAAACTAATTTTAGTTAAGTATAAAAAAATTATTTCATAATGGTTATTCATTCAACTTATATAATTAAGTAGTTTATCAGAATGCAACTTAAGTTAATTTAATAACTAACTTAACTTAAAATGAATGCAAGTTAATTAAATTTATTTTTAATCTTAAGTTAAGTTAATTTAATAACTAACTTAACTTCAATTAAAATGAATGCAAGTTAATTATTTAGCATTAATTTATTCTTATAATAAAAAATTTAAGTCATCTTATTTTAATTAAGAATATAAATTTAATTTAATAATTTTTACTCATTTAACTTAATTTGATTAAGTATAAAATTTTAATTTAATAATGGTTATTCATTCCACTTTAGTTAATTAAGTATAATAGTTTATCTTTGAAGTTATTTTGAAATAATAGTCAAGTTAATTAGAAATACAATTTATTAATACTTAGAATTATTATTAATTCAATTTATCTTTTAATTGAAGTTAAGTTAGTAATTTATTAATACTTGAAATTATTATTAATTTTATAATTTTTCAATACTTGACATTATTTTATATTCATTAAATATAACATCTTTAAATGTCAGATAATTATCATTATTAGTAAATCAAATAATAGTATTAGTTCAGGTTAATATCAGTTCAGGTCAATAACAGTTCAGGTCAATAACAGTTCAGGTCAATAACAGTTCAGGTTCAAAACAGGTCGGGTTCAAAATAGGTCGGGTTCATTTCAGGTCGGGTCCAAACAGGTCGGGTTAAATCGGTTATCTAGAAGGTTAGTCTCGGGTTCGAGTTCGTTTCGGTCGGGTGCAGGTCGGGTTCAGTTACTACAGTAACAGGTCAATTTCGGGTTCGGGTTCACTTCGGTCGGGTGCAGTTCGAGTTCGGTTTCTACAGTTACAGGTCAATTTCGGGTTCGGGTTCGTTTCGGTCGGGTGCAGGTCGGGTTCGGTCTTTGAATTTTCGGGTTAAACCAGGTTCTGACTCGATCGGGTTTCAGGCAGGTTACCATGTCGGGTCAGTTTTTCACACCCCTAGCCGTGGATCACATTGGCAAAATATTGACATCATGATCTAGAGAACTTTTTTTAGTCACATTCGCCTTGATGAGTGGAAAAAGAATTCCAAAAGCATGGGAAAAATATCTCAAAGTTATGATAGCTGAAAAACAGGTCATAATCTTATGTAATGAAATGAATTGTGATTTTAATTCAAACATGTTATCCACACTTCTAGGACAAATGTCAGTAGTGGAATGCTGAACACTATAGTTGATATTCTTTGTAAGAATAATATTACAATAGAAAATGTTCATAACATTACAAAACTATTGGCAAAGGATAGTGCGATAGTTAAGTCAGGATTGGTTGAATTAACATGAGAAGTATTAAAATTAGTAATAACATTATTGATCTTGATAAACAAAGTTGAAAACATCCTCGAATGAATGATTTTATGGAAGCTCAAAAGTTGCAAATAATTGTAGAAGAATCATCAAGATTGAGAAAAAACTTGATGAGATTCCTATCGATATCAAAACATTAATCGAACAAGTCTGGGAGAATGTCCTACTAGAAAGAAAGCTTAACCAAAGAAGTTGTTGGCATGGAAGGAATCGAGGAACAAGTTTTCCCATTGGTGAAACAAATAGCTGAAAAAGGTGGAGAAAGAATGAGTTCCTCCAATGGTGCAACATCCACCCTACAGGCTACAAGTGGACTAGAACCAGTCAAGCACATTCAGATAACTTCATCAACAACCGCTGGAGATAGATTTATATTGAATGGAGTAAGGGTAATCTAGAAACTCTTGGTTGAAGTTTTGTTTATCAACCTCTAGACCATGGAGACCAATTCCCTGATAGGTGAGCTAGCTTGATCAACTTCAACAAATGGTTACAACGTTGCAGACAGAGACAAAGTTGAACCAATTAAATGACAAGATTGAGGCTACATGACCAATTCTCAACTGCTTTGGTAGTGAAACGCATGCTGAACATGCTACAGATCTGGATAACTTGAAAAAACATATTCGGAAACTGCTCATAGACGTTAAGGCTGAAGTGAAGTCAGTTGTTGAATCAAAAACAAGCACACCACTAGGAACAAGCGAGTCAAACATCCAAGTTCTTGAGAAGCTAAATGAGCTGAGTCTACTCCAAAAGTGACAAAAACAACCATCTTAGTAAGACATTTTAGGAACCCTCTGTTAAAGTTCGAACCAGGAATTGTGACAAAAAGAAATGCTCAATGGGTCGAAGATTTCTTCAACCTAAATTGGTGGCTAAACCCAAACGATCGCCAAAGGCTTCAACAAAGAAATCAAAAAAATCACCAATAAAATCTTTATCCCCAAAATGAACAAGGGAAAAGGTAAAATGAAATGACAATGTCTACTGGGAATCGCATCCGTACAAGGCGAAAATCCTCTGAATTTTCGGTTTGAGGTTTTCGTGTGTCTTGTGCCGGTGAGGGTCCGTTTGAGTGCTTCTTGTCCAGCGTGTGCTTCGATGAGGGTCCGGTCGTCGTTTGGCCGTGGTGAGGAGAGTCTAGGTAGGTCTAGGCACCCGTGTCACCACTGTGGTCAGGTTTGAAACGAGGTTCAGGGTTATAGCGCTAATGGCCGATGTTATGTATGTGCTTGGTTTTGTTCTGTTTTGCAGGTTCAGGTTTGGCGAGGTTTCTCTGCTGATTGGAAAAGTCTGGTTAGAAGGATATTAAGGTTAAGTTCACGGGGTGGTTCTGGTAAGTTGGAGGTTTTCTGGGAAGGAAGCATTGGCGAAGGGTCATGTTTCCTTGTATCTGTTTTGCAGTGATCTGGGTTTCGGTTCACGGAAGTCCGTTCGTTTATGGTTGTGAGGATGAAGGGTGTTTGTTTTGGGGCTTTAGTTTTCTGCAAAAGAGCATTGATAGATGGTTTGATTTTTCCCTGAAATTCAGCTATAGTTCGTTTCGATGGAGGTTTTGTCTTTATTTTCACTTTCCTTGCAAGTTCTTCATCTAGATATGCAGGGATCAGCATGATTTTCTCTGGTGGGTCTAGTTGTGTTTTTACGTTGGTTTTAATCGCAGAGATGTTGTTGCTCTCCAGGTGTTGGTTGAAATGTTGGTCTCTGGTTTGAGTGGGAGGTTGAAGATGATAATGTGGATATTTTTATTATTATTGGTCCGATTTTATTTTTACTTTTGTCGTATGTGGCTGCACATAACTTCGCGCGATAGATGGCATTTGCTCACGGGTGATCAATCATTTTTGCGGCTCCAACGTTGGTGGGGGAAAAGGAGCCTGCAGGTGTAAGGAATCAGGGGAACATTCTCTGGTTTACGTCAGGGGTGGGGCCAGCTCGTCCAACGGCTCGTTTGAGAGATATCTTTCCCCGTGTTAATATTTTTTCGGCTTTTTGGATTGACGTTTTTACCCCGGATTCGACATCGTTTAAGGAAGACCTTTTAATGGCCTTTTCGTCTTTGAAATTCCAACGAGGACAGTCACGTGCTCTTAATAGATTCATTTCCTCTTATCGTGCTAAAGGTTTTGGTTCATATTCTAGGGGTTTAAACAGGTTCCTGTGGTACAAAGAGGGCTTTTCAATTTTCAAAAAATTGAGTGTTAATCTTTCGCAAGTGAGGTTCGAGATGGAGGAAGAGGTTGCCAAAATGATAGGCGAGTTGAAATTTAGAGAGGACGAGCTTCTAGATATGGAGGAGTCGGACGGTCTCCTTTCTCAAGAGCTTCCGGGATCGAAGAAATGGTTGGTTGGGAAACTTGTGTCCCCTTCAATGGTTGATGGACCGATGCTAATCCGAGATTTTACAGTGGTTTGGAAGTTTCAGCCCCTGGAGGATGCTACTGAACTTGGCCCAAACATGTTTCTCTTCAAATTTGTGAAACTGGAAGACAGGGATTATGTGCTCGATAGAGTCCCTTGGACCTTCAATGGTGAGCTTCTAGCCTTGAAACCTTTCGATGGTCGTCTGAGTCCCCAAGAGTACGATTTTGCTCTCCTTTCTCTTTGGATTCGTATCTATAATTTACCCTTGATTGGCATGTCTGTTGAGTTTGGGAAGTCTATTGGAGCTAAGTTTGGCAAGTGTTTGGGTGCCGATTTTAGGAGGGGGAAGGAAGGTTGGGAGAATTCTTATGGGTTAGAGTTGAGATTGACAGCAGTAAAGTTTTAAGGAGGTGTGTTCATGTGGGGAAGATGGCTGATGGGTCTCCAAGGTTTTGTATGGTGAAATGTGAAAGAATGCCTGCTTTTTTGCATTTTGGTGTGGTATCATTGGGCATGAGTTGGATTTGTGCCCTTCTGCTCCTCCAGAGAATGAAAGAGGAAACCTTCAATATGGCCCTTGGCTTAGAGTGCCCTTTAGGCAAAGATGGTCAAACATGAATGCTACTAAACAAGGCATCATGCACTTCAATGTGGCTGGCAGTTCAAATGTAGGAAAGTCCAAGAAGTTCTTGAAGGGTGTAGGGGATAGTGAACACTCTTCTAGGATGAGGGGAAGAATGTGATTTTGTCATCCTCAAAGAATCGGAGTGCAAAAAGATCCTTGCAAGGGAAGAATGAGGTTTGTAACCCACTTGGTTCTAAGAAGACTAGGTCCTTTTCTGTGGTTGTCTCTAACACTATTGAGGGGGTGTGGAGGCTATTTCACCAATTAAGTCCCCTGAGCTATCGGTAGAGGCCGAGGTTCAGCCCCACCGAGAACAATGAAAATATTAAGTTGGAACTGTCAAGGGCTTGGGAACTCTAAGACAGTTCGAACATTAGGACAGTTGGTGTCCTCAAAAGTTCCTGATTTGGTTTTCTTATGTGATACTCGTCTGGGGAAAAATAAAGCAGAAGAAGTAAAAAGAAGGCTTGATTTGTTTGGGAATCTGGTTGTTGAGAGAACATCAGGTTGTATGGGTTTGATGATGATGTGGAAGGAGGGTATTACTGTAGATTTATTGTCTTATTCTGGGAAGCATATTGATGTTATTGTGTCTGTTGGGAATGTGAAGTTCAGGTTTACTGGGATGTATGGAACTTGCAATAGAACCAAGAAGTATGAAGGCTGGGAATTGTTAGATACCTTGAGAGGCAAGTCTGATCTACCTTGACTTCTAGGAGGGGAACTTAATGACATTCTAGATTACAATGAGAAAGATGGAGGTAGGAGGAAACCTAGGGTGGAAATTGACAGTTTCAGAAGTGCTCTAGAGAGGAATGGTTTGGGGATATTAAACCAAATAGGGGCTGGTTTACTTGACATGGAGGCAATAGTGCCACTTCACTAGTTAAAGAAAGATTGGATATATTTGTTGCCTCCATTCTTGGTTGCAAAAATTTTGTCAAGGAGATGTTTTCTCTGAAGTTACAGCCTATTCTGATCATCACTTTATTTGCCTAGACACAGATCCTCCAGTCACAAACGCTGGTAAACGTGCTGATTATTTCAAGTTTGAAAATTGTTGGGCTGATGAAGAATAGGTAGAGGCTACTGTTAAGCAAAAATGGAGGGATTCTGAGGGGTCTACTCTTGACAAGTTTAAAGCTGTTGGTGACAGTTTATATCAGTGGCAAAGAAATAGAAGAAGGAAGTCGATTAAAAGGAAGCAGGTTCTGAAAGATAAAATTGAAGCCATTTTAAATGAGGATATTTCTGAAAGGAGAACCTTGGAGCTAAATGGACTTAAAAGAGACCTTAAGAAAGTGCTGGACATGGATGAGGTTTATTGGAAGCAGAGGTCAAGGGTCCAGTGGCTAAAAGAATGAGACATAAATACTCCTTTCTTTTATGCTAGAGCAAGAGGAAGGAAGAAAAAGAACTTTATTAAAGGGCTCAAGGATGATCATGGAGTTTGGAGAGAAGGGGATGATAATGTTCTGGAAATTGCCAAGGATTGCTACTCCAGACTTTTTCAATCAAGTGGAGGGGCTTCTTCAAGCTTGATCCTGGATCCAATTGAGCACTGCATCACATCAGACATGAATGCTAGGCTCTGTGCTGGAGTCACCATAGAGGAAGTCAAAAGGGCATTCCTTCAAATTAACCCCTCAAAAGCTCTAGGTATCGATGGCTTCCCTGCATCCTTTTTTTCTTAAATTTTGGTCTGTTATTGGTGATGATTTTATTTCTTTATGTCTTGATCTGTTAGAAGGTAGGGCAAGCATGAGTGATGTCAATAAGACTGTGATAGTGTTAATTCCTAAAGTAGTTGAACCTTCCCAAATGAGTTAGTTTAGGCCAATTAGTCTATGTTCTGTCATATATAAAACTGTGTCTAAAGTCCTATTCAATAGGCTTAAAGATGTAATGCCCATATGTATTGCTGAGAATCAAAGTGCCTTTGTTCAAGGAAGTCTTATTTTTGATAATGTCTTTGTTGCACATGAAATTTTTCACTATTTGAAAAAGGCTAGAAGTGGGGAAAATAAGGGTGCTGCCATAAAGCTAGATATGGAGAAAGCCTACGATAGGGTAGAGTGACAATTTTTACATGATGTTATGGAGAAACTGGGGTTTCAAATAAGTGGATTGATCTAATTATGTCATGCGTTACTTCTGTTTCATACTATTTGAGAATTAATGGAGATTTGTCCAGTGAGTTTAGGCCCTCAAGAGGAATTAGGCAAGGGGACCCCTTTTCCCCTTACCTGTTTTTATTTTGCTCACAAGGTCTTTCTGCTTTGCTGTTGAAAGAACAAGCTGAAGGTAGGATCAAAGGGATTAAGGTGAGTATGCATGCCCCCTTGATAAACCATCTTCTTTATGCTGGCGATTGCTTATTGTTCATTAAAAATTCTGTTAATGAAGCTAATAGATTAGAGGAAGTGTTATCCATCTATGAATCTTCTTCAGGGTAGAAAGTCAACACTGAGAAATCCTTCATTTACTTCAGTAATGGTATGAATGATCTTAGTAAATGCAGAATTAAGGATGCTCTAGGCATGAGAGAGGAATCTTCTATTGGCTTGTATTTAGGAATTCCTTTAATCATTGGGAAGAACAAGACCAATGCTCTTGGTTACTTGTTTAAAAGGGTGGAAAAAAGAATCAGGGGTTGGACCAAGAATTTGCTTTCCTATGGAGGTAAGGAAGTGTTGTTGAAAGCAGTAGCCCAGGCCCTACCAACTTATGCCATGTGTTGTTTTTTTATTACCATATTAAATTTTAGATCCTATTGTGTCTGTCATGAGAACTTTTTGGTGGTCTGGGAAAGATGATGAAAGAGGGTGGAATCATGTTGCTTGGCAGACCAAAAAATACAGGGGGGCTTGGTTTTAAAGATTTGAAACAGTTCAACATGACTTTGTTAGGGAAGCAAGTTTGGAGATTGATTAATAATAGAAAGTCTTTATGCTTCAAAGTATTATCAGACAAATATTTTCCTGCAGGAGATGTGTTTGGTGCTAAACCTTTTGATAAACCATCTTATATGTGGAGTTGCATCTTCAAAGCTAAAGAAACTTTCAAAGATGGTTTTCATTGGAGAATTGGTATTAACAGTATTGTTCCAATCTTCTTGCAGAAATGGGGAGGGGATGCAGCTGTTAGGTTGGATGATGAGAGTATATGGATAGTCCTACTAACCATGTTCTATGCAATGAGTTTCAGCTCCCTAATGTTGCAGGTTGGGATTACAACAAGGTTTCTAGTTTCTTCTCTCCAAGAGATTCTGAGAAAATTCTTAAACTCCTATTGCCCCTATTGAGTTGGATATTCTGTTATGGAGCCATCACTCCTCTGGTACCTACAGCACTAAATCTGAGTATAATTGGCTTCAGTTGCACAGTAATATAGAAAGGGACCAATCCCCTATCTGGAAAGCCTTACATAAGTTACACACCCTGCCAAAGATAAAAACAAATTTGCTTGGAGGGCTTGTTTTAATGCTCTACCTTCTGGTGAAAAGTTGGCTGCTGCAAACCTTAGCCCTAGCCTTTGCCCTATGTGTAACACCCATTCCGAGTCCCTTTTTCATGCCTTTAGAGATTGCAACCTAGTTAGAGAAGCCTTTGATCTTTGTGGCTTAACTGATATCCTATCCCAGAAGTCTGTCTTGTCTTTTAAAGATTGGATTGAATTGTGCTTAGAGTCTTTGAGCAAGGATCAATTTTCTTTTCTTATTATGCTCTTGTGGAATATGTGGAACAGAAGGAACAAGTTGGTCCATAATGTTGTGTTGTTGCCTATTAAATCTGTTATTGATTATGCCCAACTTCTCACAACTGACTTTGCAGCGACTCATGATAATCTTCATTTTGCTTCTAATGTCTCTGTCAACAGGTCGAAACACTGGAAATGCCTCCAAATGATGTCTTCAAAGTTAGTGTGGATGGTGCATATGTTGCTGAAACTGGTTCTACAGCCCGGGGTGTTGTGGCTCGTGACTCTCTGGGTCTGATGACCGATGGATATGCAACCACTATTTCTGGAGTCTAAAATGCTAAAATGGCTGAAGCCCACGCTTTTGCTGAAGGCATCAAAATGGCTGCTGCAAGTGGATGGACAAAAGTCATGATCAGGGGAGATTCGTGGGCTATAATCAACAGACTACATTCTTCAGATTTGGACCTCTCTCGTTTTGCCTTGATCCTGGAGAAAGCCAAAGCCTTGTTGAAAGACAATCCTTTATTTTCAGTTTTTTTTTTGTTTCTAGAGATGCCAATCGTGTTGCACACTCTTTGGCTCATAGGTGTTTTAATGTTTCGGACTCTTTTTATTTTAATTATGTTATTCTGATTGTATTGCTTTGGACCTTGTGGATGATGCCATTTATGGCTCTTGATTTATGAAGTTCTTATTTTCCTCAAAAAGAAAAGGTAAAATGAATGGTAAGATAAGCCAGATGCGACAAGATCAATTTTCTTAAAAGAATTGATAAACAAATCATAATGCTTGTGGAAAAACTTTTTTATAGTGAATTAGGGACCTAAATAACTATGAAATTCCTAAAAACAAAGAAAAAAAGTATAAAAGGAGATACAAGCGATTTAGGTATAAATCTAAGGCCAATCCTAGCAATGGTAGATTTATTAAAAGAAGTATATTTGTTAGGAGAAAGCCTATATCTGATCACACATGCTATAATTGTAGAGAAAAATGTCACCATGTTGTAAGACTAGAAAAACAAAAGTCAAATTCATTCTTGAAAATGATTGGGTAAAATCTGTTAATTATGACTTGGACATTGTCAATTAATTCTCATCGTATGAAATAGAAATGTGATTCTGGGAATGAGTAAAAATTACATAATCGAGTCTGATCCCACTAAGTATCCTAAGGTTCTTGAAATTTTAAATAATCATAAGATTAATAAGGATTTTTATATTCCATAACAATGACTAGTTGGAAAACCGACCAAGATCTGCTAAATATAACAAGAAAAAAATTGTTGAGAATTTTGCAGGAAGAATGTGACAACCATATAGCAGAACATGAAAGAAAGATAAATGATCTTAATCGAAAGATCAAAAATTCAAAGGAGAAGTTAAAAGAAGAGCAGGAGTCCATTGAGTTTAAATCCATGATCCAAAAGCTCCAGTTAATCATGTAGAAATTGAAGATTGGCCATCAACACCACCGGACGGTTCTGAACCCTCTAATGAAGAATACAATTCTAAGTCAAGTCTTGGAGAAGACTATGAGAAGATTTGTGATAATGAAAGCTCCTCTACTCCAACAGAAGTAGCTGAGCATGTAACTGAACAGGCAATGCAAGGTACTGTTCGATCACCATCAACATTCCTCAAGTAAAACCTTATAAGCTAAATTGCTTGTATAGTACTGGTTGTACCTTGGTTTTAGCAAAAGAAGACACCTTGACTAGGAATGTATAAGAGAATGCTAAACCTAAAAATGTTGACTTATGCTAGTGATTCAATGGGAAAATTTGATAAAGTAGCTAGGTTTACACCCTTTAATTTAGGAGACCGAATTTACACTACTTGGTTACATCCAAATTTGAGTCATCAGGTAATTTTAGGTAATAACTTTTGGAACACGTTTAAGGAGATAGTGGTTAAGCCAAAAGTTATTATTTATGATGATAGTTGTATCTTGATAGAAAACCAGTCTATAATTTATGATGCACATTTTAATTGTAATGTTAGACAGTTAAACATGTTTAATAGGGTGGCAAAGAATTTAAGTCTTCCTAATCCTATTAAATAAAGTCTTAATGATGACCTAGCCCAGATTAGACATCTTATTTCTATCCAAACTGGAGTTTAGGAAAAACATGATCGATTTCTTCGGATGGAAAATCATTAATAATGGAACCTTTGAGAGACAAACTCATGTTGGTACAAAGTTGACAAGATTGAAGATAAACTTGGATTCCTCAACTATGTGGGAGGAAAATACATTCCAAACTTGGGAAAGCAACCACTTCAAATATTACTCAAGAAGGAAGCAAGATGGGAATGGCATGCAATCCAGACCATGGAAGATCTACGCCAAAGGATTCCACTAATGAATTTACCCTAAGAAGATCTTTTCATTCTGTATACAGACGCAAGTCATACTTCTTGGGCTAGAGCTCTAATGAGGAGAAAACAGTTGGCAAAAGGTGTCTACGACAAAAATGAAGTTGTCAGATATGCCAATGGAGCATAGGAAGTACATAGAAATGATGGACAAGTTTCGTAAAAGAACTACGAGCCATCAGGCTTTCATCTACTGTTTTAAGTGAAATGCGATGCAAATCCGGTCATAAGTTTTCTCAACAATGTCAAGAATGATGGAGAAAAACGTGGCGCATGAAATTAGGGATACAATATACATCCTTGGTTTCAACAATCAAATGATGATTTCTCACATTCTAGGAGTAAAAAAATTGCATTGTATATAACTTTACTCAATAATTTGCCAGAAATTTAACATCTAGAAAAACCTAAGTCATTGAAGGTGATTGTGATTCGATCACAATATCTAAGACCATTAGTGATATTGGTATAGCGTGCTTAGATACGGAAAATATAAGAAATTGGATAATTCAATTGTCCAACCCAAAATTACCGATGGCGATTCCAAACCATGATGAGCCTACGAAGGCTTAAATTAATCTCGGCCCAGACAAAAACGATGTCGACAGCTTGGCGACTCCGCTGGGGACGATTTAAGAGAGTCAGGAAAAGGGATACATATTGTCATTTGCATCATTCCAAGCTTTCTACCCAAGCTTTGTCCCGTTTAAGTGGGAGCAAAACGCTGCTCCTTCGCAAGGTTAATCTCCGTATGGGATAGTAGTTGCCTTCGGGTTGCATATAATATATGGCTTTGTGAGGTTAACCTCTGTATTGTCATAGGGAAATGCATCCCCTCGGATTGGACTTACTAGCCTTAGTAGGCGTTAGTGAAAACAATTCGGGTCCCTATCTAGAACCGAAACCATATATAGTGAACCCTAGGAGCCTACCCCGAATAAAGAGACATGTTGAACATGAACTTTAGTGAAATATCCATTTATGCATATAAGCATGCATTTTTTATATTTTGATATTTATATTTATGTACTTATATTATTTTGGATTTTTTTAACCTATGTGACACTAACAATTCTTTTTTGTTACTCTTTTTCTTTATGTGCACATACATCATTATTATACAAGAGATGTATTAGAAACAGAAGGTCATCACCATGGAGAAGGTTCTCATTGGAGAGAAGAGAAGAATTCTAGTGTTCGAAAATGGTCAGAAGATACTAAAATATGAAGGTGTGAACAACATGTACGTGTATGATCTATTCTCGATTTGATATACCTTTGTTATATGTTTTATATGATGCTAACAATTTTTGTTGTCTTTTCTTCTCTCATTGCATATACGTCATGCATTTAAACACCAACATTTCATTATCTATAGCTACATTCATGGCCAGATTCAAGCTGGGATGGCATGACGAATAAGAAAATTCAAGTGGGAGAATTTTTCAGATGCCCACACGTAGAAGACTCTTGTCTCTGATAAATTATTCTTTGTAAACAATCATGAGACATTTTTGTACTTTTTGATCTTTCAAATTTTTTTGAGTAAATGAATAAACAAGATTTAAAAAAATCATAAATTGACTGATAATAAAAAATGAGCTTTCAAAATCTAGGCTATGAGCAATGAAGCAGATTTATAAACTTTGACATATGACAAGATTTAAACATTCTTCCACTTGGAATCAAAACATGGATCTTTTAATCTTTTTACTTGAAATTCATTCATGACAAACTTGAAATGTCAACTTTGACACAAAAACTAGCCTTTCATAGGTACAACTTCTAAGTCGCATCTTCGCCTCCTTAGGCGCAAAACCAATTTTTTCAGCATACATTTTAAAGACATGAAATCCAGAGATGTTTATTGGAGTGAAAATCTTCCAACAATAAGACAAGATGGGGCATCCCGTGTTGATTCTGCAAGTAAGCCAAATAGTTAGGGCATGCAAGAAACAAAAAATGAAGAAGAATAAAAAAGAATAAAAATGGAAAAAGTAAGAGAAAAGAAAGATTAGACTATCATGCATTATTTGTGTTTAGATGATTCCGGGAATAAGTGAGTTAACTCTAAATATTGATCCTTCTAAGGATAACTCTTTTACGAATATATCTATGTTTGAAATGATGAATGACATTCCTTCACATTCTCTTTCTAAAAAAGAAGATTATCCATTGATGTCCCCTTCGAGCCTAATATAATTTTCTTTGAAATAAACCCTAACCAAGGATCACCCTCCTCATTGGGGGCAAAAGTGAAGAAAAATTGCCCACACGAGTCAATTATGATTGCACCGCGAAGATGATTTCTTATGAAGTAGGGTAAAGAACAAGAAGACGTGTTTTAGCTACAAAAGGTGACTTGTGCTCAAATCAAATAAGTTTTGAATTCATTCATGAAAAAAGAGAAGGAAAAAAGAAAAAAAAGGAAAAATTGAAAATTAAAAAAAAAACAAAAAGGAAAAACATGAAATGAATAGAACGAGGAGAACACCTTTGGAGTCCCTCGTCAAAAAAAGACTCTCCTTATCCTAGCTAAGATATGTAACACAATATTGTTCGAAGCTCCAAATCAATATTCGTGGAAAGGTCATGAATCCTCAAAGAGGAAAGTAAAATGAAGGAAATGAACTCTAGAGTGAAAACCTAAAAATGGGCAGTCTAGAGCGATCCAAGAAAAAGAAAGAAAAAACATGTGGGAGAAAATTCAAATCGAGCAAAGTTGAAATTAGATTTTGTCAGAAATGAGTGATCATTGGTTTATTCACCCTTACACATTCGTTTGAGCCTACATATCTCTTCTTTCATAACCTTGAACCATAGCCTGCGTTACGTACCTATAAAGTCCATCTTTGATCATACATGAATATTCGAGTTAAAGAGTTTATCTTTTGAATCTATGCCACCTCTTGGTGTTAATTCTTTTATTTACAAAAGATTTCTAAATCTCTCGTGCATGATAGGATACAAAAAAAGAAGAAAGAAAATGAGGGTTCAAGATGAAAAACGACAAAGGACATCTTGGGACCAATGGTCATTTCGAGTTGAAAATATGAAAATGCATCATTTTTGAATTGGCTAGAAATAGGGGAAACGAGTTTGGGTTCTTTGGACGCGAGACCGAGTAGTTTGGAGGCTTGAATCGATGTTTCGGCTATTGTTTGGGTTCTATCAGTGAGTGGAAATGTTTCGAGAGTTTAGGTTGAGCTTGAAAGGCCAACCTAAGCTCGAGAGTAAGTATTTAAATTTTTACGTTTTACTTTTCCGGAAATTCTTTACCTTAATCTTGTTATGCATGGTTGAAATGAGATGAGATGAATGTGTGTAACTGATTAATAAGTGTGATATTCTATGTTGGATTACATGATGTTTGAGTATTGAAAACTATGAGAGTCTTATCGGGTATAATTGGTCGACCATAGGGTTAGAGTGCACTTGTAAAATTCGTGCGTGGCCCTAGTGATGTAAGATGCCATTAGGGAGGAGTACGGTAATGTAAGATGCCGTCGAAAGCTTTATTATTAGACCTCGGTGATGTAAGATGCCATCTTGAGTCTTGTTGTTGATGAGTGGATCGTTGAATCGATTTAAGCCAAGAGGGGGGTGAATTGGATTTTTTAGAAATTTTGGTGGTGAAGTGGAAATTGAAAATTTGCAAGACAAAAGATTTAGAGTGGTTCAAGTTCCAATTGAACTCTACATCCACTACCTTAGCTTCACTAAGGATTTTCCAACAACTCCACTAGTTGATCTTCCCCTTTTCTAGGCTTAGGAGAAAACCTTTACACAATGGCTAATTTTCTACCCAATCCTCACACAAGGTTTACAAAGAAGTTTTAGGCTAATTGCTAGCATCTCTCAATGCAAATGTAGCACTTTTGCAAGCACTCAACCCAATTGAAACAAATAAGATTGGAAATACAAAGTACCATAATTGAGGTTTACAAGAAAATATGGGAATTTAGTAGAAGAGCTTGAATTTGATGTTTGGATGTTTCTCTTAGGATCAATAGTTGTTGCTGGTGCTTTTAGAGCTCCCTTTTATACCTTCTCAATGAATTCTAGCCGTTGGGGTTGTTGCCTTCATAATTATAGCCGTTGGGATGTTATCTTCCCACCATAAATGCAGTCTGCAACTACCCGTTCTGAAACGCTCGACCATGTTTCAAAACAGACCAAAATAGAAATAGTTGTTGGGGTGTAATTAATAGGTTGTACTGAAACGGACACGGTCGTTTCGATACGCTAAGAGCTTGTTCCAAAACGTGCTGAAGTCTGTTTCGAAACATTTTGCCACTGTCAAAACCTGTATCGAAACGGCTTAGAAGTGTTTCGATACACTTTAACTGTTTCTTAAAAATTAGTTATTAAAAGTGCAACGGTCATATTTTGAAACCAAGTTTAAAATTCATTTCGAAATGTTTGAGGTCGTTTCGATACAGCCGTATCGAAACGGTTCAACCCGTTCCGTTGTTCTTCATCCGTTTCGAAACACAAATACTTGTTTCGATACACCCGTATCAAAACAGGAAAGCTGGTTCTGAAATAGAGGTTAACGGTTTCAAAATGTTTTGAAACGCCTAAAGGCCGTTCTGAAACAGTGACTCGAAAATCACTGTTTTGACTTGGTAAACACTTAGAAAAATTTGAATACACTTAAGATTTGACTTGAACATTTTTCTTAGAGACAAAGGGAAGTTTCGAGGACTTTAAAATTCATTTTCTCCTTTTCAATTTAGTCCCTAAATCCTTTTTTATATCAAAACCAATTCATTAGTCTTACAATCTCCCCCTTTTTGATATAACAAAACCAAGTATGATTTTTTACGAATTTTGAAATCTTTAAAAAAATTCTAACCCCTCCTCAATGTAAGATAGGTTTTAAAGTTTTTGAAAAGATTTAAAATTCAATTGTTTGAAACTAAAAAAACTTTAAAAACACTTAGGCTCTTAGATTACTTCTCCCCCTTTTTGTTAGATCAAAAATATATAATCAAGGCTAATCAAGAGAAGAAACGAAGTCATAAGCAATAAACCAAACAACATAATTATCATATATATCATTAAGTTTCAAGAAACATCATCAAAAACATAAATATTCAAAACATAGAAGTTCAAGCTCAATCCTAAAGAAAATAATCAAAGCATAGGTCTTTAAAACATAAAAACATAGATAGGTGCAAACTGAATCCTAATATGATATGCAATATGAGTCCTAAGTCTCGTCATCATCGTCGCCACCATCATCAAGAGAATCATCATTGTCCTTACCTTGAGCACGACGATAGTTCCTCTAATCACCATAAAATGTGGAGAAAGATAGATCCATTGATGTTTGTTGATTCTCAAGAGAGGAGACACGTTCCTCCAATGATTGAATGCGGGTGTTGAGAGCACCAAAACCCGAAGCCATGTTCGTGTCTATCGAGTTGAACCGCTTGGGAAGGAAGGCCATAAGATCATCTTTGTTAGGAGCCGAGCTTGAGGTGGAGGCTCAACTTGAGGTGTCGTGTAACCCCCTTAGCCTGGCCTAGACGGTTGACCCGAACTACGAAGATTACACGGGGAAAACCAAAGTCAACCTGAAAGTCAACCTTGATTAACGACCCCTTTTTTTCTTTTTATTCTTATCTAGATGCACATTAACCTTAAGCATACCCTAGGGAAAAACACACTTGAAAAGAACATCGATCGGAAAGCAATAAGGGACTCAATTGCACAACATAAAAAAGTTAGGGACCAAATTGTAATTTCTGGAAAGATGGAGGACTTCACTGATTTTTAAGTTACCAATATCGAATTAATCATATTACATGCTTCCCTGTCAAATTTCACCTTAAATGAACATCTCAAACTCAAATAATTGCAAATACAAAATTCAGGACTAAAACGTAAAGCTTGCAAACCTTAAACCATTCAAATCAGTGCCCAACGGTCATCTGTTTCAGAACGGGGTTGACCGTTCCGAAACGTGGGTTCATTTTGAGGCCTGTATCGAAACAGGGACTGGCAGTGGCCAAAACGTTTCGGAACGGCCTCTACCCGTTTCGATACACGAAGGCCATTACAAGCCCCCGTTTCGAAACGCTAGTGTCCGTTCCGATACGGATTGCCTAGAAAGTGCAGAATTTGCTGGTTTAACACACATTTATCCACTCCAACACATCCTAATGACCTCCTAATCATGCCAACAAGTCATCATACATAAAAGGTACATATTTGCATCATCAAAACACATTCATGGCTTCAATTAGGAAAATCCACAAGTCTATAGGCATGCATCCTAATAGCCAAACCAATCAACCATCAAAGCATCAAAACAAGCACCAAATGTCCATTTACAAGTCCAAATCGTTTAAGGCATCATGCCACAACTAGGGTGTCCAAAACATCTCCCAAATCACATCCTAGGTTCCCATTGCCAAATATCAAAAACTAATAATGTTGTGAAAAAGTCACCATACATGAGCTTAGCTTCCCTTGGATTCTTAGCCTCCTTGCTGCCCTCAAACACTTCAATTATCTGCATTATTGGTTCAAGAGAGAGAGCGTAAGCACAATTGCTTAGTGAGACATGCTCTAAAGAAACAACACAATAATGCATTTTATAAAACACTTTTCGCAAAGCCTTTTAACACATAAACATCATTATTAATGCAACCTTGCATTCTTAAACAAGCATCTAATGCTTCATTAGTTCAACATGTCATATTGGCTTTCAAGTGATAATCAACAACCATTTACAACACAAAACACAATCGGATACGCGGATTACAAGCGTTGTCCCATACGCTTCATACACACTACCGAACACACAAGGTGGAGTTTACCGGTACAATCACAACCCCTCAACACCCGTGATGGAGTTACGGTACAATCACAACCCCTCAACATCACTCATCGGTAGTTGTATAACATCACTAACGAGAACACGGGACACTCAACACAAGATCCACACATGGACTTTTAACCACCATTGTGATCTTAGACATCTCGTTAGTGTACTTGGATGGAGTTTACGGTACAATCACAACCCCTCAACATCCAAGGCGACTTTATTCACGGTGCACCCAATCCTATAGCCAGCTAACTATATCCGATTCAAGTACTTTAAAACCAACACATCACTTGCCAATATACATCATTTATTATCAACAATCCACTGTTTTAAAGCATTAATCAAAGCCATTAAACCATCATGCATCACTATGCATCAAAACCACATTTATCAATATCAAACCAAGGATCTCTTACCTTGAGCATCCTTCAACACATGGCTTTCAAAACCAGCATTAATCATGCTAAAACATTCTTTCAAAACAGAATTTAAACGTGCAAATTAAATACATTGCATCCAACCACCTCATGGTTCATCAAGAGAGAGTTTTCCCGAAAACTTACTCTTGAGCTTAATTAAGTTGATTAGACTTAAACTAAGCTCCCAAACCTTCAAACATTCGATACAAAACTGGAAATCCAACTCCACTCACCAATTCCGTTTCGCAAGCTTGCCGGAACGCCGTTCAAGCCTTCGGATCAACACCGCAAGAATCCGAAGTTGCCTCCCCTGTTTTAAACACATCAAAGCAGAGGATTAACGCATCATCATGCATTGAAATCTTTAGCCATTACACCTAAACTCACTGCTCTCACCAAAATTAACATTTCGGCTACCAAACACAACCGAAATCACCTCCAAACACTTCCTCACCATTACCCAGCCAAGATCCATCACTTCTAAACATTCTTAAACATCAATTAACATCCAAAAAGAACCTAAACTCGTCCTTATACCTCCAGCTATAACAGAACGCCAAGATCACCCCCAAAAACCACCATTTTCATAAGCAAAAACTTAGGAAATTCAACCTATTCGGGATTGCATTGATTAAACCTCAATTGCACATCATTAAACATCCAAAATACATTTAAAATCCACCTCAAAACAGAGCCCAAACAATCACCACGAATTTCTTCAAGATTTGTTCCAAATCTTGAGTTTTAAGCCAAAATCAAGATCACAACATTAAAACCTTTTATAAAACTTAATTTAAGGATTGAGAACTTGGGAATTTCAGTAAAGAACTGAGTATTTAGAGGAGAAGAACATCCTTACCTCTAAATGTAGATTTCTCCTTGATTAGAGCCAAAATCCTTGAAAATTCAATAAGCAAAACAAGAGGATTTGATGTAGAAAGGATTAGGAATCAATTGATGATTGAAACCTCATCATTTGGTGTGAAAATCAAAAGAAATGTTGCTGTAGAAATGTGTTTGGCTGAGGGAATTTTGAGAGAAAATGAGATGAGAAAGTTTTTAAGAAAGTTAGTTATGAAAAGCTAAAATATCATTTTCCACTTTTCCTTTAATTAATTAAACATTAATTAAATCATTAAAATCTAAGAAAAATCTAGAGAAATCCTTTCTTGGGTAAATTAGCTCCCTAAAGATTCAAAGTTTCAATCCTTACAAAACAGTCACCACTAAACTTTTCAAAAATTACATTTTAGTCACTATTTCGAAATGTTGCACTTCCAAACCTTATTTTGTAAAATTGATTTCACCACTCTCTTATATATATATATTAAAAGAGGATTTTTAGATATTTTTCCATATTTTTAAAGCATCCCGAACTAGGCTTTCCCTAAAACCACCTTTTATATTCGAATCGAAAATCAGACCGGTCCGGTTCAGACCTTAAACTTCCAAGCCCAAAATTAGGGTGTTACAACTCTGCCCCCTTAAGAAATTTCGTCCTCGAAATTTACCTGGAGGAAAGAGGTACGGAAATTGCTTCTTCATGTCATCCTTCCGTTCCCACGTGGCTTCCTCAACACCACGATGCTTCCACAACACCTTTACCAACTCAATGGTCTTGCCTCGAAGAACTTTACTGTCTGAATCTAGAATTTCCACCGGCTCCTCATCATAGGTCAAGTCTGGATTCAACTCCACTTCCTCCACAGGCATAACATGTGAAGGATCCGATCTATACCTCCGAAGCATAGAGACATGAAACACATCATGAATCTTTTCCAACTCTTGCGGCAACCTCAACTTGTACGCAACAGGACCCACACGTTCAATCACCTCGTATGGTCCAATGTACCTAGGGCTCAACTTACCCTTTCGACCAAACCTCATCACCTTTTTCCAAGGCGAAACTTTCAAGAACACACGGTCACCTACCGCATACTCAATCTCCTTACGCTTCAAATTCGCGTAAGACTTCTGTCGATCAGAAGCTACCTTCAATCGCTCACAAATGAGCTTCACCTTTTCGGTGGTTCCTTTCAACAAAGCTGGCATTGAAACAAACTTCTGACCCGTTTCAGCCCAACAAAGAGGAGTTCTGCATTTCCTCCCGTACAAGGCTTCATAAGGTGCCATTTGAATAGTTGCCTGGTAGCTATTGTTATAAGCAAACTCCACCAAAGGCAAATGCTTCTCCCAAGAGCTGTGAAACTCAATCACACAGCACCTCAACATATCCTCCAGCACTTGGATAACACGCTCACAAATGAGCGTGTTATCCAAGTGCTTCAATCGCTCACAAATGAGCTTCACCTTTTCGGTGGTTCCTTTCAACAAAGCTGGCATTGAAACAAACTTCTGACCCGTTTCAGCCCAACAAAGAGGAGTTCTGCATTTCCTCCCGTACAAGGCTTCATAAGGTGCCATTTGAATACTTGCCTGGTAGCTATTGTTATAAGCAAACTCCACCAAAGGCAAATGCTTCTCCCAAGAGCTGTGAAACTCAATCACACAGCACCTCAACATATCCTCCAGCACTTGGATAACACGCTCAGACTGTCCATCCGACTGTGGATGATAAGAAGTACTAAAATTCAGCCGTGTACCCAATGCTTGATGCAAACATTCCCAGAAACGCGATGTAAACCTCGGATCTCTATCCGACACGATCGACTTTGGCACACCATGCAGCCGCACAATCTCAGCAATGTACAGCTCTGCCAGCTTATCCAATATATACGTAGTATGCACAGGTAAGAAATGCGCACACTTCGTAAGGCGATCCACAATCACCCACAGCGAATTCTTCTTCGATGGAGACAAAGGCAAACCAGACACAAAGTCCATGGTAATTCTTTCCCACTTCCACTCAGGAATCCTCAACGGTTGCAACAACCCAGAAGGAAACTGATGCCCAGCCTTAACCCGCTGGCAAACCATGCACTTGCTCACATACTCAGCAACATCTTTCTTCAAACCCACCCAATAGTACTCATCTCTAAGATCACGATACATCTTAGTACCACCAGGGTGCATAGCAAAAGGACTACTATGAGCTTCAGTCAGAATAGCACGCCTCAACTCAGCATCATTGGGCACTACTATCCGACTCCCAAAACATAGAACTCCATCATCATTAAAGCAGAAATCCGATGGCCTATCCTCAGCAATATCCTGTATATGTGGCACCAAGGAATCATCCAACAGCTGCTTATCCTTTATCAACTGAACCAAGGATGGTTTCACTTGCAATTCAGCCACAAGACCACCATCTCGCGAAATGCTCAAGCTGGCAAACATAGCCCTCAACTCCACTGCCACTTTCCTACTCAAGGCATCCGCTACAACATTAGCTTTTCCCGGATGGTACTCGATCGTCAGATGATAATCTTTAAGCAACTCCACCCAGCGTCGTTGCCTAAGATTCAACTCTTTCTGAGACATCAGATACTTCAAACTCTTGTGATCCGTGTACACCGTACACTTCTCACCATACAGGTAATGTCTCCAAATTTTCAAAGCAAAAACCACCGCAGCTAACTCAATGTCATGCGTAGGATAATTGTGCTCATGCACCTTCAACTGGCGCGATGCATAAGCCACCACCTTACCCTCTTGCATCAACACACACCCCAAATCAACGTAGGATGCGTCACTGTACACCACAAACTCTTTCCCTGATTCAGGCTGAACCAAGATAGGAGCTTGCGTCAAAGCTGCCTTCAGCTTCTCAAAAGCCTGCTGTCTCACTTCCGTCCACTCATACTTGACATCCTTCTGCAACAACTTCGTCAAAGGTGCATCAATCTTCGAAAATCCATCCACGAACCTCCGGTAGTATCCTGCCAAACCAAGGAAACTACGGACTTCATGAATCGACTTAGGAGGCTTCCAATTCATCACTGCCTCAATCTTCTGAGGATCAACACGAATCCCCTCAGCAGAAACCAGATGACCAAGGAACACAACTTCCCTAAGCCAGAATTCACACTTGCTTAGCTTAGCATAAAGCTGATTTTCCAACAAAGCCTGCAACACAATCCTCAAATGTCCCTCATGCTCCTCCTCAGTATGAGAGTACACAAGGATATCATCAATGAACACTACCACAAACTTGTCCAAATATTCATGGAACACTCTATTCATCATGTCCATAAAAGCTGCAGGAGCATTCGTCAAACCAAACGGCATCACAAGGAACTCATAATGCCCATACCTCGTTCTGAAGGTTGTCTTTGGCACATCCACATCCTTCACCTTCAACTGGTAATACCCCGACCTTAAGTCAATCTTAGAGAACACAGCCGCTCCCCGAAATTGATAAAAAAGATCATCAATCCTCGTCAATGGATACCGATTCTTGATAGTCAACTTGTTCAGCTGACGATAATCGATGCACATTCTCATAGTGGCATCCTTTTTCTTCACAAACAAGACCGGTGCACCCCAAGGTGACACACTCGGCCGAATAAAACCACGATCAAGCAACTCCTGAAGTTGCGTCTTCAGCTCCTTCAACTCCTTAGGTGCCATTCGATAAGGAGTAATGGACACTGGAGTTGTGTTTTCATACATCTAAATTCCAAACTCCACCTCTCGATTAGGAGGCAATCCAGGTAACTCCTCCGGAAACACACCAGGAAACTCTCGCACAGTCCTGATATCTTGCACTCGCAACTCCTTAGAGCTAGGATTCATCACAAAGGCTAGGTAGGTTTCACAACCTTGCCTCAACATCCGGCTCGTTTCCAATGTAGACACCACATTGGCAAGAAACTTCACATTCTCACCAACCACCACTACCTCATAATCATCCGCAAGCTTTAACGAAACTCGCTTGTTCTCAAAATCCACCACAGCTCGATGTTCCACAAGCCAATCCATACCAAGGATTACATCAAAACCATAGAATGGCAATTTCATGAGATCAACATGAAAAACATGATTTTGCACAACCAGAGGACATCTTCTATACAACTTCCGTGTCACAATGGTATCACCAAAGGAACTAGTTACACGCATACCAACATCCAAAGACTCAACAGGCAAACCAAGCAATTGAGCATGTTCACGCAATATGTATGAGTGCGTAGATCCAGAATCAATCAAGGAAAGTAATGACAAGGATTGCAAAGTGAAGGTACATGCGATCACATCCGTGTCATTCCTCCCCTCTCGCTGCGCATACACTCAAGCCTGGCCACCACCCTTAGGTTGGAAAGCCAGCACATGTGCCACATTCCTCCCACCATCGCCTCTGCGCTGAAAGTTACCACGGCCGCACCCACGACCTCTCTGTGGTGCAACAACACCAGGAGCACATCCCTGACCACCACCGGCCAACAAAGGACACTCTCTCCTCATGTGGTCTGCCAAACCACAATTCCAGCACGAATTACCAGTCACTGCCACAGGAGCCTGCACCTCTCTCGCTGCCTGAGGACAATCACGCCTCAAATGACCACGCGATCCACACGCCCAACACGTGTTCTAATCAGCTCTCGCCCTGTCTCCCTAAACAGGCGCACCATGCCCTCCACTACCACGCCTAGCAGAAGACTGATACCTCCTATCTCGTCCTCTCTTGTTCCGTCCACCACCGGAACTATACTCAGCAGCTCTCTTGCCCGAGCCAGAACCAACACTCCTGGAAGACAAACCCAGGTTCTGCTCAATGTCCTTCGCCCTACTAACTAGCACATCAAAATTAGTGTACTCAGCTGCAAGCATAAAGGTCTTTACATCCGTCACCAAACCATACCGGAAACGTTCACACCTCTCCCGCTCATCGAGGATAAGCTTAGGTGCATACTGACTGAGACGGACAAACTGGATCTCGTACTCAGCCACCGTCATACTTCCTTGTGTAAAAGACATGAACTCTCTTTTCTTTTCATCCAGGTATCGCACACCTAGATACTTTCAAGTTACATCAGCTTCCTCCATTCTGGAGACAATGGTCGTCCACCAGGTATACGCATCATCATGTAACAGCGATACCACACATCCTAACTTCTACATATCATTGCAGTTCATTTGACCCAATATCCTCTTGGTACTTTCCAACCAAGATTCCGAACCTTCAGCAGATAAACCTCTGAACTCAGTCCCTCCCAGACTGCGCAGACGTTCCAAAGGTAATCTCGCATTGGCATCACCCTGATGCCCAGCTCTTTGAGCTCCAGCTACTGCCGCCTGAAAGGCTCCAGCAATAGCCTGTATCAAAACTGTCATGTCAGGAGCAGCTTGCCCCTGCACAGCTTCAGGTCCAGCGACCCCAGCACCAGCACCAACACCATCTTCATCACCTTCAGCACCACCACCACCGGGCGGTCCACCACCAGGAGGAGGAGGTATATCCACAACATTATCAACATTGTTCTCATTCTCGTTCTGAGCCATAGCTCGCGTAATAATTCTCGTCTCTCTACGAGGTCCCATTCACTAAAACAATGCACTAACACAAATGCAATAAACATAATTATGCTCAACAAGGTAAGTAATCCAAGCACTCAAGCTCATTTTTCAAAAACAATTCATTTCATTAGTTTTGATATGGCAATGGGTCCCTCTAACATGCTTTCAATACAGCATAACATCAAAATTGCAACATACTTACAATTCACACATCAAACTATCACTTAAAAAGGCATATCATGCAATCAAACATACATCACCCACATAACCATTCCCAATTACATGAGAACTCAGCTCTGATACCACAAAATGTAACCCTCTTAGTCCGGCCTAGACGGTTGACCCGATCTACGAAGATTACACGGGGAAAACCAAAGTCAACCTTGATTAACGACCCTTTTTTCTTTTTATTCTTATCTAGATACACATTAACCTTAAGCGTACCCTAGGAAAAAACATACTTGAAAAGCACAGCGATCGGAAAGCAATAAGGGACTCAATTGCACAACATACAAAAGTTAGGGACCAAATTGTAATTTCTAGAAAGATGGAGGACTTAACTGATTTTTAAGTTACAAATATCAAAGTAGTCATATTACATGCTTCCCTGTCAAATTTCACCTTAAACGGACATCTTAAACTCAAACAATTGTAAATACAAAATTCAGGACTAAAACGTAAAGCTTGCAAACCTTAAACCATTCAAATCAGTGCCCAACGGTCATCTGTTTCGGAACGGGGTTGACCGTTTCGAAACGCGAGTTCGTTTCGAGGCCTGTATCGAAACAGGGCCTGGCAGTGGACAAAACGTTTCAGAACGGCCTCTACCCGTTTCGATACACGAAGGTCATTACAGGCCCCCGTTTCGAAGCGCTAGTGTTCGTTCCGATACGGATTGCCCAGAAAGTGCAGAATTTGCTGATTTAACACACATTTATCCACTCCAACACATCCTAATGATGTCCTAATCATGCCAACAAGTCATCATACATAAAGGGTACATATTTGCATCATCAAAACACATTCATGGCTTCAATTAGGAAAATCCACAAGTCTATAGGCATGCATCCTAATAGCCAAACCAATCAACCTTCAAAGAATCAAAACAAGCACCAAATGGCCATTTACAAGTCCAAATCGTTTAAGGCATCATGCCACAACTAGGGAGTCCAAAACATCTCCCAAATCACATCCTAGGTTCCCATTGCCAAATATCAAAAACTAATAATGTTGTGAAAAAGTCACCATACATGAGCTTAGCTTCCCTTGGATTCTTAGCCTCCTTGCTGCCCTCAAACACCTCAATTATCTGCATTATTGGTTCAAGAGAGAGAGCGTAAGCACAATTGCTTAGTGAGACATGCTCTAAAGAAACAACACAATAATGCATTTTATAAAACACTTTTCGCAAAGCCTTTTAACACATAAACATCATTATTCATGCAACCTTGCATTCTTAAACAAGCATCTCATGCTTCATTAGTTCAACATGTCATATTGGCTTTCAAGTGATAATCAACAACCATTTACAACACAAAACACAATCGGATACGCGGATTACAAGCGTTGTCCCATACGCTTCATACACACTACCGAACACACAAGGTGGAGTTTACCGGTACAATCACAACCCCTCAACACCCGTGATGGAGTTACGGTACAATAACAACCCCTCAACATCACTCACCGGTAGTTGTATAACATCACTAACGAGAACACGGGACACTCAACACAAGATCTACACATGGACTTTTAACCACCATTGTGATCTTAGACATCTCGTTAGTGTACTTGGATGGAGTTTACGGTACAATCACAACCCCTCAACATCCAAGACGACTTTATTCACGGTGCACCCAATCCTATAGCCGGCTAACTATATCTGATTCAAGTACTTTAAAACCAATGAATTAATTGGCCCAAAAAGATCTATATGAATTAATTGCAAACACATACTTGTAGAAACATCATTAATGGACTTAAACGAGGCTCTATGTTGTTTACCTTTAGCACACACATCACAAATTTTGTCTAATGAGAACTTGAGCTTAGGTAGGCCTCAAACTAGATTAAGGGAAACTAATTTTTCCAAAACACTAAGCATGCATGGGATGTATGAATGCCATCTAGATACACCATATATATATTGCCTATGCGATGACCGATGAGCATAGTTTTGTTAGATTTAATGTCAACTATTCTACACCCATTTTTATCAAACATGACATTAAATCCTTTATCACAAAGTTGAATTATGCTCAACAAATTATGTTTTACTCCATTGACATACAACGCATTTTCAATGAGTATGGAAGAGTGATTACCAATGGAGCCAATACCTTCAATGTGGCCCTTGGAGTTGTCACCAAATGTTACTACTCCTCCACTTTTTGGCTTTAATTCCAAGAATCGACTCTTATCTCCGGTCATATGCCTCGAGTATCCACTATCAAGGTACCATGAATTTTGACTTTGTGCTTTGGCCTTGTAGCAATGATCCCCATACAAACGAAGAAATTAGGCTTTGATTTTTGGTACCCAAATCATTTTGGGTCCATGTGTGTTAGCCCTCAAAACCTTGGCTCCCTTAGGAATCCAAGAAGCAATAGCATTCATGTTATTAGAAATAACGAGTTCCTTAGGAACCCAAACACTCTTAATCCTTTGACCTCTAGATTGCTTAGAAAAATTTCTTTGTTTAGGATGAAAAGTTTTTCTTTTTACATATTGGGATTTAAAAGAATTTCTCTTTTCAAAATTGTTTTTCCCAATAGTAATAGAAGTTTTAAGATTATACACTTCCTTTGTGTGATAATCTTGAAAATCGGAAAGAAGTTTTTAAGGATCAAGGTTTTTCTTTTTAAGATCATTTGAAAGATTTATTAAGTACAAAACCTTCTTTTCCAATTCCGAGTTAGTTTTTGAAAGCGATTCATTTTGAGTTTTTAAATTGGAAACATTTTTCTTATTCCTCAAAATTGACTCATTATATGTTTCAACTAACTCATCATATACCTCTTGCAACCCATCATAAGCATGCAATTCATCAAAAGTAAAGTCAACACAAGATGAGTTAGAGGTTACCATCGGATCCTCCTCAAGAGCCATGAGGCAAAGGTTAACCACTTCATGTTCCTCATCCTTGGATGACTCCCCATCACTCCAAGTAGCAAGCTTGGCTTTGAGCTTCTTCTTCTTCACAAAGCGTTTCTTCTTGAGTTGAGGGCAATCGAAACGTATGTGACCCGGCTTCTCGCACTCAAAGCAAATGATCGGATCCCTTTCATCTTCTTTGCCTTTGTTCTTAAAGTCCATCTTTCTTTGAATTTTCTCCCTCGGTTGGACTTCATGAACCGTGAGAATCGTTTGGCTATCATAACCAACTCCTCTGAGTCTTCCTCCTCACTAGAAGAGCTCTCCTCTTGTAGAGAGGCTTTGAGAGCAACTCCTAGCTTCTTGTTCTTTTCCACCTCATGTTTTTCTATTCTTCTCTCTTCCTTCTTCTTCTCTTCTTCTCTTTCTTGCTTCATGATCTCATGTGTAAGAAGAGACCCAACAAGCTCATCAAGCTTCAAAGTTTTCAAATTCTTTGCTTCAACAATGGTCGTCCCCTTACCATCCCAAGACTTCGGGAGAGAGTATAGAAGCTTCCTCACTAGCTTATCTTCGGGAATTACTTCACCGAATCCTTTAAGACCGTTGGTGATGATTGAAAACCGATCAAACATCTTTGAGACCCTTTCATCGGGGTCCATCTTAAAATTCTCATAGCTCAAATTTAGCAACCCAATCTTTGTCCCCATTGATGAAGGGTGGTTTAGTGGTTGATTGTGACTCATAAATGTTGGAGGTTGAAGTAGATGTCATGACTTGTCTTTGGAATTGATCACACTCTCCTAGGAACTCCTCTTGTGTTAATCCTTCAAAGAGGTAGGCTCTAATACCAATTGTTGAGTGGATCATTAAATCGATTTAAGCCAAGAGGGGGTGAATTGGATTTTTTAGAAATTTTGGTGGTGAAGTGGAAAATGAAAATTTTTCAAGACAAGGGATTTAGAATGGTTCAAGTTCCAATTGAACTCTGCATCCACCACCTTAGCTTCACTAAGGATTTTCCAACAACTCCACTAGTTGATCTTCCCCTTTTCTAGGCTTAGGAGGAAACCTTTACACAATGGGCAATTTTTCTACCCAAATATTGACCCAATCCTCACACAATGTTTACAAAGAAGTTTAGGCTAATTGCTAGTATCTCTTAATGCAAATGTAGCTCTTTTACAAGAACTCAACCCAATTGAAACAAATAAGATTGGAAATACAAAGTACCACAATTGGGGTTTACAAGAAAATATGGGAATTTAGCACAAGAGCTTGAATTTGTTGTTTGGATGTTTCTCTTAGGATCAATAGTTGTTGCTGGTGCTTTTAGAGCTCCCTTTTATACCTTCTGATGGAATTCTAGCCGTTGGGGTTGTTGCCTTCATAATTATAGCCGTTGGGATGTTATCTTCCCACCATAAATGCAGTCTGCAACTACCTGTTCCGAAACACTCGACCCTGTTTCGAAACAGACTAGAATATAAATAGTTGTTAGGGTGTAATTAATAGGTTTTACCGAAATGGACACGATCATTTCGATACGCTAACAGCTTGTTCCGAAACATGCTGAAGTCCGATTTCGAAACATTTTGCCACTGTCAAAACCTGTATCAAAACGGATTAGAAGCGTTTCGATACACCTTAACTATCTCTTAAAAATTAGTGATTAAAAGTGAAACAGTCATATTTTGAAACCAAGTTTGAAATTCGTTTTGAAACGTTTGAGGTCGTTTCGATACAGCCGTATCGAAATGATTCAACCCGTTCTATTGTTCTTCATCCGTTTTGAAACAAAAAGACTTGTTTCGATACACCTGTATCGAAACAGGAAAGTTAGTTTAGAAATAGAGGTTAACATTTTCAAAACGTTCCGAAACGCCTAAAGTCCGTTATGAAACGGTAACTCAAAAATCACTGTTTTGACTTGGTAAACACTTAGAAAAAATTGAATACACTTAAGATTTGACTTGGAAATTTTTCTTAGAGACAAATGGAAGTTTTGAGGACTTAAAAATTCATTTTCTTTTTTACAATTTAGTCCTTAAATCCTTTGTTATATCAATATCAATTTATTAGTTTTACAGTTGTTCTTATAGTTTCGGTGATGTAAGATGCCATTGAGTCCAATCCGCATATCCGAGTAATGTAACCATAGTTGCTAATGTACTCCTTATGTTGAAAGATTATATGTTATCATGTTTGATGTTGAGAGTTATCCTATGTCGTTATGTGTAGTTGCTTGATGTATGATGCCAAGCATGTGTATGGTTGATGTTAGTCTTATAGATAGGAATCTTGCTTGAGGTTTTATTTTCAACTCTTAAATTGTATTACTAAAACTGCATTGTTGTTGTTGTGGTTTTGAGCACCACTCACTAAGCTTTATGCTTACGCACTCCTTTCCAACAATGCAGGTCGTTAGCGATCCGAGAAGCAAAGGGAGGTGAGGGAAAGGATCCGCTGATCGTAGTTTAAGCTCAAGTATGGATTTTAAGTTGTAATAATAATTTAGCAATGGGAATACTTGCTTTTGTGGTTAGGGAGGTGGTTGTAAACTCCCATGTGTTTCATCATGTTGCTACATATTTTAAATATTGAAACCATGCTATGTTGAGTCTTGCATTGCCTTTTAGTTAAATGCCTTGGGTTTTGGCTTGTTGGTGTTTTGAGTTAAAGTGTTCCTTATGAGCTTTTAAGTTTGAGATCCATGTATGTGTGTATGCATGATTGAAACTTGTTTTTAGGGTGTTTTGCCTCTAGAATGTTTGCTTAATATGTTGTTTTGTGGTTTGTTCTCTTTCGGGGTAAGTTTGGGAATGTTTGGGGATGCCAATATGCATTTTTGGGCCAATTTGTGCCCAGCCGTTTCGAAACAACTGGTATGCTTTCGGAACAACCAGGCCTTTGGGGCACCCGTATCGGAACGGGGTGGTGCCGTTTCGGTACGTTTTGCCTCTGGAGACTTTTGTTTCGAAACCAAGAGGATCCGTTTCAAAACAACCTAGTTTTGCTTTTTGCTGAGAGTCCGCGTTTCGAAACGGGCAACCCCTGTTTTGAAACACATGCAATTAAACTGGTTAAAAGGCATCTTTGAAGGTTCTAAAATGTTACGTTTTAGTTCCTAATGCTTGTATGCTTCCTAAGTGAGTTTAAATGTCTCGTTTATGTTGGTCTTGCCTCTTGCGCATGAAATATGACTAAAAAATTTGAGATCCATATATGTGCGTATGCATGATTGAAACCTGTTTTTAGGGTGTTTTGCCTCTAGAATGTTTGCTCAATATGTTGCTTTGTGGTTTGTGCTATTTCGGGGTAAGTTTGAGAATGTTTGGGTATGCCAATATGCGTTTTTGGGCCAATCTGTGCCCTTGCGTTTCGAAACACCTGGTATGCTTTCGGAACAACCAGGCTTTTGGGGCACTCGTATCGGAACGGGGGTGGTGCCATTTTGGTACATTTTGCCTCTAGAGACTTTTGTTTCGAAACCAAGAGGATCCGTTTCAAAACGACCTAGTTTTGCTTTTTGCTGAGAGCCCGCGTTTCGAAACGGGCAACCCCTGTTTCGCAGCACAGGCAATTAAAGTGGTTAAAAGGCATCTTTGAAGGTTCCCAAATGTTACGTTTTAGTTCCTAATGCTTGTATGCTTCCTAAGTGAGTTTAAATGTCTCGTTTGTGTTGGTCTTGCCTCTTGTGCGTGAAATATGAATAATAAACTATTTTATAAGGTTTAATTTACCTTTTTGCCCCTGTTTTGGTGTGGCTTTGCAAAATTGTCATTTGTGGTTGTTTGGCTCCAATTGGACATCCGATTGAGATGTTGTTCTTCCGTTGTGACCCTTAACACCATAGGACCGTTAAATTGCATTTAGACAAGATAACTCTTAATCTAGGGTTATTAATCGGAGGGAAATTCTCGAACTTTTCTCCGGTTATCCCCGTGTGACTCTCCTGATTCGGTCTTACGACTAGACCAGGTCGAGAGGGTTACATTTGGTGGTATCAGAGCCAGGTTACGAGGTTCCCTGGGAAAGTAAGTCAGGTAAGTTGTTTCTGTGTATGTTTGTCTGACTTGCACAGTGTCTATGAGTATGACTTTGTGTTTCTGCTGATGTTTGAATGTTGGTTAAGCATTCCATTGCTAGGTATTATTATGGAAAAGTGGTTTTGAATTAAAAGAGCTTAAACGCACGAATCCCTTCTTTTGCTAACCCAATGTTCTTTTCTCGTGCTTTGTGTTTGTTGTTTTAGATTGTTTATTTGTTATGGTGAGACTGAGAGGACGGCCTAGAGTGGGTGACCAGGCACCCGAGAATGCGCCTCTTCCTCCTCCTGCTTCCGATGGTAATGTGGCAAATGTCGGAGGTAATGAACCTCAGGCGGGTGCCAATGTTAGAGGTGATGGTAATGGGCCTTATGTTGGCCAGGGTCAGGCTGGTGTGGACATGGCTCAGGTACTTCAGACTATAGCCGGAGCTTTTCAGACGGCTGTTGCTGGTCTTCATGCTGCAGCACCACATCAGGGTGCGGGGACAAGTTTTCCCCTTGAGCGACTTTGTAGCTTAGGCAGAGTCGAGTTTTGTGGTATATCTCCCGAGGGTTCGGAGGCATGGCTTGAGAGCACTACTCGTATCTTGGGTCAGATGGAGTGCTCAGACACTCGTAAGTTAGGTTGTATTGTCTCGTTGCTTCAAGGAGATATGTATGCTTGGTGGACCACATTTATCTCAGGTATGCGGGAGGTCGAGATTACTTGGGAATTCTTCCTTAGTGCGTTCCGCAAGAAGTACCTTGGTGCTCGTTATCAGGATGACAAGAAGAGAGAATTCATATCTTTAGTGCAAGGCATCATGTCCATATCCGAGTATGAGGTATAGTTTGTGTGCTTGAGTTAGTATGCTTCAGAGTTGGTTCCCACTAAGAGGGAAAGGTGTTAACGGTTTCGTTACGGGTTGGTTACGGAGGTGAAGACCTACATGCTTGCTTCTGATTACACCGAATTCGATGTCTTGGTCTCTAGGGGCAAGGACATTGAGCAAAGTCTAAGTTTGGCTACTCGATCGGGTGGATCTAGTTTAGGGTAAAGGTCTGTCGAGTGGGAGCGAGACCGTAACAAGAGGCATAAGGATAGAAGGTACAAATCGGACTTTAGGCATGGAGGTGGTAACATGAGACGAGGCCATCAGGGTCGAGGTTTTGTTGCTCGCACACCCGAGTGTGCTAGATGTGGGAGGAACCATTCCTTAGAGTGTTTGGGTACTTTTCGTGCTTGTTGGAACTGTGGATCTCAGGCACATTTGAGGCGTGAGTGTCCTCATCCGGCTAGGGATGGTCAGGCACCTGCTAGAGCTGTTGAGTATCAGAGAGGTCGTGGGCGCGGTCGAGGTAACTTCCAGCCAAGGAATGATGGTTAGAGGAATGTGGCTCATGTTGTCGTGGTACAGCCCGAGAGAGGGGGACCGGCTAGGGTTTATGCACAACGTGAGGCTGGGAATGACACGGATGTGATCACAGGTAATTTTGTGTTACAGTCCTTATCTTTGCTTTCATTGATTGATTCTGGGTTGACACATTTATACATTTTAGGTGAGCATGCAAGATCTTTAGGTTTTCCTTTTGAGTTGTTAGATATAGGTATGAATGTTACGAGTTCTTTTGGAGAGACATTTGTAGTTAGGAAAGTGTTCTGAAGATGTCCTTTGATGGTTTAGGGTCACGTGTTTCCCGTTGAAATGATGGAATTGTCGTTCTATGGTTTCGATGTAATCTTGAGTATGAATTGGCTTGTAGAGCATAGAGCTAGGATAGATTTTGAGACTAAAAGAGTTTCATTGAAGCTTTCTGACCACTACGAGGTATTGGTGGCTGGCGAGAACGTTAAGTTCTTGTCTAATGTTGTTTTAGCTTTAGAGGCTTAGAGGATGATAGATTTGGGTTGTCAAGCTTACTTGGCTTATGTACTGAATCTGAATATGAGTGAAGTTAGACCGCAAGATATCAAGACATTTTGTGACTTCCCGAGTGTTTTTCCTGAAGAATTGTCTAGTTTGCCTCCAGATAGAGATGTTGAGTTTGCTATTGAGACGTATTCAGATTCTGCTCCCGTATCGATTGTTCCGTGTAGAATGGCACCAAAAGAATTGAAAGAGTTAAAGACACAGCTTCAGTAACTGTCAGATAGAGATTTTATTAGGCCTAGTATTTCACCTTGGGGTGCTCCGGTCTTGTTTGTGAAGAAGAAAGATGACAGTATGAGGATGTGCAAAGATTATAAACAATTGAACAAGGTAGCAGGGAAGAAAAATATCCCTTGCCGCGGATTGATGATTTGCTTGATCAGTTGAGAGGTGCTTCAGTGTTTTCGAAGATTGATTTGAGATCGGGGTACTATCTGTTGAAGGTAAAATATGTGGACAGATCGAAGACAACTTTCCGTACACGATATGGGCACTACGAGTTCTTGGTAATGCCCTTCGGTTTGACTAATGCTCCAGCTACATTTTTGGACATGATAAACTGAGTGTTTCATAAGTTTTTGGATAGGTTTGTAGTAGTGTTCATAGATGACAATCTAGTGTACTCTAGGACCGAGGAAGAGCATGATGAGCATTTGCGATTAGTGCTACAGACTTTTCTTGAAAATCAGTTGTATGCCAAGTTGAGTAAATGTGAGTTTTGGATTAAGGAAGTAGTCTTTCTAGGTCATGCGATCTCAGCTGATGGGATTAGTGCATATCCCAAGAAGATAGAAGTAATAGTGGATTGGAAACAACCGAAGTCGGTGACCGAAATCCGTAGTTTCCTAGGTTTGGCTAGGTATTATCGAATATTTGTTGAGGGATTCTCGAAGATTGCTGCACCTTTAACTAAAATGTTACAGAAAAATGTTCTGTATGAGTGGACAGATGCAAGGCAGCAAGCGTTTGAGAAGTTGAAGAAAGCATTGACAGAAGCTCCTATTTTGATTCAGCTTGAACTAGGGAAAGAGTTCGTGATCTATAGTGATGCTTTATATGTAGGTTTAGGATGTATGCTTATGCAAGAAGGAAGAGTTGTAGCTTATGCTTCGAGACAGTTGAAGGTTCACGAGAAGAATTACCCCACCCATGACATAGAGTTAGCGGCTGTAGTCTTTTCCTTGAAGATTTGGAGACACCACCTTTATGTTGAGAAATGCATAGTCTACACTGACCACAAGAGTTTGAAATATTTGATGAATTAGAAAGAGTTGAACCTTAGACAATGTAGGTGGTTAGAGCTTCTTAAAGAATATGACCTCACAATAGAGTACCATCCGGGTAAAGCAAATGTAGTGGCCGATGCTTTGAGTAGGAAGGTGGCAGTTGAGTTACGAGCTATGTTTGCAAGATTGAGCGTGTCTCAAGATGGCGGTTTGATAGCCGAACTACATGTTAAACCTTTGTTAGTTCAGTTGATCCGAGAGAAATAGTTGCAAGACAGATCTTTGGCACCTCACGTGCAAGATACAGCCGAGGGTAGACCCACATATTTCTGCTTTGGTGAAAATGAGATCTTATGTTTCAAGAATAGAGTAGGTGTTCCAGAAGATGTCGAGTTGAGGCGTACTATTTTGAACGAAGCTTATAACAGTCCTTTTGCTATGCATCCGGGTAGTACGAAGATGTACCGTGGGTTGAAAGATGAGTACTTCTGGATTGGGTTAAAGAATGATGTGGCCAAGCATGTGAGTAGATGTATGGTTTGCCAGCGTGTTAAGGCCGAGCATCAGTTTCCTTCAGGGTTGTTACAACTGTTGAAGATTCTGGAATGGGAGTGGGAACGGATTACCGTGGATTTTGTGTCAGGTTTGCCGTTGACTCCTTCGAAGAAAAATTTAGTATGGGTAATAGTTGACAGATTCACTAAGTGTGCCCATTTCATACCTGTTCATACTACTTACACCCTAGAGAAGTTGGTCGAGTTGTATATCAGTGAGATTGTGAGGCTTCATGGTGTACCGAAGTCGATTGTATCGGATAGAGATCCGAGGTTTACAACCATATTTTGGGAGTGTTTTCATCGTGTCTTGGGGACCTGGTTGAACTTTAGTACTTCATATCACCCACAGTCAGATGGTCAGTCAAAGATAGTTATTTAGGTGTTAGAGTACATGTTAAGGTGTTGCATCATCGACTTTCAGGGTTCATGGGAGAAACATCTACCGCTAGTAGAGTTTGCATACAGTAACAGTTATCAGGCTAGTATTCAGATGGCACCGTACGAAGCTCTGTATGGTAAGAGATGTAGAACACATGTTTGTTGCGCTAAAGTCGGACTTGCTTAAGGGCACTACCAAGAAGGTAAAATTGATTTGTGATCGCTTGAAGGTAGCTTCAGACCGACAAAAATCGTATGCAGATTTGAAGAGGAAAGAGATTGAGTATGCTATCGGTGATAAAGTGTTCTTGAAGGTTTCCCCGTGGAAAAAGGTAATGAGGTTTGGTAAAAAGGGAAAGTTAAGTCCGAGATTCATTAGTCCTTACGAGGTAGTTGAGGGGATTGGCCCTGTTGCATATACATTGAGGTTGCCATCCGAATTTGAGAAGATCCATGATGTGTTACATGTTTCGATGCTCCGAAAGTATAGATCAGATCTGTATATGTTATGCTAGTGGAATAGATTGAATTGAACCCGGATTTGTCGTATAATGAAGAACCAATCGAGATTCTAGCTACCGATAGCAAGGTACTACGACGTAGGACCATAGAGTTGGTGAAGGTCTTGTGGAGACATCAAGGTGTGGAAGAAGCCACTTGGGAGAGAAAAGCGGACATGGAAGAACAGTTTCCGTATCTCTTTCCATCAGGTAAATTTTGAGGACGAAATTCCTTAAGTAGAGGAGAGTTGTAACGCCCCGGGTTTAGAGCCCGGGAGATAATCAGATTTGGTTAAACCGGTGTGAGTTAAATTATTTGGGAGAGAGCATTTTTAATGAACAATAAAAGATTTTAAATGAAGAAGGGTAAAAAAGGGATTTTAGAATTTAAATTAAGAAAAAAAGGGTTTTTCAAAATACACTCATCTTATTCTTCCTCTTTTCACGTTACTTTTGCTCAAGACACCATTTTTACTATTTCATTGCTTCAACCATTCATCCAAGCAAGTTTTCGAGGTAATCCCTCTTTTATTTTGATTTCTGCTTCCTTAATTTTGTTGTTGGTGAAAATTTTACTAAAACCCATTGTTTAAATTTGTTCCAAAATGCTTTGAGTTTAAAAAATAGGAAAATGAAGGGATTTTCGTTTGGGTTGTTTGATGTCATGTTTAAAGGCGTTTTTAACCTTGTTTTGGTGTCCTAAAAATGTTGGGATAGTGGCTAAATGTAGGGAAACCCGAAACTAGTAAAAAGGATGGGTTTCTAGAGTGGAAAGTTTGGGTTTTGGTTTTTTCTTGTGAGGACTTTGGGTTGATGGTTTCTAGACCTTGGGGTAAGTATTTTGGATGTTGAAAGATGTAATTTTGATGGTAAAATTTTTGGGTTTGGCTGCTAGTTGGTTTGGGTCGTTTTGATGGTGTTTCCAAGTGTGAATCGATTTGGTTTTGATGATAAATGATGAGTTTCCATGTTGCTGCGATTTTGGGGGCTTGATTTGGGTCTAATGCATTATTTTTGAATTGGCTAGAAACAGGGAAAACAAGTTTGGGTTCTTTGGACGCGAGACCGGGTTGTTTGGAGGCTTGAATTGGTGTTTCGGCTATCGTTTGGGTTCTATCGGTGAGTGGAAATGTTTTGAGAGTTTAGGTTGAGCTTGAAAGGCCAACCTAAGCTCGAGAGTAGGTATTTAAATGTTTATGTTTTATTTTTCCGGAAATTCTTTTACCTTAATCTTGCTATGCGTGGTTGAAATAAGATTAGATGAATGTGTGTAATTGATTAATGAGTGTGATATTCTATGTTGGATTACATGATGTTTGAGTATTGGCAAATATGAGAATCTTACCGGGTATAATTGGTCGACTATAGGGTTAGAGTGCACTTGTAAAATTCGCGCATGGCCCTAGTGATGTAAGATGCCATTAGGGATGAGTATGGTGATGTAAGATGCCACCGGAAGCTTTATTATTAGACCTTGGTGATGTAATATGCCATCGTGAGTCTTGTTGTTCTTATAGATTCGGTGATGTAAGATGCCATCGAGTCCAATCCGCGTATTCGAGAAATGTAACCATAGTTTCCAATGTACTCCTCGTGTTGAATGATTATATGTTATCATGATTGATGTTGAAAGTTATGCTATGTCGTTATGTGTAGTTGGTTGATGTATGATGCCAAGCATATGTATGATTGATGTTAGTCTTATTGATGGGCTTATTTGAGCTTAAAGCATTGTCATTGGACCTTATTTAATAATATTGAACCTAAATAGTGACTAAAATCGAAGAAAATGCAAGTGTGAGATTTAAACAATGGTTGAATGAAAAATGAGGGACTAACCTTGTGATTAGCCCCTTTTCTTTTATAATTTTCCACGTCGAGTCACCGAGAGAGCTTCCTTCAATTGAAGGAAAGCTATTTTAATTAAAGATAAAAGGAATAACAAGTTGCCTACCCGATTTCAAAAGGAAGCTAACACCTCTCCATATTTATCATCTTCATCACTTACCTCTAAGCACACACCTCCATTGAAGGAATTTCAAGCTTTGCTATTTCTTCGTTTTATCGATATTGAATCGTTGCTATCGATCACGTAAGCTATATTCCTCAATCGGTTATTGGACTCCATTGATATATTAAGTGTAATCTAAGCTAGGGTTTTGACTATCCATGGATATCTCATCGTTGTCATCTCTATTGAAATTGATTATCGATCTTGATATTGTTATATTGATTTTGATATCGAAATATCGACTTTAACAATCTTCCTATTGATTTCCTAGCTCAAGAAATCGATAAGGAGCATCTATCGTCTCCGTCCAAAGCTAGGAACAAGGGAATTGTCATCTAAGAGCCTTGAAAGCTTCAGAGTCTCAAGGTGAGTGTAGTCGGAGTCTCGGGTTTAGGAGAAAGGCCTTCTCGGATCATTATTTGATATTTTAGATTACATCGCTAACATTGTTGTTGAAGAAATTGAATTGGATGGGTAATCGGACACTTTGGTAAGTGTCGGTAAGTTGTCATTGAACATTGGTTATTGTCATCGATATTGTCATTGTGCATTGTCATTGATGTAGGCATTGTCATTGGATTATTGCATAGAAACCATCGGACATAGATATTGATATCAAACTATGAGTTATTGATGATGAGATACATGTATTGGTTAATGACGATATTGAATTCACCGGACATTGGTATATCATTGAAATTGCATACATAGCTCAAAAAGCTAAAAACATGGTAAACGTATTCATATGGTCATGAAACTTGGCATTCTAGTAGTTTATACTATTGAAATATTACGTGTGAAGTTTCGTTGCTTTTGGACATCGTTCAACAGGGTAAATCGAAAAAAAACCAGCAAAAATCTGTCATTATAGACTAGGCCGTATCGAAACGAGTGATGACGTTTCGGTACGGGTGTCCAATATTGAACCTAAGAGTATGGGTGTACCGAAACGAAATAGTGTCGTTCCGGAACGTTTTGTCACCGGAGACCAACGTTTCGGTACGAGTTCAGAGCATACCAGAATGTGTCAAAGTCAAAGTCAAAGTCAAAGGTGGTCAATTTGTTCCAATACGGGTCAAGTTTGTATCGAAACGGTCTTAAGGGAAATGTCAACAGGAGTTGACTTTCGTGCACCCGTTTCAAAACAACCTAGAGTGTTTCGATACGGGGTTAGGAAAGTTAGTTAATGACTCTTCGGACAGTTTAATAATGTTACAATCTAATCACCGATTTTTTTAAAGACAATTGATTATGCTAATGATCCCTGAATTGAATGAAATCTTGCAGACCTGAGCTTTCAATGATGAATTTCATTTTTGAAAAGTCATCCACATCGAAAGACCTCTAGATATTCAGATTTACAAGTTAGTCCCTAATACTTGTTAAAGTTGCAAAATGGCCCTAAATTTTTATTTGTGTTTCTCATCTGATTGAATTGGACTAGTAAGTAAATTGGTAACATTTGTATGTCCAATATTGATTAAGTAATGTTGTTAAGATGAGATTTTATCTCACTGGTCACGGTAACGTCCATCGATAACACGCTCCGACCCGGTTCTCTACTAGGCCGGGAAGGGGGTGTTACATTTGTGGTATCATAGCTAGAGTTTAGTCGATTCTAGGACTAAACCGAAGTCTATTACATTGTTATTGTGTTACTTTGCCACATAGGAGTTTTATATTGAGTATATTGTGACTTGTCGACTAATCCGATCTTTCATATAAATATGTATAAGACAAATGAAGCTCATATTGACGAGCTTGCTACCGACTCCTCGACAAATGGTGAGGAGATTAGATGAGGGAATCCCTAGAATCCACCGCAACCACAAGACTCTCATGTATAGGGTACTGAGCCTGCAGCACCTACCGCTCAGGCTGAATGCTATCAGAACATGGCTAACATGTTCAAGCAGTTTATGACTGCGATGCAAGCAATACCATCAGTTCAGCCTACCCCCTTCTGTTGTCCAGTATGTCCGAGCTCCTGTGGACAAGCTAGATTCGCTCCGAGCCTATTCTTTCACCTGACATGATGATGATAATCCTAAAATTGTTGAATATTGGATGGACAACACACTTCATATCTTGAATAAATAGCTGCAGTGTTCGGATGAACACAAGTTGGAATGTGCTATTGCATTGTTGACCGATGAAGCACTTATGTGGTGGGAAGCTACTATTCTCACAGCTCCTGAAGATTCGGTTACCTGGGAGTTCTTTCTCCGAGAATTCCGAAATAAATATATCAGTGAATACTATCTCGTAGGAAGACGAAACACCTTCCTCCATCTAAGGCAAGGAGGATGACCTATCGAGCAATATATTCATGATTTTTGTAAATATTGCCGATATGGAGCTGAGATTATAAAAAAGGAAGAAGACAAGTGTAGAATGTTCATAGCTGGCCTCAGTGATGAATGCGACCTATGTTTACAGCCCTTGCAATCACCAACTTCCAGGATTTGGTGAACGAGTCAAGGCCACGAAAGCTTCCAAGAAAGCCCAACGAGTTGGTGGGTCTAGGAAGTTTGAGAAGAGGTTTAGAGATGATCCAAGATGAAACAAAAAGGGGAGATATCAAGTCCCCAAACAGAATGTCTACCCACAGCCTTCTTGTTCCGGGAACATTTAGAGACCTCAGTGTGTGACGCAGTCTTTTGCCAAAGCAGCATCTGTTGATAGCACTGGAGGATCGAACTGAGGCAACCAATATCCATTGTGTAATTATTGTGAAAACAAGCATCTAACTAGACAGTGTCGTAAGCATACTAGAGCTTGTTATTATTGCGGTGAGCAAGGTCACTTCATACGTGACTATCCTATGAATACAACTAATTATGTGGCCACACCGACTACTTCTGCTTCTCCTGCTCAATCCTTCTGAGGTAAAGGATCGAAGCAGGGTTCTTGTGGGAGTTTTGGACGATCGAGTGGACCAGGGAAGCCTTTTAACAAACAAGATTCAAAGGCTCCTGCCCAAATGTATCATGTGAGGAGCAAGAAAGATGAAGATGAACCTGATGTCATTGCAGGTACCATTGAGTTATATTCGCATCCTTTATATGCATCGATTGACCCTGGTTCAACCCATTAATTCATAAGCACCATTGTAGTTAAAAAGTATAACATTTCTTCTGAACCAATGATATCGAGAATCTCTGTAACCAATACCCTATGAGATTGTGTCACCATAAGGGTAGTGTGCAAGAATTATCCCTTAATGATTCAAGGGATTCTTTTTCCGGCCAATTTGGTGGCTTTTTCGATCCATGAATTCGACGCAATCCTAGGCATAGATTGGCTTTGTGAACATCAAGTCTGGGTAGATTGTTGTAAGAGAAAGATGTATCTTAGGGGTTTGGGTAGAAAATGTTGTTTTGATGAATCTGAGGAATCCATCGTTGTATGCCTTGTCATTGGAAACCAATGGTAAGCCGCAACTACAGAACATTGACACCATATATGAATTTCCTGATGTATTCCCTAATGAACTTCCGGGATTGCCCCCCAACCCGTGAAGTGGAATTTGGCATTAAGGTGCAACCAGGGACTGCTCCTGTTTCCATTGCACCATATCGGATAGCGGCTGTGGAGTTGAAAGAATTAAAAGCTCAAATTCAGGACCTTATGAACAAGGGTCTCATTCAACCGAGCTCCTCACCTTGGGGAGCATCGGTTCTCTTTGTCAAGAAGAAGGATGGTTCTATGCGATTGTGCATTGACTATAGACAACTGAATAAAGTAACCATCAAGAATAAATATCCATTGCCTAGAATAGACGACCTGTTCGACCAATTAAAAGATCCCTCTGTGTTTTCCAAGATCGATTTAAGGTCAGGCTATTATCAAATGAGAGTCAAGGAGTGTCATGTGCCTAAGACTGCCTTCCATACAATATATGGACATTACGAATTCTTGGTGATGCCTTTTAGGCTATCTAATGCACTGGCAGCTTTTATGGACTTAATGAATTGGGTATTTAAACCCTATCTTGATAAATTCGTAGTGGTGTTTATAGATGACCTCTTGATCCGTTCCAAGAATGAAACGGAGCATCGAGATCATCTTCGTATTGTGCTTCAGACTCTGAGAGAGAAACAGTTGTATGCGAAGTTTTCCAAGTGTGAGTTCTGGCTCACCGAAGTTGCCTCTCTGGGGCATATCATATTGGCTTTGGGCATTTAGGTGGACCCGAAGAAAATCCAAGCTATTGTAGATTGGCATTGTTGAGTGTGTAAAAGTTCTATATTTTACCCCCTATTTAACTCATATTTCTGCTGCATTCAAGCATAATTCATTGCATTTAGGATAGATTTCATTCATACATCACAATTATATTAAATGGCACAGTTGCTACTGATTTTGGTTACTTTTGCAGGTAGCTGTTGTAGCAGACGCAGGGCAGTGGAGAAGCAGAGCGGGAACACAGGACTGCAGTCGATGAAAAGGATACTGACATGGCTACTGTCGTGGCAGCCAATGACGGCAGCCATGTTGAAGGGAAAAGTGAAGTGGACCTCGACAGAAAGAGGAAATTAAGCCGGTATGTCGTGGAGCACTCATATATTTTTCTGAGCCCTAGGTCAGAATGAAGGCCAAGCCCAAAGTTCAAGGAAGAAACTCAAGGCAAGGAAAGAGGACGAATTAAAGACATCTACTCTGAAGATTTAGTCTTTAATAGAGTTGTACGTTAATTTAAACTTGTATTCTTGCCATAATAGAAAACTTGAACATAAGGCCTATATAAAGGCATGTAATTCGACCTAGGGAAGAATATCTTATTCTCTAGCCGTCTTCCCCTAAACCTTGTCGTTTTCCCCCTTCTCATCATGTTCTAAACTTCCCCTAGGGCTAAGGGTTGATTCTGTAAAGTAGTTGCAAGGATTGCATTGTTTTAGGATTTTTCTCTATTCAATAAAATAGACTTCAAGTTTGCTTATTCTGGTTTTCAACATCTTGCAAGAGTATCAGGAGAGCATTGTGAGATTATACATTTACTTAATATCGAGAGAGTTAAGTATACGAAAGGAATAAGTACGGGTTCTCCAGTTTATGGTTAAACTATCTCGGACCTAGGGATAGGACGAGGTTAAGTGGCTAAGGAAGAATTCAACAACATCGGTGTTCATCCTTCGATTCACGCCGAGAGGTATCATCAAAGACGTGTTCATCGACAAACTTGGACCTAGGGATAGGACGAGTCATAGAAGGGATTCTTGCCAAGGTTGAAAGTACAGAGTTGTGTGATCGCTGCCGCGACAACAACAGACTGCTGCCGCCGCAGGTGCTGCCGCGACAGGAGCAACGACAGAACAGTGAGTCCTATACATTGCAACACCTACACTACTGAGCAAATCAATACCGGCCTATTTTCTCTATCCTAATTCCTTTAATCCTTTATCTTCAGTATTCTTTAGTATTCTCTTACAAACAATTAAAATTATCTTCTTCTTTCTTGTGCAGCAATTTAAGGTTAAGGCTATTTCCAATCCCTGTGGATTCGACATCTGATACTTCGTGTATCACTTTACTACTTGTTTTATGTACACTTGCACTCTATTGTAATAGACTCTTTTACACGCAACAAGTTTTTGGCGCCGTTGTCGGGGACTGGCAACATATCTTTACCCTACTTTTACTGCACATTCTTTTAATTTTCATGTTTTTATTTGGATTGTTCACCATGTACTTTTCATAAGGTTTTTTGTTTGCTTATGCGCAGATCGAGACGAGGCAAGGAACCTGAGTATCAACTAGATCCTGAAATCGAACACTCGTGCAATCTTAGGAACCGACTCCGACTCTTGTTAGCCAGAAACGATTACCTTGAAGAACAGTTAGAAGCCATGAATAACGGGAGGAACAACCAAGGGAATCCCCAAGACCCTAACGATCCTATCGGAGATGAAGGAAACAGACCGCCCGCTGCTGCCGCTGCCGCACGCCGGTCCTGTCGTGATTACATGATCAACGATCATGTGGAATTGGAGACCACCCTGCCAGATGTGGAAGCTGAAAACTTCGAGCTTAAGTCTGTCATGTTCAGCATGATTAATTATGATGGCCAATTTAGTGGTGCTGCTATAGAGGATGCCAAGGAACATCTGAAAACGTTCCAAGAAATATGTGGTTCGTTTAGACTACCATGAGTAAATCCGGAGATATTGAGGCTTCGGTTATTTCCTCATTCATTGAGGGATAGAGCAAAAACTTGGTGGAACAAACTAACCCCGGGTTCAATACGAACTTGGGCAGATTTAACTCGTGAATTTTTATCTCGTTTTAACCCTTCCCATTTATCTGAGCGATTACGTAACGAAATTGCTACTTTTCAACAGGAAGACGACGAGCCAATGCACGAGGCTTGGGACAGGTTTACTACCCTTCTGAGAAATTGCCGAATGCACTGATTCCCTGTCTGGAATCAAGTCATCAAATTCTACAATGCTGCCAACCTACAGACTCGCATGAGAATCGATTCAGCAGCCAATGGGTTGTTGTTGGATAAAGAACTGGATGAAGCCATGGTAGTATTAAAGAATTTGGCGAAGAATGAAGAGCAATTTCCCACGTTGAGGAGAGGTAAACGAGTGCTAGCTGTAAAGGATTATGAGACCGATAACTCCCTAAAGACACAGGTTGTGTACCTCACAAAGGCAGTAGAGAATTTTCTGAAGAAAGATTCAAAACATGTCTACTCTGCATAAGAGGTATGTGAAACTTGCAGTGGGAATCATAGTTCGGAAGACTGCCTGCTACAGCTAGAGGAAGGGATGTATGTTGGAAACTTCAACAAGCAAAGGAACTATGACTCCAACAATTACAATCCCAACTGAAGGAAAGAACCGAAGTTCTCTTGGAGAAACCCTAACAACACCCTGAATCCTCAAGTACAGAACACTCAGAATCAGGGGGCACCTAGAATTCTGACTCGGCAGCAACCGCAACAGCCGCCAGCAGCCACACCTAGTATACTGGAGCACACCTTGGCCACATTTATGTCTCAAACAGGAACTTACATAGCAAATATGGATCACTTCGTCAAGAAGGCTGAGTCATTCATGGATAAAATAGAGATGCGAATGACTAATCATGAAGCTACTCTGAAATCATTGGAGACACAGATGGGTCAGGTTTCCCAATATATTAAGCCAAGGCAGAATGGAGGATTCCCTAGCGATACTGAGGTCGCTAGACAACCTACACATGAGCAGTGCAAAGCTATCACAACTAGGAGTGGGAAGCAATTACCAGGGCCGGAGAAAAAAGTTGAACCAGTTAAAGAACCAGCCCAGAATCGACTACCGCGAACACTGCCCCGGCAGACGATAAACAGCCTGCTGCCGCCACACCTGTCACGATAGCAGAAGGGACAGAGGAGAAGGATGAAGAACCTAAGCCTCCTCAGATCCGAATACCATGGGAGGGACGCATTGAAGATTATTGTCCTCCACCTCCTTTTCCACAGCGAGTATAGAAATAGAAACATGAGTTCCAGCTTAAGAAGATCTATGATATTTTTAAGCAGGTCCACATCAATAATCCGCTGTTAGACGCCATCAAGGAGATGCCCGGTTATGCCAAATTTCTCAAGGATGCTATGTCGAAGAATTCCAGACTTGGGGAATTAGAGACGGTTAAATTGACAGAAGGATGCATGACTATTCTGCACAAGCATCCACCCCAGAAAAAGAAGGATCTTGGGAGCTTCATAATACTGTGCATAATTGGTGATAAATTCGTGGGTAAGGCACTTTGTGATCTAGGTGCTAGTATTAATTTAATGCCAAAATCTGTATTTCAGAAATTAGGTATTGGACGAGCACGGCCCACCACAGTTATGCTGCAGCTGGCAGACCGCTCTTACGTATAACCAGAAGGAAATATTGAAGATATCCTGGTAAGAGTGGATAAGTTTATTTTTTCTGCTGACTTTCTTGTTTTAGATTGTGAAGCAGATGAGAATGCACCAATCATCCTGGGGTGACCCTTCTTAGCCACAGGTAGATCACTGATTAATGTAGAAAAGGGAGAACTCACAATGAGAGTGAACGATCAAGAGATCAAGCTAAATGTTCTCCAAGCAATAAAACACGTTGATGCAGAAGAAGAGTGCAAAGTTATCACTGAAGTAATCCTTGATCAACCCTGCATCAGGTCGTGCTGCCATGACATCAAATTTGGTCACTGCCACGACAGCCACCTGGAAGACTGTCACGGCAGCGATGACAACAGCATCTCCTCATATTCTGACATATCTGACACTGAAGGTCATGAGGAGGTAAACTGGATAGGCAATCGTCCAGGTAAGTTATTCGAGCCCTTAAACTATACCTCAAATGAACATATCATCCAAAAGCCATCAACTGTAGAACCACCTGTTCTAGACCTTAAGCCACTGTCAGGGCAGCTCAAATATGTTTTTCTTGGATTAAATGATACGTTGCCCGTAATCATCTCTTCCAAGTTGATACAGGAACAGGAACATCAGCTGATAGAGATGCTGCAGCAGCACAAAAAGGCTATTGGATGGACGATAGATGATATCCAAGGCATCAGTTCGGCACTATGCATGCACAAAATTCTCTTAGAAGATGATCATAAGCCGACCATTGATGCCCAAAGACGCTTGAATGATGCTATGCGAGAAGTGGTTCGAAAAGAAATTATCAAATGGCTAGACGCTGAGATAATTTATGCCATCTCGGATAGTAAGTGGGTGAGCCCGGTGCAGTGTGTTCCTAAGAAAGGGAATAACCGTGGTGACTAATGAAGAAAACTAATTAATCCCAACCAGGACTGTGACCGGTTGGAGGGTTTGTATGAACTACCAGAAGCTTAACAAAGCTACCCGGAAGGACCACTTTCCCCTTCCTTTTATTGATCAAATGCTTGATAGATTAACGGGAAAGCCTTATTATTGTTTTCATGATGGTTACTTGTAACACCCCGGTTTTGGGCTTAGAAGTCTTGGGCGTTGACCGGTTTGGTCAAAGTGCCGTTCGAATCTAAAAGGGTGAATTTAGGAAAGCCTAGTTTGGGTTGCATTAAAAATATGGAAAAATGTTCTAAAATCATCTTTTAAAATAATTAAGTGAACTGTGAAATCAATTTTGGAAAATAAGTTTTGGAAGGGTGACATTTTGGCTAGTGACCAAAATGTAAATTTTGGAAGTTTTGTGACTGTTTTAGAAAGGGTTGAAACTTTGAATCTTTAAGGAGCTATTATTCCAAAAGTAGTTTCTCCAGATTTTTCTAAGATATTTTAAGGATTTATTCTGATTTTAAAATATATCAAAACAGGAGGGAAAGTCATTTTGGCCATTTTGATAACTAACTTCCCATTTTCTTTTCTCTCATTTTCTCTCAACCCAAACACTTTCTTTCCAGAGAATTGTTTCTGATTTTCTCACCTAAATCTCTCCTTTCAACTCTCTTTTGATTCCTAATCATCATATCTACAAAACCTCATCATTTGCTACTTGATTCATCAAGGTTTTTGATTCCAAAAAGAGGAGAAACTCAAGTTTGGAGGTAAGAACGTCCTTCTCCTCTAAACTATCAGTTCTTTACTGAAATTCCTAAGTTTTCAATCCTTAATTGATGTTTTATTAAAGGCTTTTGAGTTGTGAATTGGATCTTGGCTTATAATGCAAGATTTGGTGATTTTTGATGATTTTCGGTTGATCTGTTAAATCTGTGATTTGAGATGTGTTTTTGATGTTATTTGGACTCTAAATTGATAAGGAATTGAGTTTTGATTAATGCAATCCCGGATAGGTTGAGTTTCCTAAGTTTAACTTATGATTCTAGGTTGTTTTTGAGGTGATCTTGTGGATCTGGTGTTGCTGGAGGTATAAGGATGTTAGTAGGTTCTTTTTAGATGTTAAATGATGTTAAAGGATGTTAGGTTTTGATGGTTTATGGCTGGGCTTTGTTGAGAAGTGGTTTGGATGCATTTTCGGTTGTGTTTGGTGGCCGAAAATGGAGTGTGGATGAGAGCAGCGAGTTTTGGTGCTTTCATTGAAGCTATTAATGCATGGTGATGCATTAATCCTCTGCTTTGATGTGTTAAAACAGGGGAGGCATCTTTGGATCCAAGAGTTGTTGATCCGCAAGCTTGAATTGGTGCTTCGGCAAGTGGCGAAGTGGAATCGGTGAGTGAAATTGGGTTTTCGGCTTTGAAACCAAGGTCTTGGGAGCTTAGTTTAAGTCTAAACAACTTTGCTAAGCTCAAGTGTAAGTTTTCGGAAAGTACTCTCTAGTGGTGGCCATGATTTGTTTGTGATGCAATGTGGTTTATTGCATGATTTAAATTCTGTTTTGAAAGCATGATTTAGCATGATTATTGCTGGTTTGTAAGCCATATGTTGAAGGAAGCTCAAGGTAAGAGTTCCTTGTTTTTGAGCATGGTCAAAAGGTGGTTTGATGCTTATAATTGCATGATGAATATGGCTTGGTTTAATGCTTTAAAATAGTGGATTACTTGATGATAAGGATGTATATTGGCAAGTGATGTTTTGAAAAGGTTAAGGTCACTAAGGTGGTTAAAAGTCCTTGAGTGAGCCTTGTTACTTAAGAACATCAAGGTGGTTAAAAGTCCTTGGATGATTCTTGTTAAGGTCACTAAGGTGGTTAAAAGTCCTTGAGTGAGCCTTGTTACTTAAGAACATCAAGGTGGTTAAAAGTCCTTGGATGATTCTTGTTAAGGTCACTAAGGTGGTTAAAAGTCCTTGAGTGAGCCTTGTTACTTAAGAACATCAAGGTGGTTAAAAGTCCTTGGATGATTCTTGTTAAGGACACAAAGGTGGTTAAAATTCCTTGTGTGGTCCTTGCCATGGTGTTTAAAAGTCCATGGGCCAAGGTGTTTAAAAGTCCTTGGGGCCAAGGTGTTTAAAAGTCCTTGGGAAGAACACGAAGGTGGTTAAAAGTCCTTGCGTGGTTCTTGTACATTGTAAGATCACAATGGTGTTTAAAAGTCCATGTGTGAGTCTTATGTTGAATTTGTTTTAAAATGATGAAACTTATCACTTGTGGCCAATATGACATGTTATGATATTAAGCATGAATTGCTTGTTTAAGTATGCTTTTGAGCATGAGCAAATGTTGATTTGAAGCATGATTTATAAAGTGTTTTATAAATGCATTATTGATTGGTTTTTATGAGCATTCCTCACTAAGCTTTTGCTTACGCTCTCTTTCTTTTTCTTAAACCAATAATGCAGATCATTAAGAGGATTTGAGGGCAGCAAGAAAGGCAAGCAACCAAGGGAAAACTAAGCTCAAGTATGGAAAGGTTTTATGGAACACATTTAGCTTTTGGTATTGTGGCAATGGGGGACCTATGTATATGTTTGGGAGATGTTTTGAACTCCCTAAGTATGTTGAATGTTGTTGAGTATGCTGGTTTTTGTGTTTGGCCATTACATGCTTGAATTGGAAGTTTATGCTTGAATGGGTTGCTTGTGTAGGAAGCATGCCTATAGCATTGGGGCTTTTCATGTATGTTGTTATTTTGATGAATTGATGATGCATGTATGTCTCATTTATGTTGAATTGCATGTTGGTAAAGTTTGGTGGCATCTGGAGCATGATTGGATGTTTAATTGCATGTTTAAGTAAGCATTTTGGGGAAATCTGTGCAGGGTGTTTCGGAACAGAGGCTACCGTTCCGGAACGGGTGCCTTAAATGAGCCCAGGCGTCCGAAACGGTAGGCACCGTTCCGAAACGGTTTGGCCACTGCCAGCCCGTGTTTCGGTACGCGTTGCGGAACGGCCCCGCGTTTCGAAACAGGCTCTGCCTGTTTCGGAACGGTCGACCGTTGGGGGCTGACATTGGTAGTTAAATGTTTCGAAATGTTTGCATTTTGATCCCGAAACTTGTTTGTGTAATTGGATGAGTTTGGTAAGTCCTTATGAGCTGAAAATTTGCAGGGAAGCATGAAACCTGACTAATTTCTAGATGGTAACTGAAAATTGGATGAAGTCCTTGTATTTATCAAAATTTACAATTTGGTCCCTAAAGTTGTAAATTGTTCAATTGGGTCCCTGTTTGATCTCTGATGTTTATGATCTTTGAGTATGCTAATTGTATGATCATAACTAGGGTTAATATGCATCTAGACAAGTTTAAAAAAAAAAAAGGTCGTTAATCAAGGTTGACTTTCGGGTTGACTTTGGTTTTCCCCGTGTGACTTTCTTAATTCGGGTCAACCGTCTAGGCCGGGTTAAGGGGGTTACATTACTCAGGTTATAACCAAATAGCCATCGCACCGGAGGATCAAGAGAAAATGACTTTCACATGCACATACGGTACTTACGCTTTTCGGATAATGCCATTTGGAGTTTGCAACGCACCAGCAACCTTCCAAAGGTGTATGATGGCGATATTCTCCGATATGGTGGAAGATTTCCTGGAGATATTTATGGATGATTTCTCTATCTTTGGAGATAATTTTGAAAGCTGTTTAGGCAACCTACAGAAAGTGCTCGAAAGATGCGAGAAAGTGAACTTGGTATTGAACTGGGAGAAATGTCACTTCATGGTGGATGAAGGGATAGTCCTAGGCCACAAGGTAAGCTGTCGTGGCATAGAAGTCGACAAAGCAAAGATTGAGGTGATTGAAAAGCTGCCGGCACCCACTACAGCCAAGGGAATTTGGAGTTTCTTAGGGCATGTTGGGTTCTATCGAAGGTTTATAGCAAATTTTTCAAAGATCACCAAGCCGTTATGCCACCTACTAGAGCAGAATCGTCCTTTCGACTTCAATACTAAATGTACTGAGGCATTCAGAATTCTGAAAGAGAAGCTAGTAACAGCCTCAATTGTACAGCAACCTGACTGGAGTTTGCCATTTGAAATTATGTGTGATGCCAATGATTACGCTATAGGGGCAGCACTTGGGCAGAGGAAAGATAAGCTATTCCACATAATTTACTACGCTAGCAAAACACTCAACGATGCCCAATTGAATTACACCACACAGAGAAGGAACTGTTAGCAGTGGTGTTCTCGATTGACAAGTTCCGGTCCTACATTCTTGGAACGAAAGTGGTGGTCTACACAGACCACTCTGCACTGAAGTATCTGTTTGCTAAAAAAGACGCAAAGCCCTGACTAATTCGTTGGATTCTGCTGCTGCAAGAGTTCGACATTGAAATCAAAGATAAAAAGGGGACATAAAACCAAGTTCCAGATCACTTGTCAAGATTAGAGAGGGGAAAGAGTCTCCCAACAGACAAGACACACATACTGGAGACCTTCCCTGATGAACAGCTGTTCGCTGCCACGAGCACTGCCGCGACAGCCATGGCGGCAGGTAAGTTTTCTGAACTCCCCTGGAATACTGATTTCGTTATTTATATAGTTAGCGGAATATATCCTCCTAAACTTAATTATCAAGCCAGGAAGAGGTTCTAAAATGATGTTAAGCATTATTATTGGGACAAACCTCTTCTTTTCAAAAAATTGTGCAGATCAGATTATCAGGAGGTGTGTACCACATGATGAACAAGAAGTTGTGCTTCATCATTGCCATGCTTCACCATATGAAGGACACCTAAGTGGTAACAAAAATGCTGCCAAGGTTTTGCAGTCTGGTTTTTATTGGCCCTCACTGTTCAAGGATGCCCAAGCATTCTACAAGAGTTTTGACAAGTGTCAATGGACTGGAAACATCTCAAGGAGACATGAGATGCCACTGCAAAACATCCTTAAAGTCAACGGACAGAGACTGAAGCATTATCAGGGGACTGAAGCCCCACGAATGCAGGAAGTGGTTACTTTAGGAGATGCCCCTCAAGGCATCCCTAATTTAACTTAATTTTATTTTTATTATTATTATTATATATATATATATTTATTTATTTATTAGGAAAATAGAATTATTTTATTTTTAAGGACTAAGTTTTTATTTTAATTATCTTTAGGTAATAAGGGAAACAAGGAGAGGAGGAGAAGAAGTGAACCAGCCTACCATCTCACCAGCAGCCAAAAAAGCCCAAAAGAGGAGCCTGCCGTCATAGCTTGTCAACAGTTGTCGTGACAGACGCGGAAAATACAACCTGTGAACACGTTGTAGCGGCAGACACGCAAACGCGTAACAGACGCGCAGCAGACACGGAAACGCGTGACAGACGCGTCAGAAACTGCGTAACAGTTGGCCCCGTTATTCACGCCTGTCGTTATAGCTCCAACGGGCAGCAACCTCTTCATCTATATAAACCTCGTTTTACTATTCATTTTCACCTCACTTTTACTCTCTCTACTTTCTTTCTCTCTAGATTTACATTTCCTTTCATTTTCTACAGTCTTGCAACCATGAGTACCAGAAACACTAGAAGAAGTGCTGCCTCCAGCTTTGTCGCCGCAGCAGGCACACCAAGCCACAACAGAATCTCAAACCGCTTTGCCACCTCCGTCTCTAACAACCACTACTACACCTCCTTCCAAAAAAGGGAGACGTGGGAAGAGAAAGGGTTCATCTACACCAAACGCACGAAGAACCTCAAGCTCGAACCATTCATCGCTCGCTAGATCAGAGCCCTTAAATGGCAGATGTTTGCTGCCCAACTAGAGGAAATGAATGTCACGCTGGTCAGAGAATTCTATGTTGCCGTCGACGGCAAAGACACGACGGTCGTGACAATGCGTGGTAAGGAAGTCCCTCTTGAACCATAATACATCAATACCCTTTATGGGATCTACGTCGGCAGGAAGGAAGATGTGCATAAGAGGTTCGTGGAGAGCCTGTCGGCAGAGGACTATGACGCTGTCATGGCAGAGCTGACCGAGGAAGGTACCCAGTGGAATACAGACCCTAAACACTCACGAACGATGAAACGCGCTCAACTCACTCCCGAGCCAAAACTGTGGAACCACTTCGTGAAGAAGAGGATTATGCCTACCTCACACAACAACACAGTGGATCAACCCAGGTTAGCTCTCGTCCATTCCATTTTAAACGAGAGACCAATTAATGTTGGCCGCTATATTCGGGAGGGGATTTTGGACTGTGCTCTTCAGCCATCGGGACCCCTTGTCTTCCCCTACCTCATCATAGAAATCTGACGTGGTCACAACGTCCCTGAAATTGTTGAAGATCTCAAGGTTCGAGGTAAAGGATGGACAAAGAGAAATATCTTCAGTTTGATGGAGCTGAAAGTTGCCACACCAATCTCCTGCTTCAACTCGTCTGCCATGGCAGAGGAGCCAGCAGAGCCTACCCAGACAGAGTCTGCCGCCGTAGAGCAGCAGCAGCTCCCCCAGCAGACTCTTCCACTCAAATCTTAGCTACCCTGCAGAAAATAGAGGAACGGCAGCTGGGTCTGATGAGCTTTGTCCGCGACTTCACAACAGCAATGGTACATTTCATTCAAAGTAATTTAAATTTTACAAATGTACAGTTCCATGTCTTCCCCGATCACTACTTTGCTGCCCCCACACCTGCCCATACCCCTACCCCTGCTGCCACACCACAAACACCCTCTATTGCATCCACTCCAACCCCGACCACGACAGCTGCAGGTGGCAGCCACACCGCCACTGCCTCTGCCAGAGGAGAAAATCGAAAGCAGCCACCGTCCAACCTTGACGAGTTTATTGCTGGTTTCTCTTCCTCCTCAATCTGGGAGGAATCTGATGGCGAGCCCTTTGTGAAGAGGAACCTGTCAAAGGAGTTCACTCAGATGAAGCGGCAGAAGCCCAACACTGGTGACGGACCATCCGGCCAAGGGAAGTCTGGCAGTAGTAGCAGCAGCAGTAGCGGCAGCAACAGCAACAGCTCTTTAGAGGAGGTACAAGTGCTGGAAAGACCACCCCAGATCTCACTTACTCGAATCCAGCCCCCGAGGGAAGCCAAGAAAAAGACCGCCTCCGCCTCCCTGAGCCATCTGCCGGCAACGACAATGAAGGTCACTGCCCGTCGGCAGGTACAGATCAGTAGCAGCAGCAACAGCAGCGACGACAGCACTTAAATTTAAGTTTTTTTATCTTATCTTTGTTGTCTGCTATTTTGTTATAATTGTGATGTTTTTATTTTCTGTTTTTTTCTGTCATCATACATTGAGGGCAATGAAACCGTTGAGTTTGGGGGTGGCATCCCTCCATTAATGAAGTGTCTTTTATGTTTCGAAATTGTGTCTAAGTGTTTAGTTTATTTTTGCAAAAAAATGAAAAAATGAAAATTTGGCTTAAGTCTTTGAACTTAACTTACCTGCCGCGACATATGATGTCGTGACAGTACCTTTAGGAAATTTTAGGATCTGTTTAGAGCCTTGCTATGATTCTACCCTATAACTTCCCCTAGAGGTGCCTATCACTGGCTCTAGGAAAACAAAGAAAGAAAAAAAATATTCGGACTCAATAGCTTGCAAAACTGCCTTGCACTTATTTTAGGAGATTTCTTTTTGAGCTAAGTTAGAAAAAACTAAAGGAGCCTAAGAATTGCCTCCAGAAAAGATGCAGTTAAATCAAGAGTCAGAAAAACTAAAGGAGCCTAAGAATTGCCTCAAAAAATTTGAATTGGCATAATCTCAAGTTTGTAGGCATAACTATTCTAGTATACTAAGGTAGTCTAGATGCATAAGTGTTCACAAACCTGCACACACTGCACAAGAATTATAGCATGGTTTCGAATGAATCCAGAAATGCCCGACAAGGTATTGCTCTGGATAGAATATAAGTGGTAGGTAATGTAGAGTTCACTGATTTAAGCCAAAACAAAAAAATTTCATTTTAGTTAGGTAGTATTTGCTTGAGGGCAAGCAAAAACTTGATTTTGGGGGTGTGTTGAGTGTGTAAAAGTTCTATATTTTACCCCCTATTTAACCTATATTTCTGCTGCATTCAAGCATATTTCATTGCATTTAGGATAGATTTCATTCATACATCACAATTATATTAAATGGCACAATTGCTACTGATTTTGGTTACTTTTGCAGGTAGTTGTTGTAGCAGACATAGGGCAGTGGAGAAGTAGAGCGGGAACACAGGACTGCAGTCGATGAAAAGGATGTTGCCATGGCCACTGTCGTGGCAGCCAATGACGACAGCTATATTGAAGGAAAAAGTGAAGTGGAGCTCGACAGAAAGAGGAAATTAAGCCGGTCTATCGTGGAGCACTCATATATTTTTCTGAGCCCTAGGACAGAATGAAGGCCAAGCCCAAAGTTCAAGGAAGAAACTCAAGACAAGGAAAGAGGACGAATTAAAGACATCTACTCTGAAGATTTAGTCTTTAATAGAGTTGTACTTTAATTTAAACTTGTATTCCTTCCATATTAGAAAACTTGAACCTAAGGCCTATATAAAGACATGTAATTCGACCTAGGGAAGAATATCTTATTCTCTAGCCGTCTTCCCCTAAACCTTAGTCGTTTTCCCCCTTCTCATCGTGTTCTAAACCTCCCATAGGGATAAGGGTTGATTCTGTAAAGTAGTTGCAAGGATTGTATTGTTTTAGGATTTCTCTCTATTCAATAAAATAGACTTCAAGTTTGCTTATTCTGGTTTTCAACATCTTGCAAGAGTATCAGAGAGCATTGTGAGATTATACATTTACTTAATATCGGGAGAGTTAAGTATACGAAAGGAATAAGTACGGGTTCTTCAGTTTATGGTTGAACTATCTCAGACCTAGGGATAGGACGAAGTTATGTGGATAAGGAAGAATTCAACAACATCGGTGTTCATCCTTCGATTCACGCCGGGAGGTATCATCAAAGACTTGTTCATTGATAGACTTGGACCTAGGGATAGGACGAGTCACAGCAGGGATTCTTGCCAAGCTTGAAGTACAGAGTTGTGTGATCACTGCCGCAACAACAGTAGACCGCTGCCACCGTAGGTGCTACTGCGACAGGAGCAACGACAGAACATGGAGTCCTATACATTGCAACTCCTACACTACTGAGCAAATCAATACCAGCCTATTTTCTCTATCCTGATTCCTTTAATCCTTTATCTTCAGTATTCTTTAGTATTCTCTTACAAACAATTAAAATTATCTTCTTCTTTCTTGTGCCGCAATTCAAGGTTAAGGCTATTTACAATCCCTGTGGATTCGACATCCGATACTTCGTGTATCACTTTACTACTTGCATCGTGTACACTTGCACTCTATTGCGATAGACTCTTTTACACGCAACAGGCATCCACCGAAGAACATCGGTGAAGTCAGTAGCTTCCTTGGGCTTGCTGGCTATTACCGTAGATTCGTGAAAGGATTTTCTATGTTAACCGCTCCTTTAACAAAATTATTGAGGGAGGAAGCTCATTTTGTTTAGACCGAGGTTCAACAACGAAGCTTTGATCAGTTAAAACAAGTTCTGACCCATGCACATATCTTAACCCAGCCCGAGTCTGGAAAATATTATACAATTTACAGTGATGCATCACACCTTGGGTTAGGATGCATATTGATGCAAGAAGGCAAGGTTATTGCTTATGCTTCGATGCAACTTAAGCCACACGAGACGAATTATCCTACCAACGACCTTGAATTGGTTGTAGTAGTCTTTGCATTGAAAATTTGGAGGCATTATCTCTACGGGGAGAAATGTTATCTTTTCACCGACCATAAAAGCCTCAAATATTTTTGACTCAAAAGGAGTTGAATCTTCGAAAACGGAGGTGGATGGAACTTCTTAAAGGTTATGATCTGGTCATTGACTACCATCCGAACAAGGCCAATGTTGTAGTTGATGCGCTCAGCCGCAAACATTTGCCTGGTAAGCATTGATAATAGACTTGAAGTTATATGTTTTGTGAATCACACTAACACACCGTAATATTACTATATTATAGCCCCTTAAGCAATTAACGCTCACTTCCGACTTCGGAAGCATCGTTGTCTCGTAACCGAACTTCAAGTTTAGTTTACCATCGTTACACAAATCAAGGATTTGCAAGAGCAAGATCCCGAGCTTCAAATCATTGTCTCTAAGCTATCAGATAACCCTGACTTCATAATCAATTCTGAAGGACTCTTATGTTACCATGATCGTGTTTGTGTACCTAATGATGAAACTCTTAACACTGACATCCTTTCCGAAGCTCATATGAGTTTTTTTCTGTTCACCTAGGGTCTATGAAAATGTATAAAGACCTACGTGAGCTCTATTGGTGGCCAGGCATGAAGCAGGCCATAATTGATTACATTTCCAAATGCCTCACGTGCCAATGTGTTAAGGCAGAACATTGTGCTCCCACTAGACTATTACAACCTATCGATCCACCAAAATGAAAATGGTAAAAGATAACCATGGACTTAGTTAGTGGTCTACCGTTAACCCCTACAAGGAATGATGATATATGGGTTATTGTAGATCATTTCACGAAGTCAGTCCATTTTGTACCAGTAAGAATAGACTACGGCCTTCTTAAATTAGTTGACTTGTATATCAAGGAAGTAATCCGACTCCGTGAAGTACCTAAGTCTATCATCTCCGATCGAGATCCTCGCTTTGCATTGCGATTTTGGAGAACCTTACAAGGAGCTTTGGGCACCAGAGTTAATCTTAGCACAGTTTTTCACCCTCAATCTGATGGTCAGTCAGAAAGGGTAATTCAGGTAAATCATCGAACAATCTGTCTATTGAAATCCTAGAAATTTGCATTGTTATTGAATCTCCTTATACAGATATTGGAAGACATGCTTCGGGTATGTATTATCGATTTTGGTGGAACTTGGGAGAAATCTATACCTCTGGTCGAGTTTGCCTACAACAACAGTTACCAAGCATCCATCTAAATGACCCCGTATGAAGCACTATATGGTAGGCGATGCATAACTCCCTTGTGTTGGTCGGAGCTTGGTGAGGGCAAGATGTTAGGCCCTGACTTGCTTCGTGAAACTGAAGAACGGGTTAACAATATTCATGATCATTTAAAGGCTGTCTTTGATCGACAAAAGGCTTACGTTGATCTTAAAAGAAGAGACATTGATTATGAAGTTGGTGAAAGAGCCTTTCTTAAAGTGTCACCGTGGAAGAAAGTCCTGAGGTTTAGCAAGAAGGGAAAATTTAGTCCTCGGTTCATTGGACCCTTTGAAATCATTGAAAAGATTGGCACAGTGGCATATTGGCTATTGTTACCCTCAGAATTGAGTAAAATCTACGATTTCTTTCATGTATCGATTCTTCGGAAGTATCGATCTGACCCCTCACACAATTGTGGAACCTGAATCTGTAAAACTTCGACCAAATCTATCCTACGAGGAAGAACCGATTCAGATTCTTGCTAGGGAAGTCAAGAGACTTCACAACAAAACTGTACCGTTGGTTAAAGTGCTCTGGAGGAGCCACACCGTTGAAGAAGCCACTTGGGAGCCTGAAGAAACTATGAGACAACAACATCTGCATCTCTTCAGTTCAGGTAAAAATTTGGGGACAAACTTTTCTTAAGGGGGAGAGTTGTAACACCCCGAAATCTGGTCTAATCGGAATTAAGTTCCGATGGTCGGAAACCCTACATTGATGAAGCTTAAATATTTTATCGACTAGTTAATTATTGATATCGAACCTTATTTGAGCTTAAAACATTGTCATTGGATCCTATTGATTAATATTGAACCTAAATGGTGACTAAAATCAAAGAAAATGCAAGTGGGAAATCAAAACAATGGTTGAATGAAAAATGAGGGACTAACCTTGCGAATGGCTCCTTTTCTTTTATAATTTTCCATGTGGAGTCACAGGGAGAGCTTCCTTTAATTGAAGAAAAGCTATTTTAATTAAAGACAAAAGGAATAACAAGTTGCCTACCCGATTTCAAATGGAAGCTAACACCTCTACATCTTTATCATCTTCATCACTTACCTCTAAGCACGCACCTCCATTGGAGGAACTTCAAGCTTTGTTATTTCTTCGTTTTATCGATATCGAATTGTTGCTATCGATAGGGTAAGCTATATTCTTCAATCGGTTATTGGATTACATGGATATATTGAGTGTAATCTAAGCTAGGGTTTTGACTATCCATGGATATCTCATCGTTGTCATCTCTAGTGAAATTGGTTATTGATCTTGATATTGTTGTATTGATTTTGATATCGAAATATCGACCTTAACAATCTTTCTATTGATTTCATAGCTCAAGACATCGATAAGGAGCATCCATCGTCTCCGTCCAAAGCTAGGAACAAGAGGATTGTCATCCGAGAGCCTTGAAAGCTTTAGAGTCTCAAGGTGAGTGTAGTCGGAGTCTCGGGTTTAGGCGAAAGGCCTTCCCAGATCATTATTTGATATTTTAGATTACATTGCTAACATTGTTGTTAAAGAAATTGCATCGGATGGTTAATCGGACACTTTGGTAAGTGTCGGTAAGTTGTCATTGAACATTGGTTATTTTCATCGATATTGTCATTGTGTATTGTCGTTGACATAGATATTGTCATTGGATTATTGCATAGAAACCATCGGACATAGATATTGATATCAAACTATGAGTTATTGATGATGAGATACATGTATTGGTTAATGACGATATTGAATTCACCGGACATTGGTATATCATTAATTATTGAAATAAATATGAATATTGCAACCTTGGATTGGAATGGACTTTGGATACAATTGGCATGCCATAGAATTCATGAGCTCAATGTACGGGTGGACTATGGTCCTAAGGCTACGACCTATATTGATTTGGTGAGGCGGAAGGATGTGTTGCTATTGGTCATATTGGCGAGGCGGAGGGACTAGACCATTTATTGATTTGGCGAGGCGTAGGAATTCGCATATCAACGATCTTGATTCAATCCAAGGATTAAGAATGAAATTGAAACATGTTTATACATTGTATATTATTGCATAGCATCGACATCGTTGGCATGAGATTATGTTTAAGTATAACCATGGCATTATTGTTGCTTACATTTTTTGTGACTACCTCACTAGGCAAAGTATGCCTAACGTGTCTCATCTCATGCATTTTCAGGTTAGGAAGGTTTGTGTGTCGAAAGATTGGATCGGCAAGCCAGACAAGTAACTACCAGCCCCAAGTAATGTGTTTTTGTCTTATAAACTCCTAGGAAGGTGGCAAAGTAGTCGAACTAGTCATTTGTGCCTATTTTGATATGTTGGTGTATTGCCTAAGTTGTAATAAGTTATAAAGCTTAAAATGGCCTTTTGGTGAAGTTTAAAATGGATGGAAATTGCATACATAGCTGAAAAAGGTAAAAACATGGTAAACGTATTCATATGGTCAAGAAACTTGGCATGCTAGTAGTTTATACTATTGAAATATTGCGTGATAAGTTTCGTTGCATTTGGACATCGTTCGACAGGGTAAATAATATAAAAACTAGCAAAAAATCTGTCATTACAGGCCAGGCTGTATCAAAACGAGTGATGACATTTCGGTACGGGTGTCCAATATTGAACCTAAGAGTATGGGTGTACCGAAACAGAATAGTGTCGTTTCGGAACATTTTGTCACTAGAGACCAACGTTTCGGTACGAGTACATAGCGTACCGGAACGAGTCAAAGTCAAAGGTGGTCAATCTGTTCCGATACGGGTCAAGTCTGTATCGAAACAGCCTTAAGGGAAAGGTCAACAGGAGTTGACTTTCGTGCACCCGTTTCGAAACAACCTAGACTGTTTCGATACGGGGTTAGGAAATTTAGTTAATGACTCTTTGGATAGTTTGATAATGTTACAATCTAATCACCGAATTTTTGTAAAGACAATTGATTATGCTAATGATCCTCGAATTTAATGAAATTTCGCAGACCTGACCTTTGAATGATGAATTTCTTTTTTGAAAAGTCATCCACAAAGAAAGACCTCTAGATTTTCAGATTTACAAGTTAGTCCCTAATACTTGTTAATGTTGCAAAATGGCCTTAAATTGTTATTTGCGGTCCGCATCTGATTAAATTGGACTAGTAAGTACATTGGTAACGTTTGTATGTCTAATATTGATTAAGTAATGATGTTAGGATGAAATTTTATCACACTGATCACGGTAACGTCCATCGATAACACGCTCCGACCCGATTCTCTACTAGGCTGGGAAGGAGGTGTTACATTTGTGGTATCATAGCTAGAGTTTAGTCAATTCTAGGACTAAACCGTAGTCTATTACATTGTTATTGTGTTACTTTGCCACCTAGGAGTTTTATATTGTGTATATTGTGACTTGTCGACTAATCCGATCTTTCATATAGATATGTCTTAGACAAATGAAGCTAATATTGTTGAGCTTGCTACTGGCTCATCAACACGTGGTGAGGAGATTAGATGAAGGAATCCTCAGAATCCACCGCAACCACAGGACCCTTCTGTACAAGGTACTGAGCCTGCAGCACCTACCGCTCAGGCTGAATGCTATCATAACATGGCTAACATGTTCAAGCAGTTTATGACTACGATGCAAGCAACACCATCAGTTCAGCCTACCCCTTCTATTGTCCAGTATGTCCGAGACCCTGTGGACAAGCTGGCTTCGCTCCGAGCCTATTCTTTCATCGGACAGGATGATGATAATCCTGAAATTGCTGAATATTGGCTGGACAACACACTTCGTATCTTGAATAAACAATTGCAGTGTTCGGATGAACACAAGTTGGAATGTGCTATTGCATTGTTGACCGATGAAGCTCTTATGTGGTGGGAAACTACTATTCTCACAGCTCCTGAAGAATCGATTACCTGGGAGTTCTTTCTTCGAGAATTCCGAAATAAATATATTAGTGAATACTATCTCGCAGAAAGACGAAACACCTTCCTCCATCTAAGGCAAGGAGGACGACCTATCGAGCAATATATTCATGATTTCTGTAAATATTTCCTATACGAAGGTTAGTTTATAAAGAAGGAAGAAGACAAGTGTAGAATGTTCATAGTTGGCCTCAGTGATGAATTGCGACCTATGTTTACAACCCTTAGAATCACCAACTTCCAGGATTTGGTGAACCGAGTCAAGGCCACGGAAGCTGCCAAGAAAGCCCAACGAGCTGGTGGGTCTGGGAAGTTTAAGAAGAGGTTTAGAGATGATTCACAACCTCCAAGATGGAAGAAAAAGGGGAGATATCAAGGCCCCAAGCAGAATGTCTACCCACAGCCTTCCCGCTCCGGGAACATTGAGAGACCTCAGTCTGTGACGCAGTGTTTTGCCAAAGCAATGTCTGTTTATAGCACTGGAGGATCAAATTGAGGCAACCAATATCTATTGTGCAATTATTGTGAAAACAAGCATCCGGCTGGACAGTGTCGTAAGCATACTAGAGCTTGTTATTATTGTGGTGAGCAAGGTCACTTCATACATGACTGTCCTATGAATACAACTAAATCTATGGCAACACCGACTACTTCTGCTTCTCATGCTCAATCCTTCCGAGGTAAAGGATCAAAGCAGGATTCTTCTAGGACTTTTGGACGATCGAGTGGACCAGGGAAGCCCTTTAACAAACAAGATTCAAAGGCTCCTGCCCAAATGTATCATGTGAGGAGCAAGGAAGAAGAAGATGAACCTGATGTCATTGCAGGTACCATTGAGTTATATTCCCATCCTTTATATGCATTGATTGACCCTGGTTCAACCCATTCATTCATAAGCACCATTGTAGTTAAAAAGTATAACATGTCTTCTGAACCAATGATATCGAGAATCTCTGTAACCAATCCCCTAGGAAATTGTATCACCATAAGGGTAGTGTGCAACAATTGTCTTTTAATGATTCAAGGGATTCCTTTTTTGACCAATTTGTTGGCTTACCGATCCATGAATTTGACGTTATCCTAGGCTTATATTGGCTTAGTGAACATCAAGTCTGGGTAGATTGTTGTAAGAGAAAGTTGTATCTTAGGGGTTTGGGTAAACAAAGTGTTGTTCTGATGAATCCGAGGAATCCATCGTTGTATGCCTTGTCATTGGAAACCAATGGTGAGCCGCAACTACAGAATATTGACATCGTATGTGAATTTCCTAATGTATTCCCTAATTAACTTCCGGGATTACCCCCCAACCCGTGAAGTGGAAATTGGCATTGAGGTGCAACCAGGGACTGCTCCCGTTTCCATTGCACCATATCGGATAGCGGCTGTGGAGTTGAAAGAATTAAAAGCTCAAATTCAGGACCTTATGAAAAAGGGTTTCATTCAACTGAGCTCCTCACCTTGGGGAGCACCAGTTCTCTTTGTCAAGAAGAATGATGGTTCTATGCGATTGTGCATTGACTTTAGACAACTGAATAAAGTAACCATCAAGAATAAATATCCATTGCCTAGAATAGACGACCTGATTGACCAATTAAAAGATGCCTTTATGTTTTCCAAGATTGACATAAGGTCGGACTATTATCAAATGAGAGTCAAGGAGTGTGATGTGCCTAAGACCGTGTTCCGTACAAGATATGGACATTACGAATTCTTGGTGATGCCTTTTGGGCTAACTAATGAACCGGTAGATTTTATGGACTTAATGAATCGGGTATTTAGACCCTATCTTGATAAATTCTTAGTGGTGTTTATAGATGAAATATTGATCTATTCCAAGAATGAAATGAAGCATCGAGATCATCTTCGTATTGTGCTTCAGACTCTGAGAGGGAAACAGTTGTATGCGAAGTTTTCCAAGTGTGAGTTATGGCTCACCGAAGTTTCCTTTCTGTAACCCCCTTAACCCGGCCTAGACGATTGACCCGAATTAAGAAAGTCACACGGGGAAAACCAAAGTCAACCCGAAAGTCAACCTTGATTAACGACCCTTTTTTTTCTTTTTAAACTTGTCTAGATGCTCATTAACCCTAATTGTGATCATACAAACAACATACTCAAAGATCACAAACATCAGAGATCAAACAAGGACCCAATTGAACAATTTACAACTTTAGGGACCAAATTGTAAATTCTGTAAATTATGAGGTCTTAACCCAAATTAAAGTTACCATCTTGAAATTAATCAGGTTTCATACATCACTGCCAAATTTCAGCTCAAACGGACATTCCAAACTCATACAAATGCACAAACAAGATTCAGGACCAAAATGCAAACATTCCAAAACATTTAACTGCCTATGTCAGCCCCCCCAACGGTCAGACGTTCCGAAACAGGGTGAGCCTGTTTCGAAACGCGGGGTCGTTCCGCAACGCGTACCGAAACGAGGGCTGGCAGTGGCCTTTCCGTTTCGGAACGGTGTCTCCCGTTTCGGACGCCTGGGCTGATTCAAGGCACCCGTTCCGAAACGGTAGCCATTGTTCCGAAACGCCCTGCACAGAATGCAACAAAAGGCTTCCTTAAACATGCAATTGATCATCCAAACATGTTCCAAATGCTACCAAACTTTACCAGCAACTCATACAACATATAAGAGACATGTTTGCATCAACCAATCAACATATTATCATCATATAAGAAAAGCCCCAAATTTGAAGCATGCTTCCTACACAAGCAACCCTTCAAGCATAAAGCCTTCAAAACAAAGCACATAAAGACCAAATACAATTCCAGCATTTCCAACAACATTAAACATACTTAGGGAGTTCAAAACATCTCCCAAAACATACACATAGGTCCCCCATTGCCAAATTGCCAAAAGCTAAAATGTGTTTAAGAAAACCTTCCCATACTTGAGCTTAATTCCACTTGAATGCTTGCCTTCCTTGCTGCCCTCAAAGTAGGATGGAATTCCTCTACCCCTTTTCGGTGCCCCTACATATGCCCCCACGCTCAAAATTAACTTTAGGGTTTAGTGTTTAGGGTTTTAGGTTAGGGGTTGTGGTTAGGGTTTAGGGAATTTAGGGTAGGGTGTATTTTTTAGGGTATAGGGTGTAGGGTTTAGGATTTAGAATTTAGGGTTAGGGCTTAGATTTTAATTTTGTAGTGTTTTTTAGTGTTGGGGCATATGTAGGGGCACCGAAAAGGGGCAGACGAATTTTATCCCTCAAAGTACCTTAATGATCTGCATTATTGGTTTAAGAAAACGAAAGAGAGCGTAAGAAAAAACTTAGTGAGGAATGCTCATTAAAACCATTCAATAATGCATTTATAAAAACACTTATAAATCATACTTCAAACATCATTTGCTCATGCTCAAAAGCAATTTAAACAAGCATTACATGCTTCCATATCATTACATGTCATATTGGCCACAAGTGATAAGTTCCATCTTTTTAAAAACAAGATCAACATAAGACTCACACATGGACTTTTAAACACCATTGTGATCTTATAATTCACAAGAACCACACAAGGACTTTTAACCACCTTTGTGTTCTTCCCAAGGACTTTTAAACACCTTGGCCCCAAGGACTTTTAAACACCTTGGCCCATGGACTTTTAAACACCATGGCAAGGACCACACAAGGACTTTTAACCACCTTTTTGTCCTTAACAAGAACCATCCAAGGACTTTTAACCACCTTGATGTTCTTAAGTAACAAGGCTCACTCAAGGACTTTTAACCACCTTAGTGACCTTAACAAGAATCATCATGGACTTTTAACCACCATGAAGTTCTTAAGTAACAAGGCTCACTCAAGGACTTTTAACCACCTTAGTGACCTTAACCTTTTTCAAAACATCACTTGCCAATATACATCATTCTCATCAAATAATCCACTGTTTTAAAGCATTAAACCAAGCCATATTCATCATGCATTTTAAAGCATCAAACCACATTAAATCAATGTTCAAAAACAAGGAACTCTTACCTTGAGCTTCCTTCAACATATGGCTTACAAAATCAGCAATAACCATGCTAAATCATGCTTTCAAAACAGAATTTAAAACATGCAATAAACCACATTGCATCACAACCAAACCATGGCCACCACTTAGAGAGTTTTTCCGAAAACTTACACTTGAGCTTAGTAAAGTTGTTTAGACTTAAACTAAGCTCCCAAGACATTGGTTTCAAAGCTGAAAACCCATTTTTACTCACCGATTCCACTTCGCCTCTTGCCGAAGCACAAATCAAGCTTCCGGATCACCACCACTTGGATCCAAAGATGACTCCCCTGTTTTAAACACATGAAAGCAGAGGATTAATGCATCATCATGCATTAATAGCTTCAATGAAAGCACCTAAACTCGCTGCTCTCATCCACACTCCATTTTCGGCCACCAAACACAACCGAAAATGCATCCAAACAACTCCTCAACAAAGCCCAGCCATAAACCATCAAAATTAAACATCCTTTAGCATCATTTAACATCTAAAAAGAACCTAATAACATCCTTATACCTCCAGCAACATCAGATCCACAAGATCACCTCAAAAACAACCAAGAATCACAAGCTAAACTTAGGAAATTCAACCTATCCGGGATTGCATTAATCAAAACTCAATTCCTTATCAAATTAACATTCATTAATCATCAAAAACACATCTCAAATCACAGCTTTAACAGATCAAACGAAAATTCATCAAAAATCACCAAATTTTGCATTTTAAGCCAAGATCCATTTCACAACTTCAAAAGCCATTTATAAAACATCAATTAAGGATTGAGAACTTAGGAATTTCAGTAAAGAACTGATAGTTTAGAGGAGAAGGACGTTCTTACCTCAAAACTTGAGTTTCTCCTCTTTTAGAACCAAAAACCTTGATGAATCAACTAGCAAATGATGAGGTTTTGTTGATGTGATGATTAGGAATCAAAAGAGGATTGAAAAGGAAGATTTAGGTGACAAAATCAGAAAGAAATCTCTGGAGAGAAAGTGTTTGGGTTGAGAGAAAATGAGAGAAAAGGAAAATTGGAAAATATGGAAAGTTAGTTAAAATCAGAATTAAACATTAAAATATCTTAGAAAATCTGGAGAAACTCCCTTTGGGTAAATAGCTCCTTAAAGATTCAAAGTTTCAATCCTTTCTAAAACAGTCACACAACTTTCAAAAATTACATTTTGGTCACTAGCCAAAATGTCACCCTTCCAAACCTCATTTTGTAAAATTGATTTCACAGTTCACTTTTATATATTAAAAGATGATTTTAGAACATTTTTCCATATTTTTAATGCAACCCGAACTAGGCTTTCCTAATTTCACCTTTTTAGATTCGAACAGCACTTTGACCGAACCGGTCAACGCCCAAAACTAGTAAGCCCAAAACCGGGGCGTTACAACTCTCCCCCCCTTAAGAAATTTCGTCCTCGAAATTTACCTGAAGGAAAGAGATAAGGAAACTGCTTCAGCATGTCTTCCTTCCGCTCCCACGTGGCTTCCTCAACACCACGATGCTTCCACAGCACCTTCACCAACTCGATGGTCTTGCCACGAAGAACCTTGCTATCCGAATCCAGAACCTTCACCGGTTCCTCATCATAGGTCAAATCCGAATTCAATTCCACTTCTTCCACGGGCATCACATGCGAAGGATCAGATCTATACTTCCGGAGCATAGAAACATGGAACACATCATGAATCTTCTCCAACTCTTGAGGTAGCCTCAACCGATATGCAACAGGACCCACACGCTCAACCACCTCATATGGTCCAATGTACCTAGGGCTCAACTTACCCTTCCGGCCAAACCTCATCACCTTCTTCCAAGGCGAAACCTTCAAGAACACACGGTCACCCACCGCATACTCTATCTCCTTACGCTTCAAATTCGCGTAAGACTTTTGCCGATCAGAGGCTGTTTTCAACCGCTCACAAATGAGCTTCACCTTCTCGGTGGTTCCTTTCAACAAAGCCGGCATCGAAACCAACTTTTGACCCATTTCAGCCCAACAAAGAGGAGTTCTACACTTCCTCCCGTACAAAGCCTCATAAGGTGCCATCTGTATACTCGCCTGGTAACTATTGTTATAAGCAAACTCCACCAAAGGTAGATGCTTCTCCCAAGAACCTTGGAACTCAATCACGCAGCACCTCAACATATCCTCCAAAATTTGGATAACACGCTCTGACTGACCATCCGACTGAGGATGATAGGATGTACTGAAATTCAGCCTTGTACCCAAAGCTTGATGCAAACACTGCCAGAAACGCGATGTGAACCTCGGATCCCTATCCGACACAATCGACTTAGGCACACCATGCAGCCGCACAATCTCAGCAATGTACAGCTCCGCAAGCTTATCCAAAGAAAACGTAGTATGCATAGGCAAGAAATGCGCACACTTCGTCAGGCGATCCACAATCACCCAAACCGAATTCTTCTTTGATGGTGACAAAGGTAAACCAGATACAAAATCCATGGTAACTCTCTCCCACATCCATTCAGGGATTCTTAACGGTTGCAACAAACCTGAAGGAACCTGATGCTCAGCCTTAACTCGCTGACACACCATACACTTGCTCACAAACTCTGCAACATCCTTCTTCAAACCCACCCAATAGTACTCATCACGAAGATCACGATACATCTTAGTACTACCAGGGTGCATAGCAAAAGGACTACTATGACCTTCAGTCAGAATAGCACGCCTCAACTCAAAATCATTGGGCACTACTATCCGACTCCCAAAACACAACACACCATCATCATTAAAGCAGAAATCCGAAGGTTTACCCTCCGCGATATCCTGAACATGAGACACCAAGGAATCATCCAGCAACTGCTTTTCCTTGATCAACTGAACCATAGATGGTTTCACTTGCAACTCAGCTACAAGACCACCATCACGCGATATACTCAAGCTGACAAACATAGCCCTCAGCTCAACAGCTACCTTCCTACTCAAGGCATCCGCAACCACATTAGCTTTTCCAGGATGGTACTCAATCGTCAGATCATAATCCTTGAGCAACTCCAACCAACGCCGCTGCCTAAGATTCAACTCCTTCTGAGACATCAGATACCTCAAACTCTTGTGATCCGTGTACACAGTACACTTCTCACCATACAGATAATGTCTCCAGATCTTCAGAGCAAAAACCACTGCAGCCAACTCAATATCATGCGTAGGATAATTGCGCTCATGCACCTTCAACTGCCGTGATGCATAAGCAACCACCTTACCCTCTTGCATCAGCACACATCCTAAGCCAACATAGGACGCATCGCTGTAGACCACAAACTCTTTCCCTGATTCAGGTTGAACCAAAATAGGAGCTTGCGTCAAAGCCACCTTCAGCTTCTCAAAAGCCTGCTGTCTCGCTTCCGTCCACTCATACCTAACATCCTTCTGCAACAACTTCGTCAGCGGTGCAGCAATCTTAGAAAAACCATCCACAAACCTCCGGTAGTATCCTGCCAAACCAAGGAAACTACGAACCTCATGAACAGACTTAGGAACCTTCCAATTCATCACCGCCTCAATCTTCTGAGGATCAACACGAATCCCCTCAACAGAAACTACGTGCCCAAGAAACACCACCTCCTTAAGCCAAAACTCACACTTGCTCAGCTTAGCATAAAGCTGATTCTCCAACAAAGCTTGCAAAACAATCCTCAAATGCTCTTCATGCTCCTCCTCAGTACGCGAGTACACGAGGATATCATCAATGAATACCACAACGAACTTGTCCAAGTATTCATGAAACACACGATTCATCATGTCCATGAAAGCAGCAGGAGCATTTGTCAAACCAAACGGCATCACAAGGAACTCATAATGCCCATACCTTGTCCTGAAAGCGGTCTTAGGCACATCCACATCCTTCACCTTCAACTGGTAATACCCTGACCTCAAGTCAATCTTAGAGAACACAGAAGCTCCCCGAAATTGATCAAAGAGATCATCAATCCTCGGCAAAGGATACCGATTCTTGATAGTCAACTTATTCAGCTGACGGTAATCAATGCACATCCTCATAGTGCCATCCTTCTTCTTCACAAACAAGACCGGTGCACCCCAAGGTGACACACTTGGCCGGATAAAACCACCATCAAGCAACTCTTGCAACTGCGTCTTCAGCTCCTTCAGCTCCTTAGGTGCCATTCTATAGGGAGTAATGGACACAGGAGTTGTATTCTCATACAGCTCAATTCCAAACTCCACCTCGCGATTAGGAGGTAAACCATGCAACTCCTCAGGAAACACTCCAGGAAACTCCTTCACAACTCTGATATCTTGCACACGCAACTCCTTAGAACTAGGATTCATCACAAAAGCTAGATAAGCTTCACACCCTTGCCTCAGCATCCTGCTCGCCTCCAAGGTAGACACCACATTGGCAAGAAACTTCACATTCTCACCAACCACAACCACTTCATAATCATCTGCAAGCTTCAGCGAAACTCGCTTGTTTTCACAATCCACAACAGCACGATGCTCAGCAAGCCAATCCATACCAAGGATTACATCAAAACCATAGAAAGGCAACTCCATAAGATCAACTTGAAAAACATGTTCTTGAACAACCAAAGGACACCTTCTATACAGCTTCCGAGTCACAACAGTCTCACCAAAAGAACTAGTGACACGAACACCAACATCCAAAGACTCAACAGGTAAACCAAGCAATTCAGCATGCTCACGCAAAATGTATGAATGCGTAGATCCAGAATCTATCAAGGAAAGCAATGTCAAGGATTGCAAAGTAAAAGTATCTGCAATCACATCCGCATCATTCCTCCCTTCACGCTGAGCATACACCCTCGCTTGACCACCACCTTCAGGCTGAATAGCCACAACATAGGCCACTCCACGACCACCTTCCTCTCTCCGCTGGTAATTACCACGGTCGCGCCCACGACCTCTTTGCGGTGCAGCAACAACAGGAGCACGCACCTGGCCACCAGCCAACATAGGACAATCTCGCCTCAAGTGGTCCGCAGATCCACAACTCCAGCACCCATTTCCAGCTGCCGCAACAGGGGCTTGCACCTCCCTCACAGCACGAGGACAGTCACGCTTCATGTGACCACGTGAACCACATATCCAACAAGCACTCGGATCAGCTCTAGCATTGCCTCCCCGTGCAGGTGCTCCACCACCTCTCTTAGCTGAGGATTGATACTTCTGATCACGTCCCCTCTTGTTCCGTCCACCACCGGAACTATACTCAGCTGCCCGCTTACCAGCACTTGCTCCAGCACCTCTAGCAGATAAACCCAAATTCATCTCAATATCCTTGGCTCGGCCCACCAACACATCAAAATCATCATACTCGGTGGCCAGCACATACATCTTCACATTCGTCACTAAACCATAACGGAATCTTTCGTACCTTGCCCGCTCATCAGGTACCAGCTCAGGTGCATACTGACTGAGTCTAACGAACTGAACCTCATACTCAGCCACCGTCATGCTCCCTTGGGTAAGAGACATGAACTCACGCTTCTTTTCATCCAGGTACCTCACACCAAGATACCTCCTCTTGAACACATTCTGAAAGAATGTCCAAGTCACATCAGCTTCAGCCATTCCAGCTATAGTGGTCGTCCACCACGTATATGCATCATCCTGTAGCAAGGATACAACACACCCCAGCTTCTGCACATCAGTGCAACTCATCTGACCCATGATCCTCTTGGTACTCTCTAACCAAGCTTCAGAACCCTCAGCAGACATACCCCTGAACTCAGTCCCACCAAGACTGCGCAAACACTCCAAAGGTAGTCTAACACCAGCATCTCCCTGATGCCCAGCTCCTTGAGCTCCAGCTACTGCCGCTCGAAAAGCACCAGCAATAGCTTGCACCAACATCGTCATATCAGGCATAGCTTGCCCCTGACTAACCTCAGGTCCAGCAGCTCCAGCACCAGCTGCAGCTTCAGCTCTTTCTCCCTCAGCACCACCACCACCAGGTGGAGGAGGAGGTAACACTGCACTTCCCGCGTTTTCCTCATTCTTATTCTCATTCGGAGTCGTAGCTCGCACATTACTTCTCAACTCTCTACGTGGTGCCATACTTTAACCATGCAATCACAATGCAAATAAACAAAGTTAGGCCCAGCAAGGTAAGTAATCCAAGTACTCAAGCTCAATTTCATTTAAAATCAACAACATCTCATTAGCTTTGATTTGGCAATGGGTACCTACAACATGCTTCACCACAGCATACAACTCAATTGCATCAAAATCACAAACCGCTGAACATGCTTTCAATCATCAAGCATACAAGGCATACATACTTCAATCATGCACACATTCATTCCCAATTACTCGAGAACTCAGCTCTGATACCACCAAATGTAACCCCCTTAACCCGGCCAAGATGATTGACCCGAATTAAGAAAGTCACACGGGGAAAACCAAACTCAACCCGAAAGTCAACCTTGATTAACGACCCTTTTTTTTCTTTTTAAACTTGTCTAGATGCTCATTAACCCTAATTGTGATCATACAAACAACATACTCAAAGATCACAAACATCAGAGATCAAATAGGGACCCAATTGAACAATTTACAACTTTAGGGACCAAATTGTAAATTCTGTAAATTATGAGGTCTTAACCCAAATTAAAGTTACCATCTTGAAATTAATCAGGTTTCATACATCACTGCCAAATTTCAGCTTAAACGGACATTCCAAACTCATACAAATGCACAAACAAGATTCAGGACCAAAATGCAAACATTCCAAAACATTTAACTGCCTATGTCAGCCCCCCCCCCCCAACGGTCAGACGTTCCGAAACAGGGTGAGCCTGTTTCGAAACGCGGGGCCGTTCCGCAATGCGTACCGAAACGAGGGCTGGCAGTGGCCTTTCCGTTTCGGAACGGTGTCTCCCGTTTCGGACGCCTGGGCTGATTCAAGGCACCCGTTCCGAAACGGTAGCCATTGTTCCGAAACGCCCTGCACAGAATGCAGCAAAAGGCTTCCTTAAACATGCAATTGATCATCCAAACATGTTCCAAATGCTACCAAACTTTACCAGCAACTCATACAACATATAAGAGACATGTTTGCATCAACCAATCAACATATTATCATCATATAAGAAAAGCCCCAAATTTGAAGCATGCTTCCTACACAAGCAACCCTTCAAGCATAAAGCCTTCAAAACCAACCACATAAAGACCAAATACAATTCCAGCATTTCCAACAACATTAAACATACTTAGGGAGTTCAAAACATCTCCTAAAACATACACATAGGTCCCCCATTGCCAAATTGCCAAAAGCTAAAATGTGTTTAAGAAAACCTTCCCATACTTGAGCTTAATTCCACGTGAATGCTTGCCTTCCTTGCTGCCCTCAAAGTACCTTAATGATCTGCATTATTGGTTTAAGAAAATGAAAAAGAGCGTAAGCAAAAGCTTAGTGAGGAATGCTCATTAAAACCATTCAATAATGCATTTATAAAAACGCTTATAAATCATACTTCAAACATCATTTGCTCATGCTCAAAAGCAATTTAAACAAGCATTACATGCTTCCATATCATTACATGTCATATTGGCCACAAGTGATAAGTTCCATCTTTTTAAAAACAAGATCAACATAAGACTCACACATGGACTTTTAAACACCATTGTGATCTTATAATTCACAAGAACCACACAAGGACTTTTAACCACCTTTGTGTTCTTCCCAAGGACTTTTAAACACCTTGGCCCCAAGGACTTTTAAACACCTTGGCCCCAAGGACTTTTAAACACCTTGGCCCATGGACTTTTAAACACCATGGCAAGGACCACACAAGGACTTTTAACCACCTTTGCGTCCTTAACAAGAACCATCCAAGGACTTTTAACCACCTTGATGTTCTTAAGTAACAAGGCTCACTCAAGGACTTTTAACCACCTTAGTGACCTTAACAAGAATCATCATGGACTTTTAACCACCATGAAGTTCTTAAGTAACAAGGCTCACTCAAGGACTTTTAACCACCTTAGTGACCTTAACCTTTTTCAAAACATCACTTGCCAATATACATCATTCTCATCAAATAATCCACTGTTTTAAAGCATTAAACCAAGCCATATTCATCATGCATTTTAAAGCATCAAACCACATTAAATCAATGTTCAAAAACAAGGAACTCTTACCTTGAGCTTCCTTCAACATATGGCTTACAAAATCAGCAATAACCATGCTAAATCATGCTTTCAAAACAGAATTTAAAACATGCAATAAACCACATTGCATCACAACCAAACCGTGGCCACCACTTAGAGAGTTTTTCCGAAAACTTACACTTGAGCTTAGTAAAGTTGTTTAGACTTAAACTAAGCTCCCAAGACATTGGTTTCAAAGCTGAAAACCCATTTTTACTCACCGATTCCACTTCGCCTCTTGCCGAAGCACAATCAAGCTTCCGGATCACCACCACTTGGATCCAAAGATGACTCCCCTGTTTTAAACACATCAAAGCAGAGGATTAATGCATCATCATGCATTAATAGCTTCAATAAAAGCACCTAAACTCGCTGCTCTCATCCACACTCCATTTTCGGCCACCAAACACAACCGAAAATGCATCCAAACAACTCCTCAACAAAGCTCAGCCATAAACCATCAAAACTAAACATCCTTTAGCATCATTTAACATCTAAAAAGAACCTAATAACATCCTTATACCTCCAGCAACATCAGATCCACAAGATCACCTAAAAAACAACCAAGAATCACAAGCTAAACTTAGGAAATTCAACCTATCTGGGATTGCTTGAATCAAAACTCAATTCCTTATCAATTTAACATTCATTAATCATCAAAAACACATCTCAAATCACAGCTTTAACAGATCAAACGAAAATTCATCAAAAATCACCAAATCTTGCATTTTAAGCCAAGATCCATTTCACAACTTCAAAAGCCATTTATAAAACATCAATTAAGGATTGAGAACTTAGGAATTTCAGTAAAGAACTGATAGTTTAGAGGAGAAGGACGTTCTTACCTCAAAACTTGAGTTTCTCCTCTTTTAGAACCAAAAACCTTGATGAATCAACTAGCAAATGATGAGGTTTTGTTGATGTGATGATTAGGAATCAAAAGAGGATTGAAAAGGAAGATTTAGGTGACAAAATCAGAAAGAAATCTCTGGAGAGAAAGTGTTTGGGTTGAGAGAAAATGAGAGGAAAGGAAAATTGGAAAATATGGAAAGTTAGTTACAAAATAGCCAAAATGATTTCCCTCCACTTTTCTTTAGCTTTAAAATCAGAATTAAACATTAAAATATCTTAGAAAAATCTGGAGAAACTCCCTTTGGGTAAATAGCTCCTTAAAGATTCAAAGTTTCAATCCTTTCTAAAACAGTCACGCAACTTTCAAAAATTACATTTTGGTCACTAGCCAAAATGTCACCCTTCCAAACCTCATTTTGTAAAATTGATTTCACAGTTCACTTTTATATATTAAAAGATGATTTTAGAACATTTTTCCATATTTTTAATGCAACCCGAACTAGGCTTTCCTAATTTCACCTTTTTAGATTCGAACAGCACTTTGACCGAACCGGTCAACGCCCAAAACTACTAAGCCCAAAACCGGGGCGTTACACTTTCCGGGGCATATCGTATCGGCTTCAGGCATTCAGGTGGACCCGAAGAAAATCCTAGCTATTGTAGATTGGCATCCACCGAAGAACATCAGTGAAGTCAGAAGCTTCCTTGGGCTTGCTGGCTATTACTGTAGATTCGTGAAAGGATTTTCTATGTTAGTCGCTTATTTAACTAAATTATTGACGAAGAAAGCTCTTTTTGTTTGGACCAAGGTTCAACAAAGAAGCTTTGATCAGTTAAAACAAGTTCTGACCCATGCACATCTCTTGACCCAGCTCGAGTCTGGAAATGACTATACAATTTACAGTGATGCATCGCACCTTGGGTTAGGATGCGTATTGGTGCAAGAAGGCAAGGTTATTGCTTATGCTTCGAGGCAACTTAAGCCACACGAGACGAATTATCCCACCCACGACCTTGAATTGGTTGTAGTTATCTTTGCATTGAAAGTCTGGAGGCATTATCTCTACGGGGAGAAATGCTATCTTTTCACCGACCATAAAAGCCTCAAATATTTGTTGACTCAAAAGGAGTTGAATCTTCGACAACGGAGGAGGATAGAACTTCTTAAAGATTATGATCTGGTCATTGATTACCATCCGGGCAAGGCCAATGTTCTAGCTGATGCGCTCAGCCTGGTAAGCATTGATAATAGACTTGAAGTTATAGGTTTTGTGAAGCACACTAAAACATCGTAATATTGCTATATTGTAGCCCCTCGAGCAATTAACGCTCACTTCCGACTTCGGAAGTATCATTGTCTCGTAGCTGAACTTCAAGTTTAGTCTACTATCGTTACACGAATCAAGGATTTGCAAGAGCAAGATCCTGAGCTTCAAATTATTATCTCTAAGCTATCGGATAACCCTGACTTCAGAATCAATTCTAAAGGACTCCTATGTTACCATGATCGAGTTTGTGTACCTAATGATGAAACTCTTCGCACCGATATCCTTTTTGAAGCTCATATGAGTTCTTTTTTTGTTCACCCAGGGTATATGAAAATGTATAAAGACCTACGTGAGCTCTATTGGTGGCCAGGCATGAAGCAGGCCATAATTGATTACATTTCCATATGCCTCACGTGCCAACGTGTAAAGGCAGAACATTGTGCTCCCACTCGACTATTACAGCCTATCGATCCACCGAAATGGAAATGGGAAAAGATAACCATGGACTTTGTTAGTGATCTACCGTTAACCCCTACAAGGCATGATGCTATATGGGTTATTATAGATCGTTTCACAAAGTCATCCCATTTTGTACCAGTGAGAATGAACTACGGTCTTCTTAAATTAGCTGACTTGTAAATCAAGGAAGTAATCCAACTCCACGAAATATCTAAGTCTATCATCTCCAATCGAGATCCTCGGTTTGCATCACGATTTTGGAGAACCTCACAAGGAGCTCTAGGCACCAGAGTTAATCTTAGCACAACTTTTCACCCTCAATCTGACGGTCAGTCAAAGAGTAATTTAGGTAAATAATCGAACAATCTGTCTATTGAAATCCTAGAAATTTGTATTGTTATTGGATCTCCTTATACAGATATTGGAAGACATGCTTCGGGCATGTATTATCGATTTTGGTGGAACTTGGGAGAAATCTCTACCTCTGGTCGAGTTTGGCTACAACAACAGTTACCAAGAATCCATCCAAATGGCCCCGTATGAAGCATTATATGGTAGGCGATGCATAACTCCCTTGTGTTGGTCGGAGCTTGGTGAGGGCAAGATGTTAGGCCCTGGCTTGCTTCGTGAAACTGAAGAATGGGTTACCATTATTCATGATCGTTTAAAGGTTACCTTTGATCGACAAAAGGCTTACGTTGATCTTAAAATAAGAGACATTGAGTATGAAGTTGGTGAAAAAGCCTTTCTTAAAGTGTCATCGTGGAAGAAAGTCTTGAGGTTTGGCAAAAAGGGAAAATTGAGTCTCCGGTTCATTGGACCCTTTGATCGACTATTGTTACCCTCAGAATTAAGTTAAATCCACGATGTCTTTCCTGTATCGATGCTTTGGAAGTATCGATCTGACCCCTCACACATTGTGGAACCCGAATCTGTAGAACTTCAACCAAATCTATCCTACGAGGAAGAACCGGTTCAGATTCTTGCTAGGGAAGTCAAGAGACTTCGCAACAAAACTGTATCGTTGGTTAAAGTGCTCTAGAGGAACCACACCGTTGAAGAAGCCACTTGGGAGCCTGAAGAAACTATGAGACAACAACATCCGCATCTCTTTGGTTCAGGTAAAAATTCGAGGATGAATTTTTCTTAAGGGGGGAGAGTTCTAACACCCTAAAATTCGGTCTAATAGGAATTAAGTTTCGATGGTCGAAAACCCTACATTGATGAAGCTTAAATATTTTATCACTAGTTAATTATTAATATCGAACCTTATTTGAGCTTAAAACATTGTCATTGAACCCTATTGAATAATATTGAACCTAAATGGTGACTAAAATCGAAGAAAATGCAAGTGGGGGATCAAAACAATGGTTGAATGAAAAATGAGAGACTAACCTTGTGATTAGCCCCTTTTCTTTTATAATTTTCCATGTGGAGTCTCCGGAAGAGCTTCCTTCAATTGAAGGAAAGCTATTTTAATTAAAGACAAAAGGAATAACAAGTTGCCTACCCGATTTCAAAAGGAAGCTAACACCTCTCCATCTTTATCATATTCATCACTTACCTCTACGTACACATGTCACATCCCAAAAACCGGTCTAGTCAGAATTAGGTTCCGGTGACCGAGTATTATTATTATTATTAAAAAAGAAAAAAAAGAGAAAAAGGCCATGGGACCCACGACCAACTCCTTCAAATTCAATTTGAAGGAATTACCGTGGGCAATTCCCACGTAAGGGACACACATGGCAAATGCCAAATTCAAGTGGCATTGCTTGCCACTACGTGGCACAAGTAAAGGGGAATTAATCCCAAATATATGCCACGACTCCAGCTTTCGTGGAGCTTGGAGAAGAGCACAAGGGGCGGCTAATTTGAGTATAAAAGGGGGAGATGAGGCGCAAAAAAGATAGAAAAAATATAATAATACAAGGAAACAAACATCGATTCAGTAATAGGGTGGTTAGCCCGAGTATTTTTCGGTTCAATAAATTCGAAACATTGCTATTGTTGGGGTAAGCTCAAATTCTTGGTTAGTTAAGGTTTTATATCGATTTTGATAATTCCGTATTAGTTCGATATCGTTTTGTCATTCCAAATCGATTCCTATTTAATCTAGTTCAAGAAGTTGAGAAAGAACAACCATCAACCAAAAAAACGTCATTATAAGGGAATCCTAATATCGAGGTGAGTGTAGTTGTGTCAAGGGATAGGCTCGGTGCCTTCCCTTGCATTATTTATGATTATGTTTGCATTTGTTAAGGGCTCGCGTAAAGCAACTATGTTCGAATGGCAAATTTGGTAAGTGCCTTGCATTACTTGATATGTTCGAATATGACTATGATATGCTACATGTATGTGAAAATAATATGAAATGCTACCTGATATGGAGCTACGGCTCATCTTGTTATTTGATATAATATGATCTGAAAATCATGGACTATGTGAATTTGTGTATTTATGGACATTGGATACAATTGGCATGTCATAGGATTATTCGAGCACACCATGTAAGGGAGGACTACGGTCCAGGGCTACGGCCTATATGTGGGAGATAAAAGGATGGATGTGTAATGGATATATGGAGCTACGGCTCATTTTCTGATTTATGATATGGTGTACAGGGAATCCACGTATCTAATGGTATCAATATAATATGTGTTTGATACGTTATGTCGTGCCATGTTCATGATAGGATATATGATTATATTATGATATATCTATTGGATTATATCTATGTTATGTATTTGTTCATCATGTCATTCGTAATTGTGGACATTCATTACATTTTTTGAAACTACCTCACTAGGCTATGTAAGCCTAACATTCGTGTGTCTCATGCATTTCAGGACCATAATGAATTTCGACCTCGGATCGTGTTGTTGGGGTTGCAAGTCACTCTTAGGAATCACATGTTTGTTAATTTTCTGCCCTGAACTCCTAGTATGGTGGCATATGGTCTAGACATGTCATATGTGTGCTTTTTGATAGAATAATGATGTGTAAGAGTTAAATATGGTATTTATCATGTTCGAGGATGGTTAAAACTAGTAAAATAAGCTTATATGTGCTAAAAGGTGAAAATTAGGTAAATCGATTCGAAATTGCCTTAAAATTTGACATGCTATCAGAAATATAGATTTTAGACTCTTTGGTAAAACTTGGTAAGGTTTGGAAACTGTTTGATAGGCTAACCCGAATAAAAACATATTTGAATAATTTACAAATCAATCAATAAATATTGTATTGTCTCATCGGATAGGTAAATGACCTCCGTTGGTAATGATATTTCACAAGCTAATAATTAATAAGTTTAATTTCAGTATGGTAACACGAATTCAGATAAGGACCCATAATTTGTAAAAATTACAATTTAGTCCCTAAGTTCGAAAAAGTTTAAAATTGACCCCAATTTGAGTAAGTTGTTAATAAGTTAATGTCTTAAGTTTTAAAAGAGATTAATAAAATACTCCGAAATGATTTCTGAACTTTGAATTAAGTTCTGATCTCTAAATATGTTTTTCGATAACATTGTCCGACCCGGTTCTCTACCAGGCCGGAAAGGGGGTGTTACAATTGTGGTATCAGAGCCTAAGTTTAGTCGATTCTAGGACTAACCATGCATCCTTTTTTAGTGAACCATTTATTGGGAAGTATACCTTAGTATTCAAACCTGTCACTTTTGAGATAGTCGTCTCTAACCCACTAGGAGGTAGTGTGGTTGTACGTTTAATTTATAAAGCTTGTTCTTTGAGGACCCAAGGGATCCTATTTCCAACTGATTTGATGGCCTTGCCTATTTTTTAGTCAGATCTTATAGTAGGTCTTGATTGGTTAGCTGAACATCAAACATGGGTAGACCGTTTGAAAAAGAAGCTATATCTTCGTGGACTCGATAAAGAAAGCATAACTTTGATGAAAACCAAACTCAAGCCTAACAAGACTATCAAGTATGCAATAGAGTCTAAAGAAAATTCCAAAACTCAAAAATGTGTAGATGATGAAAAATTCCCTAACGTATTCCCCGATGAACTTTCGGGATTCCCTCCCACTCGTAAAATAAAAACTCGGGATAGAAGTACAACCTGAAACTATTTCGGTTTCCATTTTGAATGGTTCCGGTAGAGTTAAAAGAATTAAAAGCTCAAATTGAAAACCTTCAAGATAAGGGACTCATTCGACCGAGTTCCTCACCCTGGGAGCACCGGTTTTGTTTGTGAAAAAGAAAGATGAATTGATACGTCTGTGAATTGAATATCGCCAATTGAATAAAGTAACGATTAAGAATAAGTATCCGTTACCGAGGATCGAAGATCTCTTCGATTAATTGAAAGATATTTATGTCTTTTCTAAGTTAGAACTGCGATTTGGGTACTATAAAATTTTAGTAAAGGAGTTTGATGTTTCAAGGACTATCTTTCGGACTAGACATGGTCACTACGAATTCCTAGTGATGCCTTTTGGGCTCACAAACGCACCTACAGCTTTTATAGATTTGATGAACCGCGTATTCCGGCCCTATCTTCGTGTTCGTGTTCATAGAAAACATTCTGATCTATTCTAAAGATTCTACTGCTTATGAAGGACATATCCGGATTGTACTTTAGACTCTCCAGGAGAAACAGCTATACGCTAAATTTAGTAAATGCGAATTCTGGCTATCTTAAATATCATTTTTGGGACATGTGATCTCTTTTGCGAGAATATAAGTTGACCCAAAGAAGATCCGTGCAATCTTTAATTAGATCTCTTTTTAGTTGAACTAAGAGTTCAGTTAACCATTGTATCCCGAATCAAGGCACTCCAAGAATCCAACGAGGAGTTGTGAACCCTCATCGCTAAAGAAAAAACCGAATCTTGACCTTGCTATGAATTTCGAAGGGTTATTGTGCTTTCGAAACCGAATTTGTGTTTCCGATAATGATGATCTTTGGAATCAAATTCTAAGTGAAGCCCACTCTAGTCCATTTTCTGTTCATCCTGAAACTATCAAGATGTACAAAAGTTATTCCGGTGGTCTGATATGAAAGGTGAAAACATAGACTTTGTGGCTAGGTGTTTGACCTACCAACGGGTTAAAGCCAAGCACAAGGTGCCCAATGGTCTCTCGCAACCCATGGAGCTTTCATAGTGGAAGTGGGAACGTATTATGATGGATTTTGTAAGCGGTAAACCAATGACACCAGAGAAGAATAATGCTATTTGGGTCATTGTGGACCGATTCATCAAACTTGCTCATTTCCTTCCAATAAGAATGGACTTTATCTTTCCTAACTGGTTGAGTTGTATATTCATGAAGTTGTTTGTTTGCACGGACTTCCTGTGACCATTATTTTTGAATGCGAGCCACGTTTCCTGTCTCGATTTTGGAAGGCCTTACATGAGGCTTTGGGAACCCAAGTGCATCTAAGCACTGCTATCCATCCTCAACCGATGGCTAATTTGAATGGGTTATTTAGGCACCCCTATAATTTCTTTCAATTCGTATGTATAAGTATTTTGTACCAATTCCAATCATTCTTTGAAGATTCTAGAAAATACAAGCATGAGTTATCAATTTTAGAAATACGTGAGTGAAATCCCTACCCTTAGAAGAGTTTGCATAAAATATTAGTTACCATCAACAGCCCTGTACGAAACTCTTTATAAATGAAAATGTAGAACCCCTCTTTGGACCAAGCTTGGTGAAGGCAAAATAATTGTCTTTGACTTATTTTAGGAAATCGAAGAAAGGGTAACCATCATTCGTTATCGACTCAACGCTGTATTTGATCGACAGAAAGTCTATGTGGATTTGAAAAGAACAGACATTCAGCATGACGTTGGTGAGAAAGCCTTCCTTAAAGTGTCTTCGTAGAAGAAGATCCTTCGTTTTGATAAAAAGGGGAAACTAAGTCCTCGTTTCATAGGCCCATTTGAAGTGCTTGAAAAAGTTGGACATGTTGCCTACCGACTAGCTCTCCCCGAGAAGTTAAGTGAAATCCATAATGTTTTTCACGTATCTATGCTACGGAAGTACCGATCAGACCCTTCTCATATGATCGAGTCGGAGTCTGTAAAAATTCAGCCTGATCTGACTTACGAGTAAGAACCTATTCAAATCCTCGCACAAAAAGGCAAGAGGATTCGAAATAAATCTGTACCCTTTTGCGAAAGCTGTGCGGCGAAGTCATTCGGTTGAAAAGGTAACCTGAGAACCTGAGGAAACTATGCAGAAACAATATTCTCATCTACTCGCCTGAAGTGAAAATTCGAGGACAAATTTTCTTAAGGGGGAGTTATCCCATCCCAAAAATCGGTCTAGTCGAAATTAGGTTCCGGTGACCGAGTATTTTATATTGATTGTATATTTTATTCGATTTTATCTGAACCAATAAATGTTTTTCGGGTTAGTTTATAGTTTATTATTATTATTATTATTATTATTATTATTATTATTATTATTATTATTATTATTATTATTATTATTATTATTATTAAAAGAAAAAAATAGAAAAGGGCCATGGGACCCACGGCCAACTCCTTCAAATTCAATTTGAAGGAATTGTCGTGGGCAATTCCCACGTAAGGGACACACATGGCAAATGCAAAATTCAAATGGCATTTCTTGCCACTACGTGGCACAAGTAAAGGGGAATTAATCCCAAATATATGCCACCACTCCAGCTTTCGTGGAGCTTGGAGAAGAGCACAACGGGGCGGCTAATTTGAGTATAAAAGGGGGAGATGAGGCGCAAAGAAGATAGAAAAAAAATAATAATAAAAGGAAACAAACATCGATTCAGTAATAGGGTGGTTAGCCCGAGTATTTTTCGGTTCAATAAATTCGAGACATTGCTATCGTTGGGGTAAGCTCAAATTCTTGGTTAGTTAAGGTTTTGATATCGATTTTGATAATTCCGTATTAGTTCGATATCGTTTTGTCGGTCCTAACCGATTCTTATTTAATCTAGTTCAAGAAGTCGAGAAAGAACAACCGTCAACCAAGGAAAAAACGTCATTATAAGGGAATCCTAATATCGAGGTGAGTGTAGTTGTGTCAAGCGATAGGCTCGGTGCCTTCCCTTGCATTATTTATGATTATGTTTGCATTTGTTAAGGGCTCACGTAAAGCAACTATGTTCGAATGGCAAATTTGGTAAGTGCCTTGCATTACTTGATATGTTCGAATATGACTATGATATGTTATATATATTTGAAAATAATATGAAATGCTACCTGATATGGAGCTACGGCTCATCTTGTTATTTGATATGATATGATCTGAAAATCATGGACTATGTGAATTTGTGTATTTATGGACATTGGGTACAATTGGCATGTCATAGGATTATTCGAGATCACCATGTAAGGGAGGACTACGGTCCAGGGCTACGACCTATATGTGGGAGATAAAAGGATGGATGTGTAATGGATATATGGAGTTACGGCTCATTTTCTGATTTATGATATGGTGTACAGGGAATCCACGTATCCAATGGTATCAATATAATATGTGTTTGATACGTTATGCCATGCCATGTTCATGATAGAATATATGATTATATTATGATATATCTATTGGATTATATCTATGTTATGTATTTGTTCATCATGTCATTCATAATTGTGGACATTCATTACATTTGTTGAAACTACCTCACTAGGCTATGTAAGCCTAACATTCGTGTGTCTCATGCATTTCAGGACCATAATGAATTTTGACCTCGGATCGTGTTGTTGCGGTTGCAAGTCACTCTTACGAATCACATGTATGTTAATTTTCTGCCCTGAACTCCTAGTATGGTGGCATATGGTCTAGACATGTCATATGTGTGCTTTTTGATAGAATAATGTTGTGTAAGAGTTAAATATGGTATTTATCATGTCCGAGAATGGTTAAAACTAGTAAAATGAGCTTATATGTGCTAAAAAGTGAAAATTAGGTAAATCGATTCGAAATGCCTTAAAATTTGACATGCTATCAGAAATATAGATTTTAGACTTTCTGGTAAAACTTGGTAAGATTTGGAAACTGTTTGATAGGCTAACCCGAATAAAAACAGATTTGAATAATTTACAAAACAATCAATAAATATTGAATTGTCTCATCGGATAAGTAAATGACCTCCGTTGGTAATGATATTTCACAAGCTAATAATTAATAAGTTTAATTTCAGTATGGTAACACGAATTCCGATAAGGACCCCTGATTTGTAAAAATTACAATTTAGTCCCTAAGTTTGAAAAAGTTTAAAATTGACCTCAATTTGAGTAAGTTGTTAATAAGTTAATGTCTTAAGTCTTAAAAGAGATTAAAAAATACTCTGAAATGATTTCTGAACTTTGAATTAAGTTCTGATCTCTAAATATGTTTTCCGATAACATTGTTCGACTCGGTTCTCTACTAGGCCGGAAAGGGGGTGTTACAACACACCTCTATTGGAGGAATTTCAAGCATTGTTATTTCTTCGTTTTATCGATATTGAATCATTGCTATCGATCAGGTAAGCTATATTCCTCAATCGGTTATTGGATTCCATTGATATATTAAGTGTAATCTAAGTTAGGGTTTTGACTATCCATGGATATCTCATCATTTTCATCTCTATTGAAATCGGTTATCGATCTTGATATTGTTATATTGATTTTGATATCGAAATATTGACCTTAACAATCTTCCTATTGATTTCGTAACTCAAGACATCGATAAGGAGCATCTATTGTCTTCGTCCAAATCTAGGAACAAGGGGATTGTCATCCGAGAGCCTTGAAAGCTTCGGAGTCTCAAGGTGAGTGTAGTTGGAGTCTCGAGTTTAGGTGAAAGGTCTTCCCGGATCATTATTTGATATTTTATATTACATCGCTAACATTGTTGTTGAACAAATTTCATTGGATGGTTAATCGGAAACTTTGGTAATTGTCGATAAGTTGTCATTGAACATTGGTTATTGTCATCGATATTGTCATTGTGTATTGTCATTGATATAGGCATTATCATTGGATTATTGCATAGAAACCATCGGACATTGATATTGATATCAAAATATGAGTTAATGATGATGAGATACATGTATTGGTCATTGACGATATTGAATTCACTAGACATTGATATATCATTGATTATAGAAATAAATATGAATATTGCAACCTTGGATTGGAATGGACTTTGGATACAATTGGCATGCCATAGAACTCATGAGATCAGTGTATGGGTGGAATACGGTCTTAAGGCTACGGCCTATATTGATTTGGTGAGGCAGAGGTGTAACACCCCAATTTTGGGCTTAGAAGTTTAGGGTCTGAACCGGACCGGTCTAATAAACGGTTCGAATATAAAAGGAGATTTTAGGGAAAGCCTAGCTCGGGATGCTTTAAAAATATAGAAAAATATCTAAAAATCCTCATTTAATATATATAAGAGAGTGGTGAAATCAATTTTACAAAATAAGGTTTGGAAATACTACATTTCGGTGTAGTGACCGAAATGCGATTTTTGAAAAGTTTAGTAGTAACTGTTTTGTAAAGGATTGAAACTTTGAATCTTTAAGGAGCTAATTACCCAAAATGTTTTTTCTCCAGATTTTTCCTTAATTTGGGTGATTTAATTAATGTTTTAATTAAATAAAAGAAAATGTGAAAACTAAATTTTGACTTTCATAACTACCTTTTCCTAATTTTCTCTCATTCCTTTTTCTCTCAAAATCCCATCATCCAAACACATTTTCTCCAGAAAAATTCACATTGATCTTCACTTCAATTAATGAGATTTCCATCATCTATTGTTTTCTATTCAATCTTGTAACAAATCATTTTGATTTCCACACTGCATTTTCATGGAATTTTGCCCAAATCAAGGAGAAATAATCATTTAGAGGTAAGAATGTTCTTCTCCTCTAAATACTCAGTTCTTTACTAAAATTCCCAAGTTTTCAATCCTTTATTAAAGTTTTATAAATGGTTTTAATGTTAGAAACATGATTTTGGCTTAAAACTCAAGATTTTGGAAGAGATCTTGAAGAATTTCATTGTGATTGATTGGGCTCTGTTTTGAGAAGGTTCTTTAATGTATTTTGAATGTTAAATGATGTTAGAAATGAGGTTTTACCATTCTAATCCCGAATAGGTTGTGTTTCCTAAGTTTTTGCTTAAGAAAATGGTGGTTTTTGAGGTGTTCTTGGTGTTCTGTTATAGCTGGAGGTATAAGGTCGAATTTAGAATTGTTTTTTTATGGTGATTGATGTTTAGAAATGATTAGAAGTGATGGATCTTGTCTGGGTTAAGTTTTGGAGGAGTTTGGAGGTGATTTCGGTTGTGTTTGGCAGCCGAAATGTTGTGTTTGCTTAGGGCAGCGAGTTTAGGAGTGTTGGCTGAAGATTTCAATGCGTGATGATGCATTAATCCTCTACTTTTATGTGTCTAAAACAGGGGAGACATCTTCGGACACTTTCGGAGTCGATCCGGAAGCCTAATTGGCATTTCGGCAAGCAAGCGAAACGAAATCGGTGAGTGTGGTTGGGTTAGAAGTCCATGAAGACAAAAATACAAGGTTTGGGGATTTAGGAGAGGTTTGAAACACCTTCCTAAATCCGGAAGTAAGTATGGCTTGATTTGATCTCTCTAAAATGGTGTTTGCCCCTAAAATGCTTTTACATGCTCATGGTTTGAGATTTGTTAAATTCCTACTGTTTTTATGCATAATTTGGAACATGAGATTATGTTTGTAGAGATGTCATGATATGACATGTTGCATTGATTAGATTTGAGCTTTTGGTTTAAAGCAAAGTATGATTTATGATTTGAAATGTGTTGAGAAAACATTTGAGATATATTGCATGAAAAACAGTAGGTGTGATGATAATTTAACACATTATATTGGCATAGAGGTTGAGAAATTTACCGGATATAATTGATCGATCAATAGGATGAGAGTGCACTATAAACTAAAAATCAGTACGTGCTCTTTGGTTAAGCCAAAGGGAGATTTTTCGATGATGGGCATTCCATCGGGTAGGACTTGGTGAAATACCCAAGCTTTGTGGCGATGAGAGATTCCGCCATGTGAGTACGGTGATGAAAGATTCCACCGGAAGTTATTACTAGACAATTGAGTACGGTGATGTGAGATTCCACCGGAAGCGTCTAGTGTAGAAATGTGTCTGCATATCCGAGTATTGATGAGATGCTAAATGCCAATATAAATGATGAAATGGTTTTGTTATACATGTACCTTTGATGAAATGATTTATGCTAAGAGATATGCATATGTATTTTTGTTTAGAATGCTTTGACAATACAAGCATGTGAGTGGCTTTACCATGAATTTTGCATTGGTTTTAATGCATGAGATAGAATGAAGGTACATGTGATTTCAATAAGTTTGCTTTGAAGTTTTCCAAGCATGAGAAAGAGATGAGCATGTGGTTTAAAAGCTTGATGGAAGTGTTTTCTAAAAAAAATGCATTATTGTGTTGGTTTTCTCTAGAGCATGCCTCACTAAGCATTTGTGCTTACGCTCTCTTTTACCAATAATGCAGATAATTGAGGTGTCTAAGGGCATCAAGGAAGCTAAGTCCATCTAAGGAAATCCAAGCTCATGTATGGTGAAGTCTTCATACACTATTAGTTTTGATAATTTGGCAATGGGAAGCTAAGATTTGTTTTGGGAGATGTGTTAAACTCCCTAAGGTTGTGGCATGTTTGCCTTGGTTGGTTTGAATTGTAAATGGCCTTTAAATGCTTGATTTGAAGTTTGTTTGCCTATTTGGTTTTGATAATAGGAAGCATGCCTCTAGACTTGTGAGATTTCATGTTTGATGATATGAATGTGTTAAGGTGTCCTAAATGTGTACCATATATGTATGAGAACTTGTTGACATGATTAGAGAGTCATTAGGATGTATTTGAATGGGTTTATGCATGAAAAACCAGCATTAAATGCAGTTTCTGGGCAAACCGTATCATAACACCCTCTAGTGTTTCGGAACGGGGGCCTAAAATGACCTTCGTGTTTCGAAACGCCAAGGGCTGTTTCAGAACGTTTTGGCTACTGGAATGCCATGTTTCAGATCTGGTCTCGGAACCAACCCGCATATCGAAACAGTCAACTTCGTTCCGATCCTGCGTTTCAATACGACAGGTGGGTGTTTCGAAACAGGTGACCGTTGGGCACTGATTTGAATGGTGTTGTAGTTTGCAAGCTTTACATTTTAGCCCCAAATGTTGAAGTTGCAATTGCTTGAGTTTGAGATGTCCAATTAGGATGAAATTTGGCAGAGAAGTGTGTAATAAGACCAATTTCATATTGGTAACCTTAAAATCAGAAAAGACCTTCTAAATTTCAGAAATTACAATTTTGTCCTTAAATTTGTAATAAGTGCAATTGAGTCCCTATTTGTTATCTTTTCACTGTGCCTTTCTCAAATAAGTTTTATGAGTACTCACTTAGGGTTAACGTGTATCTAGACAAGATTAAAAAGAAAAAAAAGGTCGTTAATCAAGGTTGACTTTCGAGTTGACTTTGGTTTTCCCTGTGTAATCTTCGTAGTTCGGGTCAATCGTCTAGGCCGGGCTAAGGGGGTTACATTTGGTGGTATCAGAGCTTGGTTCTCGTGTAATTGGGGTTTGTGATGTGGATGATGTAAGTGTATTTGCATGATGAGCCATTTGGGTGAAAGAGTGTTGTGTGAAAAGTGATGCATGGTTTCAATTGTGGTGTGGTTGTGATGTTATGATAGAGTGTGTTAGAAGATCCCATCGCCATATCAAAACTAATGTAAGGTAATTGTTTTCAAAAGTGAGCTTGAGTACTTGGATTACTTACTTTATTGTGCCTAATTGTGTTTATTGCATTTTTGTTAGTGCATTGCTTTCTTTTTAAATGGGACCACGTAGAGAGATGAGAATAAATACAAGAGCCATGGCTCAGAATCAGAATGAGAACGATGAGAATGTTGAGAGTGTTGTGGATCTACCTCCTCCTCCTGGTGGTGGGCCATCTGGTGGTGATGGTGGTGTTGGAGTTGGAAACGCTGGTGCTGGTGCTGGGGTCGCTAGACATGAATGTGTGCAGGGGCAAGCTGCTCCTGACATGAATTTGTTGATTCAGGCTATTGCTGGAGCCTTTCAGGTAGCAGTAGCTGGAGCTCATGGAGTTGCGCATCAGGATGATGCTAATGTGAGATTGCCTTTGGAACCTCTTCGCAGTCTGGGAGGGACTGAGTTCAGAGGTTTATCTCCGGAAGGATCTGAGTCTTGGTTGCAAAGCACCAAGAGGATTTTGGGTCATATGAGCTGCAATAATATGCAGAAACTGGGTTGTGTGGTGTCACTGTTGCACGACGATGCTTATACGTGGTGGACGACCATTATCTCTGGAATGGAGGACAATGATGTGACTTGGACGTTCTTTCTGAATGCGTTCAAGCAGAAGTATCTGGGTGTGCGATACCTAGATGAGAAGAAAAGAGAATTTATGTCTCTTGTGCAAGGAAGCATGACGGTGGCTGAGTATGAGATCCAGTTTGTCCGTCTTAGTCAGTATGCACCTGAGCTAATCCCTAATGAGCGGGAGAGGTGTGAACGTTTCCGTTATGGTTTGGTAACAGATGTGAAGACTTTTATGCTTCCGGTTGATTATTCAGATTTCGATGTCTTGGTCACTAGAGCCAAAGACATTGAGTCGAATCTTGGTTTGTCTGGTCGAATGGGTGGATCTAGCTCTGGGAAGAGAGTGGCTGAGCGCGATTATGGTAGAGATCGCAACAAGAGGCATAATGAATCAGAGGCCGCATTATGATGCTAGGCGTGGAGGTGGTAACCCTGGTAGAGGTCAGCAAGGACCTAATGTTGTTTTTAAGACTCCTGAGTGTAACCGTTGTGGTAGATGGCATGGTGGCGAGTGTTGGGGTAACCTTGGCACATGCTGGAATTGTGGGAACCGTGGACATTTGAAGAAGGATTGTCCTCGGCCTTTGAAGGAGAGACAAGCTCCGGTGAGAGCAACTAAGCCACAGAGAGGTCGTGGGGGCGGTCGTGGTAATTTTCAGCGTATAGATGATTATGGCATGAATGTAGCGCATGTTGTGGTCGTTCAACCCGAGGGTGGTGGTCAGGCTCGAGTGTATGCTCAACGTGAGGGAAGGAATGATACGGATGTGATCGCAGGTACCTTTACTTTGCAATCCTTCTCATTACTTTCTTTGATTGATTCTGGATCTACACACCCGTACATATTGCGTGAACATGCTCAAATGCTTGGTTTACCAGTTGAGTCTTTGGATGTTGGTATGCGTGTGACTAGTTCCTTTGGTGAGACAGTTGTAACGCGAAAGTTGTATAGAAGATGTCCCTTAAAAGTGCAAAACCATGTTTTTCTTGTTGATCTCATGGAATTTCCATTCTATGGTTTTGATGTAATCCTTGGTATAGATTGGCTTGTTGAGCATCGAGCTGTAGTGGATTTTGAGAGCAAGCGAGTTTCGTTGAAACTTGCGGATGATTACGAAGTGGTAGTGGTTGGTGAGAATATGAAGTTTCTTACCAACGTGGTGTCTACATTGGAAGCGAGTCACATGCTGAGGCAAGGTTGTGAGGCTTACCTAGCCTTTGTGATGAATCATAGTTCAAAGGAGTTGCGCGTTTAGGATATCAGAACTGTACGGGAGTTTCCTGGAGTGTTTCCGGAGGAGTTACCTGGATTGCCGCCTAGTCGAGATGTGGAGTTTGGAATTGAGCTGTATGAAAACACAACTCCAGTGTCCATTGCTCCCTACGCATGGCACCTAAGGAGTTGAAGGAGTTGAAGACGCGGCTTCAGGAGTTGCTTGACTGTGGTTTCATTCGGCCTAGTGTGTCACCGTTGGGTGCACCTATCTTGTTCGTGAAGAAGAAGGATGGCACTATGAGAATGTGCATTGATTATCGTCAGCTGAACAAGTTGACTATCAAGAATCGGTATCCTTTGCCAACGATTGATGATCTTTTTGATCAATTTTGGGGAGCGGCTGTGTTCTCCAAGATTGACTTAAGGTCAGGATACTATCAGCTTAAGGTGAAAGATGTGGATGTGCCAAAAACAGCCTTTAAAACGAGGTATGGGCATTATGAATTCCTTGTAATGCCGTTTGGCTTGACGAATGCTCCTGCTGTTTTTATGGACATGATGAATAGAGTGTTCCATGAATACTTGGACAAGTTTGTTGTGGTGTTCATTGACGATATCCTTGTGTACTCTCATACTGAGGAGGAGCATGAAGGTCATTTGAGGGTTGTCTTGCAAGCGCTTCTGGAAAATCAGTTTTATGCTAAGCTGAGCAAGTGTGAATTTTGGCTAAAGAAGGTTGTGTTCCTTGGTCATGTGGTTTCGGCTAAGGGGATTCGTGTTGATCCTCAGAAGATTGAGGCAGCGATGAATTGGAAGCCTCCTAAGTCCGTTCATGAAGTCCGTAGTTTCCTTGGTTTGGCGGGGTATTATCGGAGGTTTGTGGATGGATTTTCGAAGATTGCTGCCCCTTTGACGAAGTTGTTGCAAAAAGATGTCAAGTATGAGTGGACAGAAGCGAGACAACAAGCTTTTGAGAAGCTTAAGGCAGCTTTGACGCAAGCTCCTATCTTGGTTCAGCCTGAATCAGGAAAAGAGTTTGTGGTGTCCTATGTTGGTTTAGGGTGTGTGTTAATGCAAGAGGGTAAGGTGGTGGCTTATGCATCGCGCCAGTTAAAGGTGCATGAGCGCAATTATCCTACGCATGATATTGAGTTAGCTGCGGTGGTTTTTGCTTTGAAAATTTGGAGACATTACATGTATGGTGAGAAGTGTACTATGTACACGGATCACAAGAGTTTGAAGTATCTGATGTCTCGAAAGAGTTGAATCTTAGGCAACGACGTTGGGTGGACTTTCTTAAAGATTATAAGCTGACGATCGAGTACCATCCGGGAAAAGCTAATGTTGTGGCGGATGCCTTAAGTAGGAAGGTGGCGGTGGAGTTAAGGGCCATGTTTGCCAGCTTGAGTATTTCGCGCGATGGAGGTCTTGTGGCCGAATTGCAAGTGAAACCACCTCTGGTTCAGTTGATAAAATATAATCAGTTGTTGGATGATTCGCTGGTGCCACATGTTCAGGTTATCACTGAGGATAGACCATCGGATTTTTGTTTTAATGATGATGGAGTTCTATGTTTTGGGAGTCGGATAGTAGTGCCAAATGATGCGGAGTTGAGGCGTACTATTCTGACTGAAGCTCACAGTAGTCCTTTTGCTATGCACCCTGGTAGTACAAAGATGTATCGTAATCTGAAGGATGAGTACTATTGGGTGGGTTTGAAGAAAGATGTTGCGGAATATGTGAGTAGGTGTTTGGTATGTCAGCGGGTTAAAGCTGAGCATCAGTTTCCTTCAGGGTTGTTGCAACCGTTGAGGATTCCTGAATGGAAGTGGGAAAGGATTACCATGGACTTTGTGTCTAGTTTGCCCTTGTCACCATCGAAGAAGAATTCGGTGTGGGTGATTGTGGATCGCCTTACGAAGTGTGCGCATTTCTTACCTGTGCATACCACGTATACTTTGGATAAGCTTGCAGAGTTGTACATTACTGAGATTGTGCGTCTGCATGGTGTGCCAAAGTCTATAGTGTCGGATAGGGATCCGAGGTTTACATTGCGGTTTTGGGAATGTTTGCATCAAGCTTTGGGTACGCGGCTGAATTTTAGTACTTCTTATCATCCACAGTCTAATGGACAGTCTGAGCGTGTTATCCAAGTGCTTGAGGATATGTTGAGGTGTTGTGTGATTGAGTTTCAAGGCTCTTGGGAGAAGCATTTGCCTTTGGTGGAGTTTGCTTTTAACAATAGCTACCAGGCAAGTATTCAAATGGGACCTTATGAAGCCTTGTATGGGAGGAAGTGCAGAACTCCTCTTTGCTGGGCTGAAACAGGGCAGAAGTTGGTCTCAATGTCGGCTTTGTTGAAAGGAACCACCGAGAAGGTGAAGCTCATATGTGAGCGGTTGAAGGCAGCTTCTGATCAACAGAAGTCTTACGCGGATTTGAAGCGTAAGGAGATCGAGTTTACGGTGGGTGACCGTGTGTTTTTGAAGGTTTCACCTTGGAAGAAGGTGATGAGGTTTGGCCGGAAGGGTAAGTTGAGCTCTAGGTATATTGGACCATACGAGGTGATTGAACGTGTGGGTCCTGTTGCGTAAAAGCTGAGGTTACCGCAAGAGTTGGAAAAGATACATGATGTGTTTCATGTCTCTATGCTTCGGAGGTATAAATCGGATCCTTCGCATGTTATGCCTGTGGAGGAAGTGGAGTTAAATCCAGATTTGACCTATGATGAGGAACCGATTGAGATTTTGGATTCGGACAATAAAGTTCTACGAGGTAAGACCATTGAGTTGGTTAAGGTGTTGTGGAGGCATCATGGTGTTGAGGAAGCCACGTGGGAAAGAAAAGATGACATTAAAAAGCAGTTTCCTTACCTTTTTCCTCCAAGTAAATTTCGGGGACGAAATTTCTTAAGGGGGGAGAGTTGTAAAACCCCAATTTTGGGCTTAGAAGTTTAGGGTCTGAATCGGACCAGTCTGATAAACGGTTCGAATATAAAAGGAGGTTTTAGGGAAAGCCTAGTTTGATATGCTTTAAAAATATAGAAAAATATCTAAAAATCCTCATTTAATATGTATAAGAGAGTGGTGAAATCAATTTTTCAAAATAAGGTTTGGAAATACTACATTTCGGTGTAGTGACCAAAATGCGATTTTTGCAAAGTTTAGTAGTGACTGTTTTGTAAAGGATTGAAACTTTGAATCTTTAAGGAGCTAATTACCCAAAATGTTTTTCTCCAGATTTTTCCTTAATTTGGGTGATTTAATTAATGTTTTAATTAAATAAAAGAAAAGGTGAAAACTAAATTTTGACTTTCATAACTACATTTTCCTAATTTTTCTCTCATTCCTTTTTCTCTCAAAATCTCATCATCTAAACATATTTTCTCCAGCAAAATTCACATTGATCTTCACTTCAATTAATGAGATTTCCATCATCTATTGGTTTCTAACCAATCTTGCAACAAATCCTTTTGATTTCCACATTGCATTTTCATGGAATTTTGCCCAAATCAAGGAGAAATCATCATTTAGAGGTAAGAATGTTCTTCTCCTCTAAATACTCAGTTCTTTACTGAAATTCTCAAGTTGTCAATCCTTTATTAAAGTTTTATAAATGGTTTTAATGTTAGAAACATGATTTTGGCTTAAAACTCAAGATTTTGGAAGAGATCTTGAAGAATTTCATTGTGATTGATTGGACTATGTTTTGAGAAGGTTCTTTAATGTATTTTGAATGTTAAATGGTGTTAGAAATGAGGTTTTACCAATCTAATCCCGAATAGGTTGTGTTTCCTAAGTTTTTGCTTAAGAAAATGGTGGTTTTTAGGTGTTCTTGGTGTTCTGTTATAGCTGGAGGTATAAGGTCGAGTTTAGGATTGTTTTTGATGGTGATTGATGTTTAGAAATGATTAGAAGTGATGGATCTTGGCTGGGTTAAGTTTTGGAGGAGTTTGGAGGTGATTTCGGTTGTGTTTGGTAGCCAAATTGTTGTGTTTGCTTAGGGCATCGAGTTTAAGAGTGTTGGCTGAAGATTTCAATGCGTGATGATGCATTAATCCTCTGCTTTTATGTGTCTAAAACAGGGGAGACATCTTCGGACACTTTCAGAGTCGACCCGGAAGCTTAATTGGCGTTTCGGCAAGCAAGCGAAACGAAATCGGTGAGTGCGGTTGGGTTAGAAGTCCATGAGGAAAAAATACAATGTTTGGGGATTTAGGAGAGGTTTGAAACACCTTTCTAAATCTGGAAGTAAGTATGGCTTGATTTGATCTCTCTAAAATGGTGTTTGCCCCTAAAATGCTTTTACATGCTCATGGTTTGAGATTTGTTAAATTTCTACTGTTTTTATGCACGATTTGGAGCATGAGATTATGTTTGTAGAGATGTCATGAGATGGCATGTTGCATTGATTAGATTTGAGCTTTTGGTTTAAAGCAAAGTATGATTTATGATTTGAAATGTGTTGAGAAAACATTTGAGATATATTGCATGAAAAACAGTAGGTGTGATGATAATTTAACACATTATATTGGCATAGAGGTTGAGAAATTTACCGGATATAATTGATCGATCAATAGGATGAGAGTGCACTATAAACTAAAAATCCGTACGTGCTCTTTGGTTAAGCCAAAGGGAGATTTTCCGATGATGGGCATTCCATCGGGTAGGACTTGGTGAAATACCCAAGCTTTGTGGCGATGAGAGATTCCGCCATGTGAGTACGGTGATGAAAGATTCCACCGGAAGTTATTACTAGACAATTGAGTACGGTGATGTGAGATTCCACCGGAAGCGTCTAGTGTAGAAATGTGTCTGCATATCCGAGTATTGATGAGATGCTAAATGCCAATATAAATGATGAAATGGTTTTGTTATACATGTACCTTTGATGAAATGATTTATGCTAAGAGATATGCATATGTATTTTTGTTTAGAATGCTTTGACAATACAAGCATGTGAGTGGCTTTACCATGAGTTTTGCTTGGTTTTAATGCATGAGATAGAATGAAGGTACATGTGATTTTAATGAGTTTGCTTTGAAGTTTTCCAAGCATGAGAAAGAGATGAGCATGTGGTTTAAAAGCTTGATGGAAGTGTTTTCTAAAAAAAGCATTATTGTGTTTGTTTTCTCTAGAGCATGTCTCACTAAGCATTTGTGCTTACGCTCTCTTTTACCAATAATGCAGATAATTGAGGTGTCTAAGGGCATCAAGGAAGCTAAGTCCATCCAAGGAAATCCAAGCTCATGTATGGTGAAGTTTTCATACACTATTAGTTTTGATAATTTGGCAATGGGAAGCTAAGATTTGTTTTGGAAGATGTGTTAAACTCCCTAAGGTTGTGGCATGTTTGCCTTGGTTGGTTTGAATTGTAAATGGCCTTTAAATGCTTGATTTGAAGTTTGTTTGCCTATTTGGTTTTGATAATAGGAAGCATGCCTCTAGACTTGTGAGATTTCATGTTTGATGATATGAATGTGTTAGGGTGTCCTAAATGTGTACCATATATGTATGGAAACTTGTTGACATGATTAGAGAGTCATTAGGATGTATTTGAATGGGTTTATGCATGAAAAACCAACATTAAATGCAGTTTCAGGGCAAACCGTATCAGAACACCCTCTAGAAACGGGGGCCTGAAATGACCTTCGTGTTTCGAAACGCTAAGGGTTGTTTCGGAACGTTTTGGCTACTGGAATGCCATGTTTCGGAACAGGTCTCGGAACCAACCCGCATATCGAAACGGTCAACGCCGTTCCGATCCTGCGTTTCGATACGACAGGTGGGTGTTTCGAAACAGGTGACCGTTGGGCACTAATTTGAATTGTGTTGTAGTTTGCAAGCTTTACATTTTAGCCCCAAATGTTGAAGTTGCAACTGCTTGAGTTTGAGATGTCAAATTAGGATGAAATTTGGAAGAGAAGCATGTAATAAGACCAATTTCATATTGGTAACCTTAAAATCAGAAAAGACCTTCTAAATTTCAGAAATTACAATTTGGTCCTTAAATTTTTAATAAGTGCAATTGAGTCCCTATTTATTATCCGGTCGATGTGCCTTTCTCAAATAAGTTTTATGAGTACTCGCTTAGGGTTAACGTGCATCTAGACAAGATTAAAAAGAAAAAAAGGGTCGTTAATCAAGGTTGACTTTCGGGTTGACTTTGGTTTTCCCCGTGTAATCTTCGTAGTTCGGGTTAACCGTCTAGGACGGGCTAAAAGGGTTACAAGAGGGATGTGTTGCTATTGGTCATTTTGGCGAGGCGGAGGGACTAGACCATTTATTGATTTGGCGAGGCATAGGAATTCACGTGTCCACGATCTTGATTCAATCCAAGGATTAAGAATGAAATTGAAACATGTTTATACATTGTATATTATTGCATAGCATCGACATCGTTGGCATGAGATTATGTTTAATTATAACCATGGCATTATTGTTACTTACATTGTTTGTGACTACCTCACTAGGCAAAGTATGCCTAACGTGTCTCATCTCATGCATTTTCAGGTTAAGAAGGTTTGTGGGTCAGAAGATCGGATCGACAAGCCAGGCAAGTTACTATCAGCCCCAAGTAATGTGTTTTTGTCTTATAAACTCCTAGGAAGGTGGAAAAGTAGTCGAACTAGTCATTTGCGCCTATTTTGATATGTTGGTGTATTGCCTAAGTTGTAATAAATTATGAAGCTTAAAATGGGATTTTGGTGAAGTTTAAAATGGATGGAAATTGCAAACATAGCTCAAAAAGGTAAAAACATGGTAAACGTATTCATATGGTCATGAAACTTGGCATGCTAGTAGTTTATACTATTGAAATATTGCATTTGAAGTTTCGTTGCATTTGGACATCGTTCGATAGGGTAAATCGAATAAAAACTAGAAAAAATCTGTCATTATAGGCCAAGCCGTATCGAAACGGGTGATGACGTTTCGGTACGGGTGTCCAATATTGAACCTAAGAGTATGGGTGTACCGAAACGGAATAGTGCCGTTTTGGAACATTTTGTCACTGGAGACCAACGTTTCGGTACGAGTTCATAGCGTACCGGAACGAGTCAAAGTTAAAGTTGGTCAATCTGTTCCAATACGGGTCAAGTCTGTATCGAAATGGTTTTAAGGGAAAGGTCAACAAGAGTTGACTTTCGTTTACCCATTTTGAAACAACCTAGAGTGTTTCGATTCGGGGTTAGGAAAGTTAGTTAATGACTCTTTGGACAGTTTGATAATGTTACAATCTAATCACCGAAATTTTGTAAAGACAATTGATTATGCTAATGATCCCCGAATTGAATGAAATATTGCAGACCTGACCTTTGAATGATGAATTTCATTTTTGAAAAGTCATCCACATCGAAAGACCTCTAGATTGTCATATTTACAAGATAGTCCCTAATACTTGTTAAAGTTGCAAAATGGCCCTAAATTGTTATTTGCATCTGATTAAATTGGACTAGTAAGTACATTGGTAACATTTGTATGTCTAATATTGATTAAGTAATGTTGTTAAGATGAAATTTTATCGCACTGATCACGGTAACGTCCATCGGTAACACGCTCCGACTCGGTTCTCTACTAGGCCGGGAAGGGGGTGTTACAACTTTAATCTCCCAAATGAGGATATAATGTGCATGACAAATGATAAAAGGGAACAAACCCCTGGAAGATTATGCTTGAGAGAGCATACAATGCTTTTTGCTGTATAAGGCAGATTTATTCAAAAACCTCCAAAGACACCATGGTATCCTAGTCATGATTGATTACCTTACCAAGTGGCTGAAAGTTGCTTCCTATGTCGGTATTACAAGAGTAACAGCTTGCAAGAATTTGAATAGAGATTATTTGTCGATCTGGTTTCCCAGAGAAAGTTGTCATTTGATGGCACCTCTAATTGGAAAAACAAGATGATATTAGAAGTTTGGTGAGCATTTCCAGACAAATCATCATAATTCTGTGATCAATTGCTCAGAGACAAATGAGGCAGTAGAGTCAACAAACATAAACACCAAAAGATTGCCTCAAAAGACTTGCAAAGACTGACATGAGAAATTACCATTGACCTTGTATGTATTTTGATCCACAGTGTGCACTTCAACATGGGCAACATTGTATTATTTAGTTTATGGATAGAAGCAGTATGACTAATTGAGGTTCAAGTTCTGTCGCTGAGTATTAACAAATGTGAGATTGGACGGTGCAGAATAAGTAAAAGCTCGATAAGGTCAGTTGAGTCTTATTGAAGAGAGGAGACTAAAAGTAATTTGACATGGTTAGATGTACCAAAAAAGAACGATGCGAGCTCGCAACAATGAAAGTTCGTCCAAAAGAATTTCGAGAAGGGGATCTAGTGCTTGAAAAGATCTTTCCGGTTCATAAAGATTTTCGTGGAAAAAGGATGCCTAATTGGAAAGGGTTGTACATCAAGGAGACCTATTTTCGGATGAGCGTTGATTTTAAACAGAGATGACCAGAGATGAGCTAAGCAATTCAATAAACTTAGACTCAGTCAAGAAGTGTTACGCTCGAAGAATTAAAAAAAGATTGAAAAAAAGAAAATAAAGAAAAAAGCGGAGTAAAAACCCTAAAAGGGCGCTTCGCAAAATGAAAATATATATGGTAAAAAACTCGAAAAGTGCCCCTCAAATATTAAAAAAATCAAAAGAAAAAGAATAAAAAAAAGAAAAATCAAAAGAAAAGGGGGATTCAAGATAAAAATCCGCAAAGGGCGTCTTGAAACCAAATGAGGATTTGAGCTGAAAACCTGAAAGGGCAATTCAAAAGCATTTGAGATTAGGCATCCGGCAAAAAACCTTCTCTTTAATTAAATAATTAAATAGGAAGACAATTGTAGAAAATAAATGAGTAAAAAATAACAACTTTAACATCCAAATTTGATTAGTGTTTCAATGTAATGAGATGTTAATCAATGGGATATTTTAGTTAAATATTTAGCATTTCATTTAAACCTAGAACATGTAATCACATATAGTTAGTTTTAATTAAAGTAAAATTAAATTAAGACAGAAAAAGAGTAGTTAGTAACCCCAAATAAATAGAAATATTATTAATTTAGGGCCTAGTATGGATAGTGCCCAATTATTTGGGTGTTATCTCATAAACCCTAAACTTGATAATATTCATAGTTTTCTTAATTAATTAAATCAATGGAGCCCTAATTAGGATTCAACTTAAAAATGACAAGACAATAATTGGACATGCATTAAACCTTTTGTGTTGAGAAACATTTTGAATATAAATTGAAGTGTCCTAAAGTATTTGGACGTTTCAAAACTTATATTCGTTCAAAATGTATTTTCTTATAAAAAGATATCTCCATTCAAAATGGAATTCATTTAACAATTAAAGATTTAATTAAATTCTAATTATTGTTCGAAATGCCAAAATGCCACGTGGAATTAATAAGGTACCGATAACGGGCGTTCGTAGGGGTGCTAATCCTTCCCTACACGTAACCGACTCCCAGACTCAAATTTTAAAGAAAAGAATCTTTGGTTCGTTTTTATGGTGCCCGGTCTACCAAAGTGATCGGTGGCGACTTCAAATTAATTTTTAAGAATAAATAAAAGAAATTTAATTTAAAGAGAAAAAACCTTAATTTTAAGATTAAATTAAAAATGATAAACCCCAATTTCAAAACCCTAATCGTAAGGCTATTTTTACACATAGTTTTAAAAATCATCGAGACAGATTCCAAACCTTGTATTTAAAACTATATATTTGGTTGCGTTAGTGCTGTTCTTTCCTTAAATAAATCTTTTTTTTTCTGGTAATGTCAATATGTGGATTTGATTCTATCCAACTTCAATCATGTGGTGTTGTTGATCATTGTACAATCTATCCAATTATAGAAAAAGAGTATATTTAAGAACAATCGATCACTTGTGGTTTCTCTCATTGATATTTTAGTTATATCTAAACTAACATATACTTTATGTCATGACCAATTAAATCGTCATTTTGTGGAGCTCATATGAGATATTTTACATGATTTCTTATTATTAGAGTCGATTCTGAATATCTGTAATAAAAATAAGGGTAAACTAACCCAATGACCACCAATGACCACATTAAAAAAAATCAACTTAATTAAACCACCAAATTATTTAAATGATATCAATGTGACCACCAGCCGTTAAAGGTTAACGAAAGGGTGACATGACAGTTAAAAAAATAAAGGTATAATTACACATTTGGTCTTTATTACTTATACACTCTATCAATTTAATCCTAATTTAATTTAATAAAATAAATTCAAGAATGTTGCAGTGAATTCTAGGAAGCGAGAAGTTAAAAATATTATAAAAGAAGAGATGTCTGTGAAGCATCAGACAAGGAAGGAAAAGGCCAATGGTGAATTGCAGAATCAACAAGTTCACCCCAAACTTGTTGGCCACTCAAAGGAACATAGGAAGAGAAACCATCTTCACCACAAACTCATGGCATGAAACCTTTCAAACTCAAATTTGTTCTCAGTCAAACAATATTGAGTTATAAATAAACACCAATCTAGCGCAGTCTCACTGCCAGCAAATCACAGCAAACCGAGTCCTCCTTCAAAAACCCATATGTACTATTCAGTTTGTGTAATGCCATCATGAATTTACAAGAATTTAAGCATTGTAGATATGTAAAAGGCATTTTATTAAGTTCCACTCAGTCACTCAAGCTATATCTATATATTCATATCCGACGTTCGTACAATATGCGTATTGCAGTAGGGTTAAATTCCGCCTTTGTCTGTCAACATAATGGTCTCTCAGCAGTGGCAACCCAACCCAAGTCTACTCAAAATATTATTGCTTTATTTCATATTTACTCTTTTTTCTTTCTTTTCACCATTTCATTTACTTCATATAACAGGAACTCTTAATTACTTAAGGGTAATTTGTCCAAATATTCCAAAAACATGTTTGGCCTAGCGGTAAGCATGTCTCATATTCTCCTGAAAGACCTAGGTTTGAGTCCCCACAATAGCATTTCTTTGCCTTTGATTTTTCTTTCCCCAATCAGGTGACACGTGTCATCACCTGATTGGAGGGGGAAATTAATTAATTAAATTAAATAAAAATAATTAAAGTCCTCTAATAAGGTGGTGACACGTGTCACTAAATAATTAAATAATTTATTTATTTTATTAAATTAAAATTAAGACTAAATTGATAGAGTGTATAAGTAATAAGGACCAAATGTGTAATTATACCCTTATTTTTTTAACTGTCACATCACCCTTCCATTAACCTTTAACGGTTGGTGGTCACATTAATACCATTTAAATAGTTTGGTGGTTTAATTGAGTCGATTTTTTTAATGTGTTTATTTTAATACATTTACCATAATATGGTGGTCATTGGGTTAGTTTGCCCTAAAAATAATCGTATAAACTATTAAAAAAGGACATACTTAAAATGAATTAGATTAAATACTTACAAGAAAAGAACAAAAGATTAGTTTAAAAAATATAAATATATTTCTTCATATGTGACATATATTTCATCTTATTTTTTATACCGATATATATAAAAAATAAAAAGATTTTAACTCAAATTTAAAAATTAATCCACTATTTATTAAATATTTATTTTCATATGTCTAAACTATTTATTGCAGTGTATGTCCTTTGAAAAAAAAAAGTACTCTAAAAGTACAAATTTCAAATTAAATATTTTGTTAAAATATGTGTAAGTGAGCATAGGAAAATAAGAGTTAAAACGCTTTTATAATCCCATTTTTCTTTTTCTTTTTTTTGGTTTGCAAATTAGAACTGGGAAATGAGCGCGCACACGTGAGGCGTGCAACGTACCTAACCACAAGCTGCTTTTGTCTCAATTTTCTCCAATTTGCATTTCGCAACCAAAAATGACGTCTGATCTTGCGTAATGCTCGCGTTAGCATCCTAAATCACAACCGTCCAATTTAATGGCTTTTTCATCAGGATCATAGTCATCTACGGACTCGGGTAATAGTCCATTTTTTAATCAGATCAGTTTAACCTCTTGATTTTACGTGGGACCCTTTCAAGCGAACTGTCTACAAACATCCTTATCAGTTCCGCAGATCGAGTTCATATTAATTTAAAATTGGGTAATCTTCACTCGTGGTCACTTTTGTTTTGGATTTGTTCTATTTTAGTCACCCGAATTCAAAAAAGACTATTCTGGTCACTTACGTTCGAAACCGTTTCTGTTTTGGTCACTAGACCGTTAAACTCCGTTAATTAAAATAATAATTTTTAATTTGACCCCCAAACTTTCAAAATTTTATTTTTCACCATCTTCCCCAAAATTCAATGAGCTTCCAAAACTACATTAAATGAAGTTTTGAAAAATGAAGATTACCCTAAATTAAATCCTGTGAAGAAGAGTTTGGTTTCGGTCACTACATGGGCCATAAAAACAACAAAACAACAGAAATCGTCTCATCTCATTGTTGATAATCCTCTCTAACACAATTTCTTCTTTGTGGGTCCCTATCACATGGCAAATCCAAATATGGATGTTATCGATCAATGCGGTCTTAAACATTATTTGGATTCAGGTTTAAAATTTAAATTTATATATATTGAATTTTTAATAATGTAAGGAGTATTTATTTAAAAGATTAGTGAGGAACAATATTAGCCCAGTTACACATTCATATCTTTATATGAATATAACCTTAATAATATAAAATCGAAAATGAACAATTTTGGTCATTCACGTTATCATGTCGATCTGAGTTAATGGTTCAAAGTTATAATTAAATCAAAAATTAAAATTAAATACTAAAAACGATCCAAACATTAAAGTTCAGTCCATAGACAACCCTAAAATTGTTGGCATTAATTCTCTCACATGGGTACATTGGCAGTTGATTTACAACCCACACCTTAGTGAGGAAAATTTTCAAACTCTTCTCAGATTTACAAATCCAACCCAGACATGAACCAAATAATATTCTTGGGTTTTTTTCGGGTCAGAGAAAAAGAAAGTAGAAAATGTAAGAGAAACAATGAAGCAGCTTCACCTTAATCATCTTCTCCAAAAACAACTTATTTTCTTCAACAATAGTAGATCTTCTCTTTCTGTTGTTTTTTTCATCTGAGCATTGATGTTAAGAACTGGAAAACAACTTCTTCACAGGGAATGGTGAGGCCCATGTCGTGACTGAAACCAAACTCTTCTTCAGCTTGATGGAGCAAGGTCTGAAACTCTTCTTCACGGGGAAGTTCATTGAGTTTTGGGAAAGATAGTGAAAAATGAAGTTTTGAAAGTTTGGGGGTCAAATTAAAAATTATTATTTTTAATTAACGAAGTTTAACAGTCCAGTGACCAAAACAGAAACGATTTCGAACGTAAGTGACCATAATAGTCTTTTTTTAATTTAGGTGACCAAAATAGAACAAACCCAAAATAAAAGTGACCACGAATGAAGATTACCCTTTAAAATTTAGAAATTCCAATTTAGATCGGTTATGATTTAAGTAAATCACTCATATTTAAAGTTTGGATTTTTCAAATTAGATTATCATATATTTCAATTATTTTAGATTTTGTTTTTTAGTTTGGAATTAAATAATTTCAAATTTAAATTGATTTCAACTCAGATTAGACGAATTCAAATCGTTTTAAATCATTCTATTAATTATAAATTGAATTGAATAAAATTTGAAGTTTTTGCATGTTAAAGCTGAAATTTGATAGATCTAACTGGGCGAGACCGGGTAAATATTGTAACCAAAAAATATTTTTATTTATTGTATTTGTTGAATTATTTTTGAATTTATAACACTTTTAACATTGCAGGTTAAAGTTGGATCTTTTCTAACCCGTCTATATAAAATTTTCATATTTAACATTAAAAAAAAGTTTGAACACAACAAATTTGCAATGCGTTTCATGAAAAAAAAATATAAAGGCGTATGCTCCGCTGTTAAAGCAGTTTTCATTTTTTTTTTCCATGAAGACGAATTGCAAGTTTGATGTCTTCAACTTTTTTAATATTAAACATGAAATTTTTATGAAGACGGATTGCAAGAGATTTAACTTCAACATGCACTGTTCAAAGTACTATAGATTCGAAAATAATCCAACAAGTACTATAGATTAAAAAGTATTTTTGTAACATCCCCAACTCGAATGTCACAACTTAGGCCTTAAGCCCAAACTCAACACCATAAATTTGTAACTAGATTTAGCCCAACACAATCATTTCATAAAATCCACTAAGTTTAATATTCAAAGTCGAAAAACAAATTGAAATGTTTCATGTGAGCTCCATTTAAAATACACAATTAAAAGCGTTCGACACATAAATTAAAATTCAAAATAAGAGTTACAATATAACATAGGGTGTAACGCCCCGGTTTTGGGCTTAGAAGTTTTGGGCGTTGACCGGTTTGGTCAAAGTGCTGTTCGAATCTAAAAGGGTGAAATTAGAAAAGCCTAGTTCGGGTTGCATTAAAAATATGGAAAAATGTTCTAAAATCATCTTTTAATATATATAAGTGAATTGTGAAATCAATTTTACAAAATGAGTTTTGGAAGGGTGACATTTTGGCTAGTGACCAAAATGTAATTTTTGAAAGTTGCGTGACTGTTTTAGAAAGGGTTGAAACTTTGAATCTTTAAGGAGCTATTTACCCAAAGGGAGTTTCTCCAGATTTTTCTAAGATATTTTAAGGTTTAATTCTGATTTTAAAGCTATAGAAAAAAGGAGGGAAATCACTTTGGTTATTTTGTAACTAACTTTCTATTTTCTCAATTTTCATTTCTCTCATTTTCTCTCAACCCAAACACTTTCTCTCCAGAGATTTCTTTCTGATTTTGTCACCTAAATCTCTCCTTCCAACTCTCTTTTGATTCCTAATCATCATATCTACGAAACCTCACCATTTGCTACTTGATTCATCAAGGTTTTTGGCTCTAAAAGAGGAGAAACTCAAGTTTGGAGGTAAGAACGTCCTTCTCCTCTAAACTCTCAGTTCTTTACTGAAATTCCTAAGTTCTCAATCCTAAATTGATGTTTTATTAAAGGTTTTTAAGTTGTGTAATTTGATCTTAGCTTAAAATGCAAGATTTGGTAATTTTTGATGGATTTTCGTTGGATCTGTTTAAGCTGTGATTTGAAGTGTGTTTTTGGTGATAAATGAACATTATTTTGATAAGGAAGTGAGTTTTGATTAATGCAATCCCGGATAGGTTGAGTTTCCTAAGTTTAGCTTGTGATTCTTGGTTGTTTTTGAGGTGATCTTGTGGATCTGATGTTGCTGGAGGTATAAGGATGTTATTAGGCTCTTTTTAGATGTTAAATGATGTTGAAGGATGTTTAGTTTTGATGGTTTATGGCTTGGCTTTGTTGAGGAGTGGTTTGGATGCATTTTCGGTTGTGTTTGGTGGCCGAAAATGGAGTGTGGATGAGAGCAGCGAGTTTAGGTGCTTTCATTGAAGCTATTAATGCATGATGATGCATTAATCCTCTGCTTTGATGTGTTTAAAACAGGGGAGTCATCTTTGGATCCAAGTGGAGGTGATCCGGTAGCTTGATTTGTGCTTCGGCAAGAGGCGAAGTGGAATCGGTGAGTGAAAATTGGGTTTTCAGCTTTGAAACCAAAGTCTTGGGAGCTTAGTTTTAAGTCTAAACAACTTTGCTAAGCTCAAGTGTAAGTTTTCGAAAATACTCTCTAGTGGTGGCCATGGTTTGGTTGTGATGCAATGTGGTTTATTGCATGTTTTAAATTCTGTTTTGAAAGCATGATTTAGCATGGTTATTGCTGATTTTGTAACCCATATGTTGAAGGAAGCTCAAGGTAAGAGTTCCTTGTTTTTGAGCATGGTTAAAATGTGGTTTGATGCTTATAAATGCATGATGTTTATGGCTTGGTTTAATGCTTTAAAACAGTGGATTATTTGATGATAATGATGTATATTGGCAAGTGATGTTTTGAAAAGGTTAAGGTCACTAAGGTGGTTAAAAGTCCTTGAGTGAGCCTTGTGGTTTCTAAGAACTTCATGGTGGTTAAAAGTCCATGATGATTCTTGTTAAGGTCACTAAGGTGGTTAAAAGTCCTTGAGTGAGCCTTGTTACTTAAGAACATCAAGGTGGTTAAAAGTCCTTGGATGGTTCTTGTTAAGGACACAAAGGTGGTTAAAATTCCTTGTGTTGTCCTTGCCATGGTGTTTAAAAGTCCATGGGCCAAGGTGTTTAAAAGTCCTTGGGGCCAAGGTGTTTAAAAGTCCTTGGGAAGAACACTAAGGTGGTTAAAAGTCCTTATGTGGTTCTTGGATGTTATAAGATCACAATGGTGTTTAAAAGTCCATGTGTGAGTCTTATGTTGATCATGTTTTAAAATGATGGAACTTATCACTTGTGGCCAATATGACATGAATTGATATGGAAGCATGTTTTGCTTGTTTAAGAATGCTAGTGAGCATGTATATATGATGTTTTGGAAGTATGATTTATAAAGTGTTTTATAAATGCATTATTGAATGGTTTTAATGAGCATTCCTCACTAAGCTTTTGCTTACGCTCTCTTTCGTTTTCTTAAACCAATAATGCAGATCATTAAGGTACTTTGAGGGCAGCAAGGAAGGCAAGCAATCAAGTGGGATTAAGCTCAAAGTATGGAAGGTTTTCTTAAACACATTTTAGCTTTTGGTAATTTGGCAATGGGGGACCTATGTGTATGTTTTGGGAGATGTTTGAACTCCCTAAGTATGTTGAATGTTGTTGAATTTGCTGGTATTTGTAATTGGCCTCTAAATGCTTTTTTTGGAAGTTTATGCTTGAATGGTTTGCTTGTGTAGGAAGCATGCCATTAGAATTGGGGCTTTTCATATATGATGTTAATATGTTGAATTGTTGATGCAAATATGTCTCTTGTATGTTGAATTTGTTGTTGGTAAGGTTTGGTAGCATTTGGAACATGATTGGTTGATCAATTGCATGTTTTAGGAAGCCTTTTGCTGCAATCTGTGCAGGGTGTTTCGGAACAGAGGCTACCGTTTCGGAACGGGTGCCTTAAATGAGCCCAGGCGTCCGAAACGGTAGGCACCGTTCCGAAACGGAAAGGCCACTGCCAGCCCGTGTTCCGATACGCGTTGCGGAACGGCCCCGTGTTTCGAAACGGGTTCTACCTGTTTCGGAACACGTGACCGTTGGGGGCTGACAGTGGTAGTTAAATGTTTTGGAAAGTTTGCATTTTGGTCCTGAATCTTGTTCGTGCAATTGTGTGAGTTTGGGAAGTCCTTTTGAGCTGAAAATTTACAGAGAAGCATGAAATCTGATTAATTTCAAGATGGTAACTTTAATTTGGGTTAAGACCTCATAATTTACAGAATTTACAATTTGGTCCCTTAAGTTGTAAATTGTTCATTTGGGTCCCTGTTTGATCTCTGATGTTTATGATCTTCGAGTATGTTGTTTGTATGATCATAACTAGGGTTAATGTGCATCTAGACAAGAGTAAAAAGAAAAAAAAGGGTCGTTAATCAAGGTTGACTTTCGGGTTGACTTTGGTTTTCCCCGTGTGACTTTCTTAATTCGGGTCAACCGTCTGAGCCGGGTTAAGAGGGTTACATTTGGTGGTATCAGAGTTGAGTTCTCGAGTAATTGGGAATGAATGTGTGCTTGATTGAAGTATGTATGCCTGGTATGCTTGTTGAGTGAAAGCATGTTTAGTGGCTTGTGATTTTGCTGCAAATGAGTTGTATGCTGTGATGTAGCATGTTGTGGGTACCCATTGCCAAATCAAAGCTAATGAACTGGTGTTGATTTTGAATGAAATTGAGCTTGAATACTTGGATTGCTTACCTTGCTGGGCCTGACTTGTTTTATTTGCATTGTGATTGCATGGTAAAAGTATGGCACCACGTAGAGAGTTGCGAAGTAATGTGCGAGCTACGGCTCCTAATGAGAATGAAAATGAAGAGAATGCGGGAAGTGCAGTGTTACCTCCTCCTCCACCTGGTGGTGGTGGTGCTGAGGGAGAAAGAGCTGAAGCTGCAGCTGGTGCTGGAGCTGCTGGTCCCGAGGTTGGACAGGGGCAAGCTATGCCTGACATGTCTATGTTGGTACAAGCTATTGCGAGTGCTTTTCGAGCGGCATTAGCTGGAGCTCAAGGAGCTGGGCATCAGGGAGATGCTGGTGTTAGACTACCTTTGGAGCGTTTGCGCAGTCTTGGTGGGACTGAGTTCAGGGGTATGTCTGCTGAGGGTTCTGAAGCTTGGTTAGAGAGTACCAAGAGGATTCTGGGTCAGATGAGTTGCACGGATGTGCAAAAGCTGGGTTGTGTAGTATCTTTACTACAGGATGATGCGTATACGTGGTGGACGACCACTATAGCTGGAATGGCTGAAGCTGATGTGACTTGGACATTCTTTCAGAATGTGTTCAAGAGGAGGTATCTTGGTGTGAGATATCTTGATGAGAAGAAGCGTGAGTTCATGTCTCTTACCCAAGGAAGCATGACGGTGGCTGAGTATGAAGTTCAGTTTGTTAGACTCAGTCAGTATGCACCTGAGCTAGTACCTGATGAGCGGGAGAGGTGCGAAAGGTTCTATTATGGTTTAGTGACGGATGTGAAAATGTATGTGCTGGCCACTGAGTATGATGATTTTGATGTACTGGTGGGCCGAGCCAAGGATATTGAGATGAACTTGGGTTTATCTGCTAGAGGTGCTGGAGCGAGTTCTGGTAAGAGAGCTGCTGAGTTTAGATCCGGTGGTGGACGGAACAAGAGGGGACGTGATCAGAGGTATCAGTCCTCAGCTAAGAGAGGTGGTGGTGCACCTGCTAAAGGAGGCAATGCTAGAGCTGAACCGAGTGCTTGTTGGATTTGTGGTTCACGTGGTCACATGAAGCGTGACTGTCCTCGTGCTGTGAGGGAGGTACAAGCTCCTGTTGCGGCAGCTGGTAATGGATGCTGGAATTGTGGATCTGTGGACCATTTGAGGCAAGATTGTCCTATGTTGGCTGGTGGCCAAGTGCGTGCACCTGTTGTTGCTGCACCGCAGAGAGGTCGTGGTCGCAGCCGTGGTAATTTCCAGCGGAGAGAGGAAGGTGGTCGTGGAGTAGACCATGTTGTGGCTATTCAGCCTAAAGGTGGTGGTCAAGCTAGAGTGTATGCTCAGCGTGAGGGAAGGAATGATGCGGATGTGATTGCAGGTACCTTTACTTTGCAATCCTTGTCATTACTTTCCTTGATAGATTCTGGATCTACGCATTCATACATTTTGCGTGAGCATGCTGAATTGCTTGGTTTGCCTGTTGAGTCTTTGGATGTTGGTGTTCGTGTCACTAGTTCCTTTGGTGAGACTGTTGTGACTCGAAAATTGTATAGAAGGTGTCCTTTGGTTGTTCAAGAACATGTTTTTCATGTTGATCTTATGGAGTTGCCCTTCTATGGTTTTGATGTAATCCTTGGTATGGATTGGCTTGCTGAGCATCGTGCTGTTGTGGATTGTGAAAATAAGCGAGTTTCGTTGAAGCTTGCGGATGATTACGAAGTTGTTGTGGTCGGTGAGAATGTGAAGTTTCTTGCCAATGTGGTGTCTACCTTGGAGGCGAGCAGGATGCTGAGGCAAGGTTGTGAAGCTTATCTAGCTTTTGTGATGAATCCTAGCTCTAAGGAGTTGAGGGTGCAAGATATCAGAGTTGTGAAGGAGTTTCTTGGAGTGTTTCCTGAGGAGTTGCCTGGTTTACCTCCTAATCGCGAGGTGGAGTTTGGAATTGAGCTGTATGAGAATACAACTCCTGTGTCCATTACTCCTTATAGAATGGCACCTAAGGAGCTGAAGGAGCTGAAGACGCAGTTGCAAGAGTTGCTTGATCATGGTTTCATCCGGCCGAGTGTGTCACCTTGGGGTGCACCGGTCTTGTTTGTGAAGAAGAAGGATGGCACTATGAGGATGTGCATTGATTACCGTCAGCTGAACAAGTTGACTATCAAGAATCGGTATCCATTGCCGAGGATTGATGATCTCTTTGATCAATTTCGGGGAGCAGCTGTGTTCTCTAAGATTGACTTGAGGTTAGGGTATTATCAGTTGAAGGTGAAGGATGTGGATGTGCCTAAGACAGCTTTCAGGACAAGGTATGGGCATTATGAGTTCCTTGTGATGCCGTTTGGTTTGACAAATGCTCCTGCTGCTTTCATGGACATGATGAATCGTGTGTTTCATGAATACCTGGACAAGTTCGTTGTGGTATTCATTGATGATATCCTCGTGTACTCGCGTACTAAGGAGGAGCATGAAGAGCATTTGAGGATTGTGCTGCAAGCTTTGTTGGAAAATCAGCTTTATGCTAAGCTGAGCAAGTGCGAGTTCTGGCTTAAGGAGGTGGTGTTTCTTGGGCATGTAGTTTCTGCTGAGGGGATTCGTGTTGATCCTCAGAAGATTGAGGCGGTGATGAATTGGAAGGTTCCTAAGTCTGTTCATGAGGTCCGTAGTTTCCTTGGTTTGGTAGGTTACTATCGGAGGTTTGTGGATGGTTTTTCTAAGATTGCTGCACCTTTGACGAAGCTGTTGCAGAAAGATGTTAAGTATGAGTGGTCGGAAGCGAGACAACAGGCTTTTGAGAGGCTTAAGGCGGCTTTGACGCAAGCTCCTATCTTGGTTCAGCCTGAATCAGGGAAAGAGTTTGTGGTCTACAGTGATGCGTCCTATGTTGGTTTGGGATGTGTGCTGATGCAAGAGGGTAAGGTGGTTGCTTATGCGTCGCGACAGTTGAAGGTGCATGAGCGCAATTATCCTACGCATGATATTGAGCTGGCTGCGGTGGTTTTTGCTCTGAAGATCTGGAGGCATTATCTGTATGGTGAGAAGTGTACGGTGTACACGGATCACAAGAGTTTGAGGTATCTCATGTCTCAGAAGGAGTTGAATCTTAGGCAGCGGCGTTGGTTGGAGTTGCTCAAGGATTATGATTTGACGATTGAGTACCATCCTGGAAAAGCTAATGTTGTTGCGGATGCCTTGAGTAGGAAGGTAGCTGTTGAGCTGAGGGCTATGTTTGCTAGCTTGAGTATTTCGCGTGATGGTGGTCTTATAGCTGAGTTGCAAGTGAAGCCATCTTTGGTTCAGCTGATCAAGGAAAAGCAGTTGCTGGATGATTCTTTGGTACCGCATGTTCAGGATATCGCAGAGGGTAGGCCTTCGGATTTCTGCTTTAATGATGGTGGTGTGATGTGTTTTGGTAGTCGAATAGTAGTGCCCAATGATGCTGAGTTGAGGCGTGCTATTCTGACTGAAGGTCATAGTAGTCCTTTTGCTATGCACCCTGGTAGTACTAAGATGTACCGTGATCTTCGTGATGAGTATTTGGGTGGGTTTGAAGAAGGATGTTGCGGAGTTTGTGAGCAAGTGTATGGTGTGTCAGCGGGTTAAGGCTGAGCATCAGGTCCCTTCAGGGTTGTTGCAACCGTTGAGAATCCCTGAATGGAAGTGGGAAAGGGTTACCATGGATTTTGTATCTGGTTTACCTTTGTCTCCATCAAAGAAGAATTCGGTTTGGGTGATTGTGGATCGCCTGACGAAGTGTGCACATTTCTTGCCCGTGCATACTACGTTTTCTTTGGATAAGCTGGCAGAGCTGTACATTGCTGAGATTGTGCGGCTGCATGGTGTGCCTAAGTCGATTGTGTCGGATAGGGATCCGAGGTTCACATCGCGTTTCTGGCAGTGTTTGCATCAAGCTTTGGGTACAAGGTTGAATTTCAGTACATCCTATCATCCTCAGTCGGAATGTCAGTCTGAGCGTGTTATCCAGATTTTGGAGGATATGTTGAGGTGCTGTGTGATTGAGTTTCAGGGTTCTTGGGAGAAGCATTTGCCTTTGGTGGAGTTTGCTTATAACAATAGTTATCAGGCGAGTATACAGATGGCACCTTATGAGGCTTTGTACGGGAGGAAGTGTAGGACTCCTCTTTGTTGGGCTGAAACAGGTCAGAAGTTGGTTTCGATGCCGGCTTTGTTGAAAGGAACCACCGAGAAGGTGAGGCTCATTTGTGAGCGTTTGAAGGCTGCCTCTGATCGGCAAAAGTCTTACGCGGATTTGAAGCGTAAGGAGATTGAGTATGCGGTGGGTGACCGTGTGTTCTTGAAGGTTTCGCCTTGGAAGAAGGTGATGAGGTTTAGCCGGAAGGGTAAGTTGAGCCCTAGGTACATTGGACCATATGAGGTGGTTGAGAGTGTGGGTCCTGTTGCGTACAAGTTGAGGCTACCTCAAGAGTTGGAGAAGATTCATGATGTGTTCCATGTTTCTATGCTCCGGAAGTATAGATCTGATCCTTCGCATGTGATGCCTGTGGAGGAAGTGGAATTGAATCCGGATTTTACCTATGATGAGGAACCAGTGAAGGTTCTGGATTCGGATAGCAAGGTTCTTCGTGGCAAGACCATTGAGTTGGTGAAGGTGCTGTGTAAGCATCGAGGTGTTGAAGAAGCCACGTGGGAGCGGAAGGAAGACATGCTGAAGCAGTTTCCTTATCTCTTTCCTTCAGGTAAATTTCGAGGACGAAATTTCTTAAGGGGGGGAGAGTTGTAACGCCCCGGTTTTGGGCTTAGAAGTTTTGGGCGTTGACCGGTTTGGTCAAAGTGATGTTCGAATCTAAAAGGGTGAAATTAGGAAAGCCTAGTTCGGGTTGCATTAAAAATATGGAAAAATGTTCTAAAATCATCTTTTAATATATATAAGTGAACTGTGAAATCAATTTTACAAAATGAGTTTTGGAAGGGTGACATTTTGGCTAGTGACCAAAATGTAATTTTTGAAAGTTGCGTGACTGTTTTAGAAAGGGTTGAAACTTTGAATCTTTAAGGAGCTATTTACCCAAAGGGAGTTTCTCCAGATTTTTCTAAGATATTTTAAGGTTAAATTCTGATTTTAAAGCTATAGAAAAGAGGAGGGAAATCATTTTGGCTATTTTGTAACTAACTTTCTATTTTCTCAATTTTCCTTTCTCTCATTTTCTCTCAACCCAAACACTTTCTCTCCAGAGATTTCTTTCTGATTTTGTCACCTAAATCTCTCCTTTCAACTCTCTTTTGATTCCTAATCATCATATCTACAAAACCTCACCATTTGCTACTTGATTCATCAAGGTTTTTGGCTCTAAAAGAGGAGAAACTCAAGTTTGGAGGTAAGAACGTCCTTCTCCTCTAAACTCTCAGTTCTTTACTGAAATTCCTAAGTTCTCAATCCTAAATTGATGTTTTATTAAAGGTTTTTAAGTTGTGTAATTGGATCTTGGCTTAAAATGCAAGATTTGGTGATTTTTGATGGATTTTCGTTGGATCTGTTTAAGCTGTGATTTGAAGTGTGTTTTTGGTGATAAATGAACATTATTTTGATAAGGAAGTGAGTTTTGATTAATGCAATCCCGGATAGGTTGAGTTTCCTAAGTTTAGCTTGTGATTCTTGGTTGTTTTTGAGGTGATCTTGTGGATCTGATGTTGCTGGAGGTATAAGGATGTTATTAGGCTCTTTTTAGATGTTAAATGATGTTGAAGGATGTTTAGTTTTGATGGTTTATGGCTGGGCTTTGTTGAGGAGTGGTTTGGATGCATTTTCGGTTGTGTTTGGTGGTCGAAAATGGAGTGTGGATGAGAGCAGCGAGTTTAGGTGCTTTCATTGAAGCTATTAATGCATGATGATGCATTAATCCTCTGCTTTGATGTGTTTAAAACAGGGGAGTCATCTTTGGATCCAAGTGGAGGTGATCCGGTAGCTTGATTTGTGCTTCGGCAAGAGGCGAAGTGGAATCGGTGAGTAAAAATTAGGTTTTCAGCTTTGAAACCAAAGTCTTGGGAGCTTAGTTTTAAGTCTAAACAACTTTGCTAAGCTCAAGTGTAAGTTTTCGGAAATACTCTCTAGTGGTGGCCATGGTTTGGTTGTGATGCAATGTGGTTTATTGCATGTTTTAAATTCTGTTTTGAAAGCATGATTTAGCATGGTTATTGCTGATTTTGTAAGCCATATGTTGAAGGAAGCTCAAGGTAAGAGTTCCTTGTTTTTGAGCATGGTTAAAATGTGGTTTGATGCTTATAAATGCATGATGTTTATGGCTTGGTTTAATGCTTTAAAACAGTGGATTATTTGATGATAATGATGTATATTGGCAAGTGATGTTTTGAAAAGGTTAAGGTCACTAAGGTGGTTAAAAGTCCTTGAGTGAGCCTTGTGGTTTCTAAGAACTTCATGGTGGTTAAAAGTCCATGATGATTCTTGTTAAGGTCACTAAGGTGGTTAAAAGTCCTTGAGTGAGCCTTGTTACTTAAGAACATCAAGGTGGTTAAAAGTCCTTGGATGGTTCTTGTTAAGGACACAAAGGTGGTTAAAATTCCTTGTGTGGTCCTTGCCATGGTGTTTAAAAGTCCATGGGCCAAGGTGTTTAAAAGTCCTTGGGGCCAAGGTGTTTAAAAGTCCTTGGGAAGAACACTAAGGTGGTTAAAAGTCCTTATGTGGTTCTTGGATGTTATAAGATCACAATGGTGTTTAAAAGTCCATGTGTGAGTCTTATGTTGATCATGTTTTAAAATGATGGAACTTATCACTTGTGGCCAATATGACATGAATTGATATGGAAGCATGTTTTGCTTGTTTAAGAATGCTAGTGAGCATGTATATATGATGTTTTGGAAGTATGATTTATAAAGTGTTTTATAAATGCATTATTGAATGGTTTTAATGAGCATTCCTCACTAAGCTTTTGCTTACGCTCTCTTTCGTTTTCTTAAACCAATAATGCAGATCATTAAGGTACTTTGAGGGCAGCAAGGAAGGCAAGCAATCAAGTGGGATTAAGCTCAAAGTATGGAAGGTTTTCTTAAACACATTTTAGCTTTTGGTAATTTGGCAATGGGGGACCTATGTGTATGTTTTGGGAGATGTTTGAACTCCCTAAGTATGTTGAATGTTGTTGAATTTGCTGGTATTTGTAATTGGCCTCTAAATGCTTGTTTTGGAAGTTTATGCTTGAATGGTTTGCTTGTGTAGGAAGCATGCCATTAGAATTGGGGCTTTTCATATATGATGTTAATATGTTGAATTGTTGATGCAAATATGTCTCTTGTATGTTGAATTTGTTGCTGGTAGGGTTTGGTAGCATTTGGAACATGATTGGTTGATCAATTGCATGTTTTAGGAAGCCTTTTGCTGCAATCTGTGCAGGGTGTTTCGGAACAGAGGCTACCGTTTCGGAACGGGTGCCTTAAATGAGCCCAGGCGTCCGAAACGGTAGGCACCGTTCCGAAACGGAAAGGCCACTGAATCTTGGAAAGTTTCGGAACACGTGACCGTTGGGGGCTGACAGTGGCAGTTAAATGTTTTGGAAAGTTTGCATTTTGGTCCTGAATCTTGTTCGTGCAATTGTGTGAGTTTGGGAAGTCCTTTTGAGCTGAAAATTTACAGAGAAGCATGAAACCTGATTAATTTCAAGATGGTAACTTTAATTTGGGTTAAGACCTCATAATTTACAGAATTTACAATTTGGTCCCTTAAGTTGTAAATTGTTCATTTGGGTCCCTGTTTGATCTCTGATGTTTATGATCTTCGAGTATGTTTTTTGTATGATCATAACTAGGGTTAATGTGCATCTAGACAAGAGTAAAAAGAAAAAAAAGGGTCGTTAATCAAGGTTGACTTTCGGGTTGACTTTGGTTTTCCCCGTGTGATTTTCTTGATTCGGGTCAACCGTCTGAGCCGGGTTAAGGGGGTTACATAGGGTCCTACGAATACATAGCCAAAATATCTAAGTAATGTACTCAAACACAAGTCGATGTTAAAGTTGTAACCCCCTTAACCCGGCCTAGACGGTTGACCCGAATTAAGAAAGTCACACGGGGAAAACCAAAGTCAACCCGAAAGTCAACCTTGATTAACGACCCTTTTTTTTCTTTTTAATACTTTTCTAAATGCACATTAACCCTAATTGTGATCACACAAACATTATACACAAGATCACAACATCAGAGATCAAACAGGGACCCAATTGAACAAATTACAACTTTAGGGACCAAATTGTAATTCCTGATAAATGTGAGGACTTAACCCAAATTAAAGTTACCAACTTGAAATTAATCTGGTTTCATACTTCTCTGTGAAATTTCAGCTCAAAAGGACTTCCCAAACTCATACAATTGCACAAACAAGTTTCAGGACCAAAATGCAAACAATTCAAAACATTTAACTGCCAATGTCAGCCCCTAACGGTCACCCGTTCCGAAACAGGCAGAGCCCGTTTCGAAACGCGGGCCGTTCCGCAACGGGTTCCGGAACACGGGCTGGCAGTAGCCAAACCGTTTCGGAACGGTTCTTCCCGTTTCGGACGCCTGGGTTTGTTTAAGGCACCCGTTCCGAAACGGTAAGAGCTGTTCTGAAACACCCTGCACAGATTGCCCCAAAATGCATTCTTGAACATGCAATTAAACATCCAATCATGCTCCAATTGCCACAAAACTTTACCAGCATGCAATTCAACATATATAAGACATACTAGCATCATCAATTCATCAGAACAACATCATATGCAAAAAGCCCCAAATCTATAGGCATGCTTCCTACACAAGCTAGCTATTCAAGCACAAACTTCCACAACAAGCATGTAATGATCCAACACAAAAACCAGCATTCTTATCATCATTCAACATACTTAGGGAGTTCCAAACATCTCCCAAAACATACACATTGGTCCCCCATTGCCAAATTACCAAAAGCTAAAATGTACTAACAAAACCTTCCATACATTGAGCTCTACTTTCACTTGAATGCTTGCCCTCCTTGCTGCCCTCAAGGTTCTCTAATGTTCTGCATTATTGAGTTAAGAAAACGAAAGAGAGCGTAAGCAAAAGCTTAGTGAGGAATGCTCATAAAAACATTCAATAATGCATTTATAAAACATTTATAAATCATGCTTCGAAACACCAATTGCACATGCTCAAAAGCATACTTAAAAACAAGCATCTCATGCTTCATATCATACATGTCATATTGGCCACAAGTGATAAGTTCCATTTCTTTAAAAACAAGTTCGTCAACTTTCACCCAAGGACTTTTAAACACCTTGGCCCCAAGGACTTTTAAACACCTTGGCCATGGACTTTTAAACACCATGAAAGAGGACCACACAAGGACTTTTAACCACCTTTGTGTCCACATCAAGTTTCACCCCAAGGACTTTTAAACACCTTGACCCTAAGGACTTTTAAACACCTTGGCCCCATGGACTTTTAAACACCATGGCCCCATGGACTTTTAAACACCATGGAAAGGATCACACAAGGACTTTTAACCACCTTGGTGTCCGTAGCAAGAATCATCCAAGGACTTTTAACCACCTTGATGTTCTTAAGTAAACAAGGCTCACTCAAGGACTTTTAACCACCTTAGTGATCTTAACCTTTTTAAAACATCACTTGCCAATATACATTACTTTCATCATTTAATCCACTGTTTTAAAGCATTAAACCAAGCCATATTCATCATGCATTTAAAAGCATCAAACCACATTTTATCAATGTACAAAAACAAGGAACTCTTACCTAGAGCTTCCTTCATCATATGGCTTACAACAACAGCAAATACCATGCTAAAACATGCTTTCAAAACAGTAATTAAAACATGCAATAAACCACATTGCATCACAACAAAATCATGGCCACCACTAGAGAGATTTCCGAAAACTTACACTTGAGCTTAGCAAAGTTGTTTAGACTAAAACTAAGCTCCCAAGACATTGGTTTCAAAGCCGAAAACCCAATTTCACACACGCACTCACCGATTCCACTTTGCTTCAAGCCAAAGCACCAAATCAAGCTTCCGAATCAACAACTCTTGGATCCAAAGATGCCTCCCCTGTTTCAACACATCAAAGCTGAGGATTAATGCATCATCATGCATTAATTGCTTCAATGAAAGCACCTAAACTCGCTGCTCTCATCCACACTCCATTTTCGGCCACCAAACACAACCGAAAATGCATCCAAACCACTTCTAAACAAAGCCCAGCCATAAACCAGCAAAGCCACACATCCTTTAACATCATATAACATCTAAAAACAACCTATTAACATCCTTATACCTCCAGCAACATCAGATCCACAAGATCACCTCAAAAACAACCTTGAATCACAAGCTAAACTTAGGAAACTCAACCTATCCGGGATTGCATTAATCAAAACTCAATTCCTTATCAATTTAGAGTTCATTTAACATCAAAAACACATCTCAAATCACAGATTAATCAGATCTAACGAAAATCATCAAAAATCACCAAATCTTGCATTATAAGCCAAGATCCATTTCACCACTTAAAAACCTTTAATAAAACATCAATTAAGGATTGAAAACTTAGGAATTTCAGTAAAGAACTGATAGTTTAGAGGAGAAGGACGTTCTTACCTCCAAACTTGAGTTTCTCCTCTTTTTGGAATCAAAAACCTTGTTGAATCAAGTAGCAAATGGTGAGGTTTTGTAGATATGTTGATTAGGAATCAAAAGAGAGTTGAAAGGAGGGATTTAGGTGAGAAAATCAGATCAAATTCTCTGGAGAGAAAGTGTTTGGGTTGGGAGAAAATGAGAGAAAGAAAATAGGAAAGTTAGTTATCCAAAATAGCCAAATGGCTTTCCCTCCACTTTGAATATGATTTAAAATCAGAATATAGCTTAAAATATCTTAGAAAAATCTGGAGAAACTACTTTTGGATTAATAGCCCCTTAAAGATTCAAAGTTCCAACCCTTTATAAAACAGTCACCAAACTTTCGAAAATTACATTTTGGTCACTAGCCAAAATGTCACCTTTCCAAAACTCATTTTCCAAAATTGCTTTCACAGTTCACTTAATTATATTAAAAGATGATTTTAGAACATTTTTTTTCCATATTTTTAATGCAACCCGAACTAGGCTTTCCTAATTTCACCTTTTAAGATTCGAACAGCACTTTGACCAAAACCGGTCAACGCCTAGACTTCCAAGCCCAAAACCGGGGCGTTACAACTCTCCCCACCTTAAGAAATTTCGTCCTTGAAATTTAGCTGAAGGAAAGAGATAAGGAAACTGCTTCAGCATGTCTTCCTTCCGCTCCCACGTGGCTTCCTCAACACCTCGATGCTTCCACGGCACCTTTACCAACTCAATGGTCTTGCCACGAAGAACCTTGCTATCCGAATCCAGAACCTTCACCGGTTCCTCATCATAGGTCAAATCCGGATTCAAAACAACTTCCTCCACAGGCATCACATGCGAAGGATCAGATCTATACTTCCGGAGCATAGAAACATGGAACACATCATGAATCTTCTCCAACTCTTGAGGTAACCTCAACCGATATGCAACAGGACCCACACGCTCAACTACCTCATATGGTCCAATGTACCTAGGGCTCAACTTACCCTTCCGGCCAAACCTCATCATCTTCTTCCAAGGCGAAACCTTCAAGAACACACGGTCACCCACCGCATACTCTATCTCCTTACGCTTCAAATCCGCGTAAGACTTTTGCCGATCAGAGGCTGCCTTCAACCGCTCACAAATGAGCTTCACCTTCTCGGTGGTCCCTTTCAACAAAGCCGGCATCGAAACCAACTTTTGACCAGTTTCAGCCCAACAAAGAGGAGTTCTACACTTCCTCCCATACAAAGCCTCATAAGGTGCCATCTGTATACTCGCCTGATAACTATTGTTATAAGCGAACTCAACCAAAGGCAGATGCTTCTCCCTAGAACCTTGGAACTCAATCACGCAACACCTCAACATATCCTCCAAAATCTGGATAACCCGCTCAGACTGACCATCCGACTGAGGATGATAGGATGTACTGAAATGCAACCTCGTACCCAAAGCTTGATGCAAACACTGCCAGAAACGCGATGTGAACCTCGGATCCCTATCCGACACAATCGACTTAGGCACACCATGCAGCCTCACAATCTCAGCAATGTACAGCTCTGCCAGCTTATCCAAAGAGAACGTAGTATGCACAGGCAAGAAATGCGCACACTTCGTTAGGCGATCCACAATCACCCAAATAGAATTCTTCTTTGATGGTGACAAAGGTAAACCAGACACAAAATCCATGGTAACCCTCTCCCACTTCCATTCAGGGATTTTCAACGGTTGCAACAGCCCTGAAGGAACCTGATGTTCAGCCTTAACTCGCTGACACACCAAACACTTGCTCACAAACTCTGCAACATCCTTCTTCAAACCCACCCAATAGTACTCATCACGAAGATCACGATACATCTTAGTACTACCAGGGTGCATAGCAAAAGGACTACTATGACCTTCAGTCAAAATAGCACGCCTCAACTCAGCATCAACAGGCACTACTATCCGACTTCCAAAACACAACACACCATCCTCATTAAAGCAGAAATCCGAAGGTCTACCCTCCGCGATATCCTGAACATGAGACACCAAGGAATCATCCAGCAACTGCTTTTCCTTGATCAACTGAACCAACGATGGTTTCACTTGCAACTCAGCAACTAGACCACCATCTCGCGATATGCTCAAGCTAGCAAACATAGCCCTCAGCTCAACAGCTACCTTCCTACTCAAGGCATCCGCAACAACATTAGCTTTTCCAGGATGATACTCAATCGTCAGATCATAATCCTTGAGCAACTCCAACCAACGCCGCTGTCTAAGATTCAACTCCTTTTGAGACATCAGATACCTCAAACTCTTGTGATCCGTGTACACAGTACACTTCTCACCATACAGATAATGCCTCCAGATCTTCAGAGCAAAAACCACTGCAGCCAGCTCAATATCATGCGTAGGATAATTGCGCTCATGCACCTTCAACTGCCGCGATGTATAAGCAACCACCTTACCCTCTTGCATCAGCACACATCCTAAACCAACATAGGACGCATCACTATAGACCACAAACTCTTTCCCTGACTCAGGCTGAACCAAGATAGGAGCTTGCGTCAAAGCCGCCTTAAGCTTCTCAAAAGCCTGCTGTCTCGCTTCTGTCCACTCATACTTAACATCCTTCTGCAACAGTTTCGTAAAAGGAGCAGCAACCTTGGAAAAACCATCCACAAACCTTCGGTAGTATCCCGCCAAACCAAGGAAACTACGAACCTCATGAACAGACTTAGGAACTTTCCAGTTCATTACCGCCTCAATCTTCTGAGGATCAACACGAATCCCCTCAGCTGAGACCACATGACCAAGAAACACCACCTCCTTAAACCAGAACTCACACTTGCTCAGCTTAGCATAAAGTTGATTCTCCAACAAAGCTTGCAGCACAATCCTCAAATGCTCTTCGTGCTCCCCCTCAGTACGCGAGTACACGAGGATATCATCAATGAACACCACAACGAACTTGTCCAGGTATTCATGAAACACACGGTTCATCATGTTCATGAAAGCAACAGGAGCATTTGTCAAACCAAACAGCATCACAAGAAACTCATAATGCCCATACCTTGTCCTGAAAGCTGTCTTAGGCACATCCACACCCTTCACCTTCAACTGATAATACCCTGACCACAAGTCAATCTTAGAGAACACAGCAGCTCCCCGAAATTGATCAAAGAGATCATCAATCCTCGGCAAAGGATACCGATTCTTGATAGTCAACTTGTTCAGCTGACGGTAATCAATGCACATTCTCATAGTGCCATCTTTCTTCTTCACAAACAAGACCGGTGCACCCCAAGGTGACACACTCGGCCGGATGAAACCACGATCAAACAACTCTTGCAACTGCGTCTTCAGCTCCTTCAGCTCCTTAGGTGCCATTCTATAGGGAGTAATGGACACAGGAGTTGTATTCTCATACAGCTCAATTCCAAACTCCACCTCGCGGTTAGGAGGTAAACCAGGCAACTCCTCAGGAAAAACACCAGGAAACTCCTTCACAACCCTGATATCTTGCACCCTCAACTCCTTAGAGCTAGGATTCATCACAAAAGCTAGATAAGCTTCGCAACCTTGCCTCAGCATCCTGCTCGCCTCCAAGGTAGACACCACATTGGCAAGAAACTTCACATTCTCACCAACAACAACAACTTCATAATAATCAGCAAGATTCAGCAAAACTCGCTTATTTTCACAATCCACCACAGCACGATGCTCAGCAAGCCAATCCATACCAAGGATCACATCAAAACCATAAAAGGGCAACTCCATAAGATCAACATGAAAAACATGTTCTTGAACAACCAAGGGACACCTTCTATAAAGCTTTCGAGTCACAACAGTTTCACCAAAAGAACTAGTGACACGAACACCAACATCCAAAGACTCAACAGGCAAACCAAGCAATTCAGCATGCTCACGCAAAATGTATGAATGCGTAGATCCAGAATCTATCAAAGAAAGCAATGACAAGGATTGCAAAGTAAAGGTACCTGCAATCACATCCGCATCATTCCTTTCCTCACGCTGAGCATACACCCTAGCTTGGCCTCCATCTTCAGGCTGAATAGCCACAACATGGGCTACTCCGCGACCACCTTCCTCACGCCTCTGGAAATTACCACGGCCGCGCCCACGACCTCTCTGTGGTGCTGCAACAACAGGAGCACGCACCTGATCACCAGCCAACCTAGGACAATCTCGCCTCAAGTGGTCTGCGGATCTACAATTCCAACATCCATAACCAGCTGCCGCTACAGGAGCTTGCGCCTCTCTCACAGCACGAGGACAGTCACGCTTCATGTGACCACGTGAACCACAGATCCAACAAGCACTAGGATCAGCTCTAGCGTTGCCTCCTCTAGCAGGTGCACCACCACCCCTCTTAGCTGAGGACTGATACTTCTGATCACGTCCCCTCTTGTTCCGTCCACCTCCGGAACTAAACTCAGCAGCTCTCTTGCCAGAACTAGCTCCAGCACCTTTCGCAGATAAACCCAAGTTCATCTCAATGTCCTTGGCTCGGCCCACCAACACATCAAAATCATCATATTCAGTGGCCAGCACATACATTTTCACGTCCGTCACAAGACCATAACGGAACCTCTCGCACCTTGCCCGCTCATCAGGTATCAGCTCAGGTGCATACTGGCTGAGTCGCACAAACTGCACCTCATACTTAGCCACACTCATGCTCCCTTGGGTAAGAGACATGAATTCGCGCTTCTTCTCATCAAGATATCTCACTCCTAGATATCTCCGCTTGAACACATTCTGAAAGAATGTCCAAGTCACATCAGCTTCAACCATTCCAGTTATAGTGGTCGTCCACCACGTATACGCATCGTCCTGCAGCAAGGACACAACACAACCCAGCTTTTGCACATCCGTGCAGCTCATCTGACCCAAGATACGCTTGGTACTCTCTAGCCAAGCTTCAGAACTCTCAGCTGACAAACCCCTGAACTCAGTCCCACCAAGACTGCGCAGACGCTCCAAAGGTAGTCCAACTCCAGCATCTCCCTGATGCCCAGCTCCTTGAGCTCCAGCTACTGCTGCTCGAAAAGCACCCGCAATAGCTTGTACCAGCATAGACATATCAGGCATAGCTTGCCCCTGACCAACCTCTGGTCCAGCAGCTCCAGCACCAGCTGCAGCTTCAGCTCTCTCACCTCCAGCACCACCACCAGGTGGAGGAGGGGGTAACACCGCACTACCCGTGTTCTCCTCGTTCTCGTTCTCATTAGGAGCCGTAGCTCGCACACTACCTCGTAACTCTCTACGTGGTGCCATACTTTTACCATGCAATCACAATGCAAATAAAACAAAGTCAGGCCCAGCAAGGTAAGCAATCCAAGTATTCAAGCTCAATTTCATTCAAAATCAACAACATTTCATTAGCTTTTGTTTGGCAATGGGTACCCACAACATACTACATCACAGCGTACAACTCAATTGCATCAACATCTCAAGCCGCTGAACATGCTTTCATACAGCAAGCATACAAGGCATACATACTTCAATCATGCATACATTCATTCCCAACTACTCGAGAACTCGGCTCTGATACCACCAAATGTAACCCCCTTAACCCGGCCTAGACGGTTGACCCGAATTAAGAAAGTCACACGGGGAAAACCAAAGTCAACCCGAAAGTCAACCTTGATTAACGACCCTTTTTTTTCTTTTTAATACTTGTCTAAATGCACATTAACCCTAATTGTGATCACACAAACATTATACACAAGATCACAACATCAGAGATCAAACAGGGACCCAATTGAACAAATTACAACTTTAGGGACCAAATTGTAATTTCTGATAAATGTGAGGACTTAACCCAAATTAAAGTTACCAACTTGAAATTAATCCGGTTTCATACTTCTCTGTGAAATTTCAGCTCAAAAGGACTTCCCAAACTCATACAATTGCACAAACAAGTTTCAGGACCAAAATGCAAACAATTCAAAACATTTAACTGCCAATGTCAGCCCCTAACGGTCACCCGTTCCGAAACTGGCAGAGCCCGTTTCGAAACGCGGGCCGTTCCGCAACGGGTTCCGGAACACGGGCTGGCAGTAGCCAAACCGTTTCGGAACGGTTCTTCCCGTTTCGGACGCCTGGGTTTGTTTAAGGCACCCGTTCCGAAACGGTAAGAGCTGTTCCGAAACACCCTGCACAGATTGCCCCAAAATGCATTCTTGAACATGCAATTAAACATCCAATCATGCTCCAATTGCCACCAAACTTTACCAGCATGCAATTCAACATATATAAGACATACTAGCATCATCAATTCATCAGAACAACATCATATGCAAAAAGCCCCAAATCTATAGGCATGCTTCCTACACAAGCTAGCTATTCAAGCACAAACTTCCACAACAAGCATGTAATGATCCAACACAAAAACCAACATTCTTATCATCATTCAACATACTTAGGGAGTTCCAAACATCTCCCAAAACATACACATTGGTCCCCCATTGCCAAATTACCAAAAGCTAAAATGTACTAGTAAAACCTTCCATACATTGAGCTCTACTTTCACTTGAATGCTTGCCCTCCTTGCTGCCCTCAAGGTTCTCTAATGTTCTGCATTATTGAGTTAAGAAAACGAAAGAGAGCGTAAGCAAAAGCTTAGTGAGGAATGCTCATAAAAACATTCAATAATGCATTTATAAAACATTTATAAATCATGCTTCGAAACACCAATTGCACATGCTCAAAAGCATACTTAAAAACAAGCATCTCATGCTTCATATCATACATGTCATATTGGCCACAAGTGATAAGTTCCATTTCTTTAAAAACAAGTTCGTCAACTTTCACCCAAGGACTTTTAAACACCTTGGCCCCAAGGACTTTTAAACACCTTGGCCATGGACTTTTAAACACCATGAAAGAGGACCACACAAGGACTTTTAACCACCTTTGTGTCCACATCAAGTTTCACCCCAAGGACTTTTAAACACCTTGGCCCCAAGGACTTTTAAACACCTTGGCCCCATGGACTTTTAAACACCATGGCCCCATGGACTTTTAAACACTATGGAAAGGATCACACAAGGACTTTTAACCACCTTGGTGTCCGTAGCAAGAATCATCCAAGGACTTTTAACCACCTTGATGTTCTTAAGTAAACAAGGCTCACTCAAGGACTTTTAACCACCTTAGTGACCTTAACCTTTTTAAAACATCACTTGCCAATATACATTACTTTCATCATTTAATCCACTGTTTTAAAGCATTAAACCAAGCCATATTCATCATGCATTTAAAAGCATCAAACCACATTTTATCAATGTACAAAAACAAGGAACTCTTACCTAGAGCTTCCTTCATCATATGGCTTACAACAACAGCAAATACCATGCTAAAACATGCTTTCAAAACAGTAATTAAAACATGCAATAAACCACATTGCATCACAACAAAATCATGGCCACCACTAGAGAGTATTTCCGAAAACTTACACTTGAGCTTAGCAAAGTTGTTTAGACTAAAACTAAGCTCCCAAGACATTGGTTTCAAAGCCGAAAACCCAATTTCACACACGCACTCACCGATTCCACTTTGCTTCAAGCCAAAGCACCAAATCAAGCTTCCGGATCAACAACTCTTGGATCCAAAGATGCCTCCCCTGTTTCAACACATCAAAGCAGAGGATTAATGCATCATCATGCATTAATTGCTTCAATGAAAGCACCTAAACTCGCTGCTCTCATCCACACTCCATTTTCGGCCACCAAACACAACCGAAAATGCATCCAAACCACTTCTAAACAAAGCCCAGCCATAAACCAGCAAAGCCACACATCCTTTAACATCATATAACATCTAAAAACAACCTATTAACATCCTTATACCTCCAGCAACATCAGATCCACAAGATCACCTCAAAAACAACCTTGAATCACAAGCTAAACTTAGGAAACTCAACCTATCCGGGATTGCATTAATCAAAACTTAATTCCTTATCAATTTAGAGTTCATTTAACATCAAAAACACATCTCAAATCACGGATTAATCAGATCTAACGAAAATCATCAAAAATCACCAAATCTTGCATTATAAGCCAAGATCCATTTTACGACTTAAAAACCTTTAATAAAACATCAATTAAGGATTGAAAACTTAGGAATTTCAGTAAAGAACTGATAGTTTAGAGGAGAAGGACGTTCTTACCTCCAAACTTGAGTTTCTCCTCTTTTTGGAATCAAAAACCTTGTTGAATCAAGTAGCAAATGGTGAGGTTTTGTAGATATGTTGATTAGGAATCAAAAGAGAGTTGAAAGGAGGGATTTAGGTGAGAAAATCAGATCAAATTCTCTGGAGAGAAAGTGTTTGGGTTGGGAGAAAATGAGAGAAAGAAAATAGGAAAGTTAGTTATCCAAAATAGCCAAATGGCTTTCCCTCCACTTTGAATATGATTTAAAATCAGAATATAGCTTAAAATATCTTAGAAAAATCTGGAGAAACTACTTTTGGATTAATAGCTCCTTAAAGATTCAAAGTTCCAACCCTTTATAAAACAGTCACCAAACTTTCGAAAATTACATTTTGGTCACTAGCCAAAATGTCACCTTTCCAAAACTCATTTTCCAAAATTGCTTTCACAATTCACTTAATTATATTAAAAGATGATTTTAGAACATTTTTTCCATATTTTTAATGCAACCCGAACTAGGCTTTCCTAATTTCACCTTTTAAGATTCGAACAGCACTTTGACCAAAACCGGTCAACGCCTAGACTTCCAAGCCCAAAACCGGGGCGTTACAAAAGTCCTACTCCAATGGTGCTCCGACGATGCACGTCAACCTACTAACATGCGAATGGAAACAACAATTCCAAACGCTGAGCTAACGAAGCTCAATGGATACACTTCCACTCAACCATGCTTCATGTAAATCATAAATATGAGCAGTAGCTAAGAATGATAATCATGATATAAATTATAATAATGGCGCTACCATTAGTAGCCTAAACACATAGCAAAGCAAAGGCATATATTAATTATTCACACATCATACAATACCAGACCAACAAACCTGGAGTGAGGCCCGATGGCATACAACTTCGGGAACGTATACTCTCGGGTGAGGCCCGATGCCACACAGCTTCGTGAACGTACACCCATGCTCAGAATCTCTCATCGAGAATCTTCGAATGAGACGCAGTGCCACACAACTTCAGGAATGTACATTCGAGAAACATCTAACCACGGTGTTGCAACACTCTCCTTGGGTATCCGGATCCCTTCAATCAAATAACTCAACCATGCGAGTGCCCTTACTTGGCACGTTCACACATGATTCACCAAGGATCCCTAATGTTTACTAGTACATACAAGCGATTTCCCTTTTCATTTACCAAGTTGTTAATCATTTAGGCCACACACGGAGTTATAAACTCAACTTCTCAGTTTTACTATTCAGTTTACCCATTAGGAGACCTATTGGACACTAACCCTTGAATTATAGAACCCCCGAACTTAAAATAAAGTTCCTTGGGCAGATTTCCCAACGAGTACCGATACTCGCCTAGGAGTATCAATATGCTCCTTTGAGTACTGATACCCACTTGCGCGTACCGATACCCAGCTTAGCACACTGAATGGTTTTAACCAAACCTCGTACCGATATATGGCGAACGTGTACCGATACGCAATCGGTATCGATACGACCCCACGTGTACCGATACCATTTTTCGCTACTGAAATTCTCAATGGAACAGTGATATCATTACACCCCTATTGGTACCGATACCCCCTTTGCATTTCGTCTGAAAAAGGCTACCTCTTACAAAGAGGTACCGATACTGGTCCACCCAGTATCGGTACGTGAACCCAGATTTTGAATTCTAGGGTTCGAAATCCCTACTAAACACTCCCTAACATGCACAGAAAAGCCCCAAATTAATCCTACAAGTTATAAAAGGTCTATTAGGTGGTTTCCTACCATTTTTACAACATTTTAACACCAAATACGAATTTAGCCATTAAAGGGTATTCAAGCTCTTAAACAACCCAAAATATCAAACCAAGCAAGAAGCAGTCAAATTTCATGATTTCCAGGAAACAAGGGAGTTAGTAGTGTACTAACCTTGGATTAAAGCTAAGAAAGAGGCCCCTAACCACAAGCTTCAAGCCTTGCTCTTCCCTTGGACCTTGGATGCCTCTCCCACCTCTTTCACTACAAAGGGAGGTTGCAAAATGTGTTATAACATTGCTGGGGAATCTAAGCAAGTCAAAACACAGACAAAACTCAAGGATTGAACTCCCAAAACCCAATCTTGTTCTTCCCTACACCCTTACCAAAACCTCTTCCTCCACCATTTCAAGCCATTCTTACATTAAATTATAGATCCTTGATTGATAAATAACTCTTCCTCAATTCCCAAAACGTGATTCACACCACAAAACTCAAAGATTCAACCTTTCTTTTAACTTTGGGGTTGGGAGATGAGAGAATGAGAGGAAGAATAAGACAAGGAGACAAAGGGTGATCTCACCGTACTTACTTTCTGCAGAAAAATTAAACACCCATATTTCCCCTATTTGAAAAGGGTAAACTACACAAATACTCCTCTCTCATCATTCTACACCAAAATTGTCATTCAAAGCTTAAAGCCAACAACAAAAGACGGCTCACTAAAGCTCTCAAAGCCCAACACTTCACCCAAACGCGAAGCCCACACTTCGGGTTAATCTGACTCAGATCTCAAAATTCGGGTCGTTACAGTTTTTTAGTACAATATTAACCCGATTTCCCTGATCTAACGGGCCTAGATTAACCCGGGCTCGCAATCCAATGAATCTTAGTAGCATTTATTTGTTAAATTAATAAAAGACATATGAAACATCAGACATTTTTTTGTGGGATAATGTTGCAGAGAAAATAATGGTTTAATTGAGTGGAATGAAAAATGTGTTACATTTCGATACACAAGTTGTTTAAAAAACATTTATACAATCATTATATTTAAGTTATAAAATTTATAACCTAAACCCCTAGCCTTAACACCTTAAAACTTAAACTTTAAACCCTAAACTCTAAATTCTAACCGTAAACCTTAAAATCTACACCCTACAAACCCTAAACCCTAAACTACAACCTAAACATCTAAACACTAAAATTGAAAGACTTGTGCAAAGTAAAGTTTACACAAGCTTGTGTGTCAAAGTATTTTTCGTGAAGTGGAAAATACTTTAATACACAAGCTAAAGTTTACAAAAATCTTTCAATTTTAGGGTTTTGAGATTTAGGTTGTGGTTTAGGGTTTAGGTTTAAGTTTTAGGGTGTTAATTTTAGAGATTTAGGTTTTAGATTTTATAGCTTAAATATGAAAGGTTATGTAAATTTTTTACACAACTTGTGTATCAAAATATGACCTTTCGTGAAGTAGGGATGATTATACATAAGTCATCGTGTCTGAAAGACGAGATTTAAAATTCGTCGAGAAAAGAGGACAAGTTTTGGGGAAATTGTTATATCTCACATGCATGAAAAGGAAAACTCGTCGTCCCTTTTCAACGATTTTGATTTGACTTTTCCAATTAAATAATTTCCTAAACTCATCCAGTTTTCTCGATGACTTCCCTTAATTACCATAACATCATCCCTAGTTCACAAAATAAATTTTACCCATCCCATATCAACAATCCCCCCCCAAACAATATCCAACTAATTTGGCTAGAATATCGTTGTATTGGAATAATGGAAGAGATTAAGTGTAAATTAAGTTTTATGAAAGAAAAAGGTGTTAGTTTAAGTTCATTAGTATGAAATATATGTGGAGTGGTGACATGATTGAATTCTTTTAGTTGAACGGTGTAAGAAGCTCTTAAACTTTTGAAGAAAAAATAATAATTAAGTTCTTGAACTTTTTGCACCCAATTAAGCACTTGAACTTTTTGCACCCAATTTAACCCTTGAACCAAGAAATTGAATTAATTAAACCTTTTGACCATTAAATATTTACAGTTTTTTCTTTTGATATTACTGACACATGATACACTACAATTATATCATGTTGCTTTTACAATTTTTTTCAATAAATACATTTTTTATAATTTTACAAGTTTTGTAGAATTTTTAAAATAAAAATTCTGAAAATATCAAGTGGAACCACTATGACATGACTCATTGCACCAACAAGTCCAAAAAATGTTAAGATTTAATGGTGAAAATTGATCAAAAGGGTTTAATTGATTCAGTTTATTAGTTCAAGAGCTTAATTGATTCAATATCTTGGTTCAAATGCTTAATTGAGTATAGAAAAAACTCAGCGACTTTATTGATTTCTTTCATAAGTTCAAAGACTTCTTACATCCTAAGCCGATTTTTTAACCAAAAAATCTGTGAAACAAAAAACTGAAATAGGTCAACTTTAGAATTATTTAACGAATACTAAGTTATAAGCCATTTATCAATAGTAATGGTTTTTTACCAATAAGGGTTGAGCGCAATGACAAGACACATTGCACTCTCAAGGAGAGAACCCAACAGTGGCAGATTATGTCTAGGGTGGACACGTGCTCACCATAGAATCTGAATTTTCTTTCATTAGTTATCTGTTTTATTGATTGTGTCAACCTGAAAATTTTATTTGTGTCCACCCTAAAATTTTATTTATCCTGACCTACATATAATTTATAATAAAATACTAATTAAAATGTTCATAATTAGTAACTTATTATTTATTAGGAGTCCACAAACAATTTATTTGAGCCTAGTTCATTTACAACCCTACATAACCCACCTATGAATTTATGTTTATAATTTCCTTTTCTAACATTAGGTTTTGAGTTATATATTAAGTTAATTGAGATTAGAAGTATAAATAAGAGTTTATGATAAATGATTATTTATATTCATTTCGTTGAATCAATTAACAAAGACATTTATTTTTTTCTTGCTTTTTACTGATTGAATATAAATTGGTAATAAGTACAAATTGAGTTGCTTTGAATGCATTTTTATGGCTAGCGTGAATGGTTTGCTTTTATCCCTTTGTTATGTAGGATTTTACTCAATCCCCATGACATGGGAAAGCAAATGTTCGCATAAAATTGTCCACATCATGAAGATGCTATATATGTCTTGTTGAGATGATCAATCATGATAAATGGCCAAGAAGGGGGTGAATTGACAAATAAAAAATTTGGTGGAAGCAATGGAAATGTAAAAAGATTAGGACACAAGAATTTATAATGGTTCAACCTTCTAAACAAGGTTTACATCTACTACCTTAGCTATCCACACTAAGGATTTCTCACTTCTAGTAGATTTGGTTTCCTTTTGAGGCACAAACCCTTAAGACTTATACCCCAAAGTCTTAAGAAAACCCCCACAAAGAAAATACAAATTAAGCAAAGTAAAAATCCTCACAAAGGCTAATTGTTTGCAAAATTCTAGGCTCACTCTAACCCCAATACTTGAACAAAAAGATTACAAATAAGATCATTCAAGTGGGTTATAAAAATTTGACTCCAAAAGCTCAAAGATTATTGGATATGTGCTTGAATGCTTTTGACATGATCAATAGTTTTTGAAGAAGCTTTGGAGACTTGTTTTATACCCCCTTGTTTGATTTCTAACCATTTTGGTAGCTGAGATATTGATTATAGCTGTTGGACTTCATTTTTCCCTCAATAAATGTTGTATGCCAACACTGGATATCGATACATGAGCACTCATATCGGTACCTGCCATAAGAAAAAAGAGTTGTTGTTTGAAGGGGTATCGATACGCGAAAAGATGTATCGATACACGAAGTGCATTTTTACAAAGGGTATCAGTACGGGCCGTACCGTATCGATACCGATTTTGCTCACTGGAATCCTTAAAAGTTTTACACGAAAAACCGTATCTATACGCCTATATAGGTATCGGTACGCATAAACTGATTTCCAAAGTTGTGATTCCAATAAAACTGACAAGCAACGGTCGAGTATTAATTGCAAAAGATTTGGAAAATCTTAACACCTCGTACCGGTACACACAAAGGCTGTATCGATACTCGAAGGCAAATGGGTTCCTAGGTTTGAATGGTGTACTGATACGACTACATGCGTTTCGGTACCCTATAGCCATCAAGTATAAAATGAGATTCCAGTAGCTAAAAACTGTATCGATACGACCTTGGGCATATCGATACTTCTAGACCAATTTGGCTATTTGAGTACGATAAACACTTAGAAAATATTTGGGGTTTTAGATTTTGACTTAGAAAATATTTTATGTTCGAATCCTTGCCAATTTGTGAGTCATTTTGAGTACTTAAAAATTTATCCTTTTTACAAAATAGTCCTTGTATTTCCTTGTTATATCAAAATTAAGTTTAGGTTTTACAATCTCCCCCTTTTTGATATAACAAAACGAAAATAAATTTTTAAGTTTTTTGAAATCACTCCCCATTTCTTTAAGGCTAAAAGATAGTTTATTTTGAAAATCTTTTTGAAAAATTTATCACACTTCTCCCCCTTTTTTTCAGATCAAAATCAATAAGGGAACAATCACAAGATATAAAACACATAACTCCAAAGATAATTGAAACAACTTAAATATTATAAAATTCCAAGCATAATTAAAAGCAACATAAAATATCCAACTTAAAACATAAAACATAATCCAAAAGCATAAAATACTCAAAACATAATTTCATAGGAAATCGAACTAAGAATAAAAGTGCATAAACTCAAATCCTAATAATATGATATGATATGGATGAGATGCAAAGCCTAAGAGTCGTCCTCATCTTCATCATCATCTTCATCTTCCATGCCATTATCTCCAAGAGAATGATCACGCCATTCACCATGAAACGCGATAAGGGTCATGTCCATCGAAGCTTGACGATTCTCAATGGAATTTACTTGAGCATCCAAGGAATTGAAACGAGAATCAAGAGTATCAAACCTTGTGTTCATCTCGGCAAAACGAGTGTCCATGATAACAAACTTCCTATCAAGGTAGGCTATGAAAGCATCAACGGAAGGTTGAGAAATAGGACCAACACGTTCCACAACTTCATATGGTCCAATAAACCTTGTGTTGAGATTTAGAGTGCTCGATTCGTTCAACCGATGTTGCTCACCAAGTGGTGGAGAGGTGAATTTTTGGGTGGATGTGGTGTGGAAGCTTAAATGTAAATGACACAATGATTTTAGAGTGGTTCAACCTTCTAACCAAGGTCTACACCCACAACCTTAGCTTCCCACTAAGGATTTCCAATCAATCCACTATTGATTCGTCCCCTTTTCTAGGCTTAGGAGGAAACCCTTATACACCGATCAAGCTTTCTACCCAAATCCTTGATCAAACCCTCTTTACAAGAGATAAGAAAAGCAAACACAAATCCCTCTAATAGGTGTTTGTTTGCACAATTAAAGCACTCACCCAAAACCTAAAACACTTGAGCAAATTTGACAATTTTGGCTCACTAGTGTTTGTCTATACAAAGAAATGACAATTTAGCTCAAAGACAATTTCTTGATCATTTGTTGATTGACAATTGAAGCATTAACCGTATCTTGATGCTTGAAGGTCCCTTTTATACTTCTTGATGAGTTTATAGCCGTTACTAGCCGTTGGGGTTGATTTGGAGCCGTTGGAGACTTAATTTCCCACCATAAATGCAGTTCTACAGCTCTCTGTATCGAAACGCTCGAACCCATTTCGAAACGCCCTTGTTCAGAACTAGCCTTTGGAGGCTGAAAAAGTCAGGCTGGTTTCGATACCAGTAAGGTGGTTTTGAAACCTACTGGTTTCGAAACTAGCAAGATGGTTTCGATACCACTAGCCATGCATCTGGGTTTTGCTTACTGGAAGACCCCGTATCGAAACACCCAAGGGTGTTTCGAAACGCCTGGAAGGTTTTCTTTAGTTTGGCTTTGAAAAACATGTAAAACCCTTGAAAAACATCCTCTAAACATAGTTTCAAGTTATTTTGACTTTGGAAATAGTTTTGAATTCTTTTTAACTTAGTCCAAAATATTTTTCAATTATTATATCAAAACATTGGTTCTACAATCTCCCCCTTTTTGATATAATAAAACCAACTTGATAAATTGTTTGGAATTCTCCCTCTTTAAATTTAAAAATGTGAATAAAAGATCAAAAATTTGAAATCAATTTGAGCTCCCCCTTATTAGTTTGAAAATTCAATTTTTAAACCATTTCTCCCTCATTTTTTTATATAAAAAAGAATTCACAATACTTTTAAGTTCAAAATAACAATAGAGGTAAACAAAATGACAAAAATAAGAATTTGTTTTTTTAAATGGCTCCCCCTTACTTAAAGCATCATAAGAATGTTAGTCCAACATATATGATAATCTAGTTGAATTAAAAGAAAAATAAAACAAATAAGAGCAAAAACAACTAGATTTTACCACACTTGAATCCAAGGGAGGATGTGAAGCCTTCCTTCTTCAAGTGTTCTTCCTTGTGTGCATGGAGCTCCCCCTCAAAGTTTGACTTGTTGATCACTCTCCATCACACCTAGCAAAAGACAATCAAGTGATTTTTGGTATCCAAATTGCTTTGGATCCATAAACGTTAGTAGCACAAAACTTAGTCCCCTTAGGAATCCATTTTTCAATTTCATCCTTTTTAATTGAAGTATTAAGTCCTTTTGGGACCCAAATACTTCTAAAACATTTTCCTTTTACAAATCTAAGGGCACTAGATTGTCTTACATAAAAATTTGATTTTCCAAAATCATTTTTCTTTTGAAGTTCATTGGAAATCAAATCTTTTTCTTTTTGAACTTTAAGAAGCAAATTTTGTAAATCATAACATTTTTGTTCAAAATCTTTCAATTTTGCTTCAAGTTCAAGATTTGTTTTGGAAAGAAAATCATTCTCATTTTTTATTTTTGAAATCAACTTTTTGTTCTTGGAAAATGATGCCTTGAATTCCAAAAGCAAATCATCATAGGCATCTTGCAACTCATCAAATGTATATGAATTTGAAATAGATGAGTTAGAAGTTACCTCCCCCCATTGAGGGCCATCAAGCATAGGTGGGCTACTTCATCATCGGTGGAGTCTTCATCGCTCCATGTGGCCACATATGCTTGCTTTGAAGATGATCCCCTCTTGTTGGACTTGTGGGATTCCTTCATTTTCTTCCTCGATTCATACTTGGAATTTTCCATTTCTCTCTTCATGAACCGAGCAAATTTGTTGAAGAGATATGCCATCTCTTCATCTTCACTTTCCTTCTCACTTGATTCAACATGATGGCATGTGGAGGATTTTAGAGCAATGACATTAGTGTTGATGCCAAGCCCCTTGAGCTTCTTCTCTCCCATAGCTCTAATTTCTTCCCTCTTCTTCTCATCCTCTTTGTTCATTTTCATGATTTGATGAGTGAAGAGTGACCCCATGAGTTCATCAAGCTTCAAGGTCTTCAAATTTTTTGCTTCGATGATGGCGGTCTTCTTTGAGTCCCACGACTCGGAAAGTGAGTAGATGAGCTTTCGAACAAGCTTTTCCTCCGGGATGGCTTCTCCATAGCCTTTGAGACCATTGGTGATAGTAGAGAACCTATCAAACATCTTCTCGATGTTCTCTTCCAGATCCATTTTGAAGTTCTCATACTCTAAGGTGAGGAGCCCAATCTTGGTCTCCTTAACTTCATCGGTTCCCTCGTATGTAACTTCAAGCTTGTCCCATACCTCCTTAGCACTCTCACAAGAAGACATCTTCTCATAGATGGTTGGGCTAAATGCACAAAAGAGGATGTGCAAGGCTTTGCAATTTAGCTCTATCTTCTTGCGATCGTCGGCACTCCACTCCGCTTTGCTTCGTTGAGGCACGAACGAACCATCTTCAACTATGTCACATAGTTTGTAGTCTCTTGACTTTATGAAAAATTTCATCTTGGTCTTCCAATGGGCATAGTAGGTTCCGTCGAAGAAAGGCGGTTTTCGATGGATTGCGCCATTTGAGCCGGATGGTGAAATGATGATCGAGCTTGTCAGATCTTCTCAATAGGATGTGAATCCTCTTCGATTGAGCCAAGCTCTGATACCAATTGTTGAGATTTAGTGTGCTCGATTCGTTCAACCGATGTTGCTCACCAAGTGGTGGGGAGGTGGATTTTTGGGTGGATGTGGTGTGGAAGCTTAAATGTAAATGACACAATGATTTTAGAGTGGTTCAACCTTCTAACCAAGGTCTACATCCACTACCTTAGCTTCCCACTAAGGATTTCCAATCAATCCACTATTGATTCGTCCCCTTTTCTATGCTTAGGAGGAAACCCTTATACACCGATCAAGCTTTCTACACAAAGCCTTGATCAAACCCTCTTTACAAGAGATAAGAAAGGCAAACACAAATCCCTCTAATAGGTGTTTGTTTGCACAATTAAAGCACTCACCCAAAACCTAAAACACTTGAGCAAATTTGACAATTTTGGCTCACTAGTGTTTGTCTATACAAAGAAATGACAATTTAGCTCAAAGACAATTTCTTGATCATTTGTTGATTGACAATTGAAGCATTAACCGTATCTTGATGCTTGAAGGTCCCTTTTATACTTCTTGATGAGTTTATAGCCGTTACTAGCCGTTGGGGTTGATTTGGAGCCGTTGGAGACTTAATTTCCCACCATAAATGCAGTTCTGCGGCTCTCCGTATCAAAACGCTCGAACCTGTTTCGAAACGCCCTTGTTCAGAACTAGTCGTTCGAGGCTGAAAAAGTCAGGCAGGTTTCGATACCAGCAAGGTGGTTTCGATACCACTAGCCCTGCATCTGGGTTTTGCTTACTGGAATACCCCGTATCGAAACACCTAAGGGTGTTTCGAAACGCCTAGAAGGTTTTCTTTAGTTTGGCTTTGAAAAACATATAAAACCCTTTAAAAACATCCCCGAAACATAGTTTCAAGTTATTTGGACTTTGGAAATAGTTTTGAATTCTTTTTAACTTAGTCCAAAATATTTTTCAATTATTATATCAAAACATCAGTTCTACACCTTGGACTAAGTTTACACTTACGTCCAAACCTCATCACCCTCTTCCAAGGTGACACTTTCAAAAACACGCGATCACCAACCGCGAACTCAATCTCCCTACGCTTCAAATCCGCATAGGATTTCTGTTGATCTTAGGAAGCTTTTGGACTATCAAAAATAAGCTTCACTTTTTCATTTGTGCCTTTCAACACATCAAGCAAGGAAACATGCTTTTCCCCAACCTCAGCCCAAATCAAAGGTGTACGACACGTTCTACCATACAAAGCCTCATATGGCGCCGTTTGTATACTAGCTTCATAACTTTTATTATACACAAACTATACCAAAGGCAACTGTTTCTCCTAGGTTCCTTGGAACTCAATAACACAACATCTCAATATATCTTCCAAAATCTGAATCACACGCTCAGATTGACCATCCGATTGGGGATGATACGAAGTGCTGAAATTCAATAGTGTACCCAAAGCTCGATGCAAACACTCCCAAAACCTCGCTATAAACCGTAAATCTCTATCCGAAACTATGGACTTGGGCACTCCATACAACCGTGCACCCAAAGCTTCCATCAACTTCTCGAAAGCTCGTTGTCTATCTTCCGTCCATTCAAAGTGAACATTCTTTTGCAACAACTTAGTTAACGGAGTAGCAATCTTTGAAAAACCATCCACAAACCTATGGTAATAACCAGCCAACCCAAGAAAACTACGGACTTCCGTTACATACTTAGGTTTCTTCCAACTTATCACCTCCTCAATCTTATGTAGATCAACTCAAATACCCTTGGCTGACACAACATGTCCAAGAAAGATAACTTCTCTAAGCCAAAACTCACATTTACTCAACTTGGCATACAACTGGTTATCCAACAAAGCTTGCAACACAATCTGCAAATGTTTATCATGATCCTTCTCGGTACGAGAGTACACAAGGATATCATCAATAAACACAACCACAAACTGGTCTAAAAATTTATGGAACACACGATTAATCATATCAATGAATGCAACATGCGTATTCGTCAAACTAAACGGTATCACCAAAAACACTTAATGCTTGTACCTCGTACGAAAAGCAGTCTTAGGCACATCTACATCCTTTACTTTCAACTGATAATACCAAGACCTCAAATCAATCTTAGAAAACCCCGAAGCACCTTGAAACTGATCAAACAAATCATCAATCCTTGGCAAAGAGTACTTATTATTAATCGTCAACTTGTTCAGTTGCCGATAATCAATACACATTGGTATTGTGTCATCCTTCATTTTCACAAACAATATCGGCGCACCCTGTAACCCCCTCGTCCCGGTCTGGCCGGATGACCGGTCCGAGTGAGCTACACGGGGGAAACCGAGTGAAAACTCCCTAAGGAATTCCCCCTCGGTTAGCAACCCTATTTTTTTCATTTTAAATCTTGTCTAGATGAGTATTTAATCCTATGTGATCATACAGCGGAACAACATTCACGAGGCATACAAACGAACTCAGCCCAACATCTTACAGCCTAATTTTAAGCTTTAACTACAGGCGGTATCGATACCCTTAAGGGGTGTATCGATACCCCTTGACTAGGTTTAAGCTTTAACTGCAGGCGGTATCGATACACTTAAGGGGTGTATCGATACCCCCTTGACTATGCCAACTGGTCAAAGTCAACCTGTAGAGACTGTATCGATACACCCAAGGAGTGTATCGATACCCTCCCCAACGGTTGACTTCCCACAGTCAACGCTAAGATGACGGTATCGATACACTAGAGGCCGGTATCGATACCGAAATGGACAGTAGCTCCAGTGACCAAAATGGTATCGATACACCCCTCAAGTGTATCGATACACGAGGCCTGAAACAAGAAGGTGGTATCGATACCGTACCAACCGTATCGATACCCCTGCACTGCAAAACCTCCCAAACTCAGCAAAAACGATCAAGACTCGAGTGTAAATGCAATTTAAGACTTCCCTAGCCCCAACCAAACATTCTCACAACATTTACATACCACTTTATAGCCATACAAGCACCCAATATGTATAAACATCACGAAAATCATGCAATAGACCCAAGATGGCATTCAAGCATTCAAAGTTCATCCTTCAACACTCAAACATAAAGACAACCTCAAAAGGCACATGACCAACACACAAGGTAAACAATTTAGACATGGTTACAATCCAAACATAGCATCATCAAGCGAATCAAAACAACATAATTAAGGAGTCTAAACATGCTCCTAAACGACCAACAATAGCACAAATCAACAACACCTATCCCATTGCTTTACTATTACAATCTTTAAATTTAACTATCATACTTGAACTAACCGTAAGCAACACTTGGAGACCTTTCTTTGCCTTTGCCACCCTCAAGCTATTGATCTGCATTGTCGAACAAAAGAGAGCGTAAGCATAAAAGCTTAGTGAGGGTAAGCTCGTAAAACAAACCTCGACAATGCAGGGTCCAAGCACGAGCTACAACCAAGATAAAATGCATGATCTTACCTCCGATCCACACGATCCATAATTATAAATGATGCATGACCATATATTCAACATCATGTCATGCTCCACATGTTTAAATCCACAACATATGAAATCACACATATTAAACCATGTTAGCAACACATCCCAAATCACATTAGCTCACAATTAATCACATAATGGCAACATAAACCGCAATCCGTATTGGCACCTAGCTATGACTCGAATACGCGGATAACTGTTGGAACTCACATCCAACAACACAACCATTACCTGACGGTGGGATTACACTCATCACCGTTCACGCGGAGGGGATTCCACTCATCCTCACGCCTCATTTCATGCGGAGGGGATTCCACTCATCCTCACGCCCCGTCGATGGGATTCCACTCATCATCAACTAATATAAATACAATTTCCGGGCGTACCCGTACTCCTCCTTGGTGACTCAACGCCACCAAGGCCACGCGCGAATTTAGACTCATGTGTGCACACTAACATCCTAATGATCGATCATTTGTACCCAAGCATACTAGTGCCAATACTACACATTTCAATAATCTTTCACAATATCATTTTATAATAACTTCCGTGCTTAGCACGTACTCACCATGACTCACCGTCATGCACAAACCACATTTCCATGCCTAGCATGTACTCACCATGATCCCCGGATCATACAAACACCTCATAATATCATTTCACACGTCAACACCACATGTACATCATTAACAACCATATCACATCATATTTTACACATGTGTATAACCATATCATATCTATCATCAACATGCATATAACAATGCATCAAACATGCCTCAACATACATGTATACAACATATACATAATCAACACCATCACAATTTAACACGAGGCATATACAACCGTTAAAGAGTGCAACCAAAGTCTCTAATCAAAGTTTGGGATTAGGCTACCACTCTAATCCCAACTCTAGGTGGTTTTACCAAGCCCATCCTAGGTTCACATGCTTGAACCAAATACTCAAAACCATTTTAAAAATATTTAACCACTCACCTACACCTCCAAGCTCAAGTACCAAGCAACCATAGTCTTCAATTCCCAGATTTGCTCCCAAGGCTTCACCAACCCAAAACCTCGCTTCTAATCACCTCAACACAAGCAAAACAACCTCAATCAATTCAAACATCAAAGTGGCTAACCCGTAATACAATTTAAACATCAAACCCAACATTTCAAGTCATGATCAAACCCCGACTTTATCAAATCCTAGCAGCCCATAAACCTTGACCAAAACTCAAGTTTCCAACACATTTTATACTCACAAATGATTGCTAAATCCAGCCACAACATCAACCCATAGGTGCAAGCCATGCTCCAATAATTTCCAACCCAAACAATCACTAAAATTCTCATTTTCGTACTCCTATTTTACCCAGCAGAAAATTCCATTTCCAAACCTCCAAATGACTCTCAAATGATCCCAAAACATCCTCATAATGTAGGTAGACCAACAGCCCTTCAATTTCAACCTTAAACCTCTCAAAAACCCAAGTTTTAATACCTTAAAATTTGCCCTAAGACCGTACTACGGATTTTCATCCAAATTCAACCAAATTGATATATGTTACACCTTTTAACATGATTAACTAAAGCCCCAACTCAATTTTGTGAAACAAAATGAAAACCCCCATAAAAACCCAAACTTGAATCAAACCCTAATTTTCAAAACTTCATATTTTTGAAATCTAAAACCATGGGTAGATAGAGGATAGAAAGGAGAGTAAGAAAATGATTTTACCTTTCAAAAACACCTTGAATTGAGGTTGCAATCCAATGAAATAGTAACCAAGCTTTGAGAGGGTTTTGGAGAGGGTTTGGGGTGTTTAACATTAAAGATGGGAAAGGTGAGAAAGATGACAACTTTATTTTAAAGTTGTCTTGCTTTTTAAAACTTTTGGGTCCAATTACAACATTGGTCCCTCCCCTCTTTATTAAAGCTCAATTACATCACAATTTAGGTTGAATTGTTTTAATTTAATTTTATTGACCCGGACTTCCAACCCGACTAACTCCCAGCCCCAAAACACGGGTGTTACACACCCCAAGGTGAAACACTAGGCCTAATAAACACTCGACCAAGCAACTACTGAAGTTGCGTCTTCTACTCCTTCAACTCTTTAAGATCCATTCGATAGGGAGCAATAGACACTAGAGTCATTTTCATACAACTCAATGCTAAACTCAGCTTCTCTATTTGGCGACAAACCAGACAATTCCTCCAGAAATATAGCTAGAAACTCACAAACCGTACGTATGTCCTGTTCACGCACTTTCTTAGTTCCCGAATTCATAACATATGCTAAGAAAGTCTCACAACATGATTCCATCAAACGACTCGCTTCTAGAGTCGTAGCAGCATTGGACAAGAATTTAACATTCTCACCCACAATTACCACTTCGTAGTCATCAGCAAGTTTCAAGGTAACTCGCTAGGTCTCAAAATCAATCACAGCTCTATGTTCGGACAACCAATCCATACCAAGGATCACATAAAAACCATAGAAAGGCAACTCCATTAAATCAACCGCAAACACATTACCTTGAACATATAAAGGACATCTCCTAAACAACCTTCTGGTAAATATCGTTTCACCAAAAGAACTAGTTACTTGCATTCCCACATCTAACACCTCAATAGGGATATCAAGCAAATGTGCATTCTCACTCAAGATGTATGAATGCATAGAACAAGAATCAATCAAAGAAAATAATGGCAAGGATTGCGAAGTGAATGTACTTGCAATCACATCAGTGTCATTGTGTCCTTCGTGATATGTTGTTGAGATGTTCAGTGCTCGATTCCTTCAACCTTTCTTGCTCGTCAAGTGGTGGAGAAGTGGAATTTTGGGTGTAAGAGGTGTGGAAGCTAAAAAGATTAAGGACACGATGATTTATAGTGGTTCAACCTTCTAACCAAGGTCTACATCCACTAACTTAGCTTCCCACTAAAGATTTCCAATCAATCCACTATTGTTTCGTCCCCTTTTCTAGGCTTAGGAGGAAACCCTTACAAACCGATCAAGCTTTCTACCCAAAGCCTTGATCAAACCCTCTTTACAAGAGATAAAAATACGCAAACTCAAATCCCTCTAATAGGTATTTTTTTGCACAATAAAGCTCTCACCCAAACCTAAAACACTTGAGCAATTCTAACAATTTTGGTTCACTAGTGTTTGTCTATACAATAAATTGACACTTAAGTACTCAGACAATTTCTTGATCATATGTTGTGTTACAATTGAAGAATTAACCATTACTAGATGCTTGAAGGTCCCTTTTAAACTCCTTAATGAGTTTGTAGTCGTTACTTGTCGTTGGGGTTGAATTGGAGCCATTGGAGACTTAATTTCCCACCATAAAAGTAGTTTTGTAGCTCTCCGTTTCGAAACGCTCGAACCCGTTTTGAAACACTCTTGAAATAGAAAGAGTCGTTGCAGTCTGATGCAGCACCCGTATCGAAACGCTGTTAGCCGTATTGAAACGCCCGTATCGAAATGCCTGTCCTCGTATCGAAACGTTCTGCATTTAAAAGGTAGTTGGGAAATGGCCGTTGGGGGTTTATATCCGTTGAGGTCAATGCCACATAGGCATACCGAAACGGTAGAGGCCGTATTGAAACGCAATGTAAAATCTTACTCAGATAAAATCTCGTTTCGAAACACTTTGACATTGTAAAGACATGTATCAAAACACCTAGGGGTGTTTCAAAACACCTGGATGGTTTTGTTGAACGTGGCTTGGAAAACATGTAAAAACCTTTTAAAACATCTCCTAAACATAGTTTCAAGTTGTTTGGACTTTAGAAATGGTTTTGAATTCTTTTTAACTTTGTCCAAAATATTTTTCAATTATTATATCAAAACATTAGTTCTACAATCTTTTCCTTTTTGATATAATAAAACCAACTTGAAAAATTGTTTGGGATTCTCCCCCTTTAAGTTTAAAAATGTGAATAAGAGATAAAAAATTTAAAATCAAGTAAAGCTCCCCCTTATTCATTTGAAAATGCAATTTTTCAAACCAAACTCTCCCCCTTTTTATTATATCAAAAAAGAATTCAAAAGAAATTAATTTCAAAATAACTTAGGAGGTTTGAAAAGATAACAAAATTAAGAATTGTGGTTTTAAAATGGCTCACCTTTACTCAAAGCATCATCATAGAATGCTAGTTCAACATATATGATCATCTAGTTGAAATTAATAAAAATAAATCAAATAAAAAAAGAACTACTAGATTTTACCACACTTGAACCCAAGGGAGGATGTGAAGCCTTCCTTCTTCAAGTGTTCTTCCTTAGTGTGCATGGAGCTCCCCCTCAAAGTTTGACTTGTTGATCTCTCTCCATCACACCTATCATAAGACAATCAAGTAATTTTTGGTATCCAAATTGCTTTGTATCCATTGACGTTAGTAGCACAAAATTTAGTTCCCTTAGGAATCCATTTTTCAATTTCATCCTTTTTAGTTGAAGTACTTAGTTATTTTGGGATCCAAATACTTCTAAAACATTTATCGTTCACAAAACTAGGGGCACTAGATTGTCTTACATAAAAGTTTGATTTTCCAAAATTATTTTTCTTTTCAGGGTCTTTGGAAATCAAATCCTTTTCTTCTTGAACTTTATGAAGCAAATTTTGTAAATCAAAACATTTTTGTTCAAACTCTTCGAGTTTTGCTTCAAGTTCAATTTTGGTTTTAGAAATCAAACCATTTTGAATTTTCAACTTTGAAATCACTTTCTTGTTTTTCAAAATGTGAATTTTAAACTCTAAAACCAAATCGTCATAGGCATCTTGTAATTCATCAAAAGAATATGAACATGAAGTAGATGAATTAGAAGTTACCCTTGAATCTTCTTCGATGGCCATAAGAAAAAGGTTGGCTTGTTCATCGTCAGTGGAGTCTTCATCACTCCAAGTAGCCACATATGCCTTCTTCTTATGGCTTGAAGTGCTTGCCCTCTTCTATTTCATGGATTCTCGATCAAGCTCTTTCAAGGCTTTCTTCATGTAAGGGGCATACATCTTGAAGAGATGAACTATCTCTTCTTCTTCGTCATCATCCTTTTCACTTGAATCTACGTGATGGCAAGTGGAGGATTTTAGAGCAATGTCATTTGTGTTGATTTCAAGCCCTTTAAGCTTCTTCTCCCCCATAGCTCTAATTTACTCCCTTTCCTTCTCATCTTCTTTGTTTTTCTTCATTATTTGATGAGTGATAAGTGACCCCATAAGTTCATCAAGCTTCAAGGTCTTCAAATCCTTAGCTTCGATGATGGCGGTCCTCTTTGAGTCCCATGACTCGGGAAGGGAGCAGATGAGCTTTCGGAGAAGCTTCTCTTCTGGGATGACTTCTCTATAGCCTTTGAGACCATTGGTGATAGTGGAGAACCTATCAAACATCTTCTTGATGTTCTCTTCCGGATCCATCTTGAAGTTTTCATACGCTAGGTTGAGGAGCCCGATCTTGGTCTCCTTTACTTCATCGGTTCCTTCGTATGTGACTTCAAGCTTGTCCTATACTTCCTTGGCACTCTCACAAGAAGACATCTTCCCATAGATGTTTGGGCCAAATGCACAAAATAGGATGTGCAAGGCTTTGCAATTAAGCTCCATCTTCTTGTGATCATCGGCACTCCAATCCGCTTTGCTTCCTTGTGGCATGAACGAACCATCTTCTACTATGTCCCAAACTTTGTAGTCCCTTGACTTTATAAAGAACTTCATTCTCGTCTTCCAATGGGCATAGTGGGTTCCGTCGAAGAAGGGCGATTTGTAGATTGATTGCGCCATTGAGCCGGTGGTTTGTAAAAATGATCGAGCTTGCTGGATCTTCTCAATGGGATGTTAATCCTCTTTGATTGAGCTAAGCTCTGATACCAATTTTTGGGATGTTCGGTGCTAGATTCCTTCAACCGTTCTTGCTCGCCAAGTGATGGAGAAGTGGAATTTTGGGTGTAAGAGGTGTGGAACCTAAAAAGATTAAGGACACGATGATTTATAATGGTTCAACCTTCTAACCAAGGTCTACATCCACTACCTTAGTTTCCCACTAAGTATTTCCAATCAATCCACTATTGATTCGTCCCCTTTTCTAGGCTTAGGAGGAAACCCTTACAAACCGATCAAGATTTCTACCCAAAGCCTTGATCAAACCCTCTTTACAAAAGATAAAATACGCAAACTCAAATCCCTCTAATAGGTATTTATTTGCACAATAAATCTCTCACCCAAACCTAAAACACTTGAGCAAATCTATCAATTTTTGCTCACTAGTGTTTGTATATACAATAAATTGACACTTAAGTACTAAGACAATTTCTTGATCATATGTTGTGTTACAATTGAAGCATTAACCATTACTAGATGCTTGGAGGTCCCTTTTATACTCCTTAATGAGTTTGTAGCCGTTACTAGCCGTTGGGGTTGAATTGGAGCCGTTAGAGACTTAATTTCCCACCATAAATACAGTTCTGCAGCTCCCCGTTTCGAAACGCTTGAACCCATTTTGAAAAAATCTTGAAATAGAAAGAGCCATTGCAGTCTGATGCAGCACCCGTATCGAAACGCTGTTGGCTGTATTGAAACACCCGTATTGAAACACATGTCCCCGTATCGAAATGTTCTGCTTTTAAAATGTAGTTGGGAAATAGCTGTTGGGTGTTTATGATCGTTGAGGTCAATGCCACATAGGCGTATCGAAACGGCAGAGGCCGTATCGAAACGCTATGCAAAATCTTACCCAGATAAAAGCCCGTTTCGAAACACTTTGACACTGTAAAGACCTGTATCGAAACATATATGGGTGTTTCGAAGCACCTGGGTGGTTTTGTTGAATTTGGCTTTGAAAACATGTAAAAACCTTTTAAAACATCCCCTGAACATAGTTTCAAGTTGTTTGGACTTTAGAAATTGCTTTGAATTCTTTTGAACTTTGTCCAAAACATTTTTCCAATTATTATATCAAAACATTAGTTCTACATATGTGTACACCCTCACAGGACCACAACCACTCTCAGGGTGAATCGCCACTACATGAGCTACGACCCTCTGATCATCCTCCCTACGCTGTAAATTACCACGACCGCGCCCACGACCTCGCTGTGGTACAACAACAGGTACCCTGACTTGACCACCTCTAGCTAACAACGAACAATCACGTCTCAAATGATCATCCGATCCACAACTCCAACAAGAGTTAGCCATCATAGCCGCAGGAGATTGCCCTTCTCGAGCCAATCGCGAACAATATCACCTCATACGCTCACACGATCCATATATCTAACAACAGGTAAAAGTCAGTCTAGCCTGAGCACCTTGACCATGTGCTCCACGCCCAACACTTCCTCTGCCACACTTCGCATTAGGGTGACACTTCTTTTCACGTTGCCTCTTATATTGTCCACCACCATAACCAAAATCTGCAGCTCTCTTACCCGAGCTAGAACCATTCACGCGAGATGACAAGCCCAAACTCTGTTCAATATCCTTAGCTCGCGTCACCAACACATCATAATCTGTGTAATTAGAGGCCAACATGAAAGTCTTCACTTCTTGCACCAGACCATAATGAAAACAGTCACAATGATGCCTATCACTCGATACCAACTCAGGAGCATAGTGGCTCAAATGAACAAGCTAAACCTTATTCTCAGCTGCAGTCATACTACCCAGAACCAAAGACATAAATTCACATTTCTTAGCATCCAAGTATCTAACTCGTAGATACTTCTTCTTAAAAGTAGCTTGAAAGAACTCCCAGTTCACTTCATTAGGCTCCATAGCCACAGTTACAGTCGTCCACCAACTAAGCATCGCCTTGCAACAGCGAAACAACATATCCCAGCTTATGTGCATCATTACACACCATTTGTTTCAAAATCTGAATCGTACTGGCCATCTAGGACTCGGATGCCTCAGGCGACAAACCACGATACTCAACACTGCCCAAATTACACAAGCATTCTAACGGTAACCTCGTTTGCCCAGCAGCTGGTGCTTGCACTTGCACTCCAGCAACAGCAGCCTGGAATGCTCCAGTCATCACCTAAACCAAAGGCGTCAAATCACCCAACACTGGCCCAGCTTGCTCAGGTTGTACTCGCTCTTCACCCTTAGGTGAATTAGGTGGAGGAGGTAGATTCCCTCCGGGAGGTACCTTGTTCACCTGATTTCCCTACCTTCTGACAACAGTGATCGTACTAGATCGCAACTCTTTCCTCGGTCCCATTGTGCTATTATGATTAAGGCATGGTAATAAACCAAAAGAAAATAATCAGGATAACTTCAAGCAAGAAACCAAGACTTCCAATTCAAATCAAAACATTTCAAACTATAGTAATAAGGCAATGGGTATCCCAATTTTTCCCAATATGGAATAAAGCAATTAACACACATATTGCAAATATCGTGCACAACAACCAACAAGATTCAACTCACAACAACTTGTATATAACAATCACCGTGCAAAGCAAACGATAGTGAACAATTCATAATTGGCATCATGTCAACTTACCAACATCTTACCAATATTCCAATCTTTCGAAACTTGGCTCTGATACCACCAAATGTAACCCCCTCAACCCAACTTGGATATGAGACCGAACGGATCGGGTCACACAGGGAATATTGAAGTAAACCGAGAATATTTACCTCAATAAACGACCCTATTTTTTCCTTTATCTTCCCTAGATGAACATTAGTACCATAAGTGATAGATTCGCAGCAGAAGATACATCAACTCAATCATACATCGATTCTGCCTTTTGTGGCTCGATCTGTACTGGCAAGAAATGTCTATAATGATCGTCTGTGATTTGGGTTAAGCTATTGGATTTGAATTTGGACAAAGAACTTGAGATGAATCATGCTTGTGAAATTGAAGATCTGAATTAGATTGAGAATAAATGTTTGATTATGTAAGATGACCGATATAAGATCACATGTTAGGCTATTCGGTGATAATAATTGTGTTTGAAAATGTTCTAGTGGAAATATAATAATAGTAGTGTGAGTTTAAAACAAAGATTTTTGTGAACGTGGTGAAAGTGTAAATTCTATGGTGACTTTTTGTATACGAAGGAAATAGTTTCATGAATATCATGCTGAGGGTAAGTGATATTCGCTCGGGACTTTGGTTATGTTTGGCTAGCGTAAGGAAAGATATCTCCTTGAAGTTGAGGCATAGTAAATAGTTATGTATCACATCTGACTGAAATTTGATGTTTACACTCTGATTTTGGGAAGTTTTGTTGGAGGCCTTGAGTACTCGACTAAGTTTCAGATATAATTTTTGATCCGTAAATTGATGGTCTACCTAGTAAAGTAATTCAGATTCTAGAGGATATACTTTTGGGTTGTATGATTAACTTCTGTTGTAATAGGGGAGTTTCAAATCCCTGACTGAACTTGTTTATAATAAAATTTGTGAGACAAGTGTTTCCCTGGCACCGTATGAAGTTCGATATGGACTCAAATAGTGTATTCTGATTAATTGGTCTAAGATGCATAATAGAATGACTTTGGTTCCAAAGACTGTACTAGATTGATTTGTGGTTGTCTGAAAAGGGTCTCGAGAAACTATGATAGTCTAGTGGACAGGTTTTAGAACACGAATGGATGAAAGAGCACTTTTTGCATTTTTATGACCCTGGTAAATTTCAAGGACGAAATTTTCTTTTAGAGGGGGATAGTTGTAACACTCCGACTTTTGGAAAAAATGATGAAGTGATAAGTGTGAATGTAGATGTTTGAACCTGTAACTCCTTTACTTGGTAAGCTTGTGCCTTAGCCATTTGAGCTAAGGCTATCTTTGGTCTTGCCTTACCATGGCCTTCTTATAACCTAATATGTTTTAGAGGTAACCTCTAATAAAGGATAATTTGACCCCTTTACCTACCAAAAAAAAGATAGATGAATGCCAAAGAAAATATCTAGAACCCCTTTTGTCTCCCTCTCTGCCCCGACCTCTCACCTACCCATTCCTCCGTCCAAGTTTCTACCACCGTGATCCGCCCGTCCATGGTGTGCACCACCACCACCGGCGTGTTCTCCGTCAGGTTGCGAACTCAGGGCCATCAGCCACTCGTCGCGAACGACCGCCACTCGTTGTAGGTGTTCGAATGAAGGTTCTTCTGGGACCTCAATCAGCGCCTTCTATTTTTCACCGGTTTCAGCCATCCGCCGCTCGTTCGACACACTAAGGCCATCGTTACACTCCTGGTGTTGGGGTGAGCAAAACCTGACCATCTGATCGTCCGTCTGTTAACGTTTCGAAGGTCATTAGAATCTCGGGGATAACAAGTTAGTTTCCCCTTCGCCGCCGTGATTTCTGCCTCTCCACCCCTCAGTAAGCTTTAGAAACTTAAATGTTTATGTTTTTTCCATCTTCGACATCCTTCAGTGGCGTTTTTGGGCTATTTAGAGCCGCGAGTGATGAGCACGCGCCATCTGGGGGAGAAGTCCCGCCACTGTGGTTGGTTCCCCATTGAACCGAGCTGGTTCAAGTAAGAACCGGTATGGCCAGAACCGACTCAACACCCCAAACCGATCCAATAACAAATTGGATCTATTATTTTTGTGTTTGGGCCGGCCTATTTGCTAAGGCCCGACAACCTTATAGCCCTAAATCCAAATCAGTCCAAGCTCAAGCATGTGAACCCGATTCTGACCCGACCCGTAGACACGACCCGTTTGCCCGACTTGAAAACCCGTTGATCGAGTCAACTCAGTGAGTCAACCAGTTGATCGAGTCAACTCAGTGAGTCAACCTGGCCGAGTTGACTCAGCCGATCAACCCAATTGCAGTGACGTCAATGTTGACTTTGACCCAGAAAGTCAAATTTTCCGAAAAGTCATATTTTATGTTTTTCGACGTCCTGAGTTCGTTTTTGAAGCCTGTTTTGCAAAATTCTGACCCGAATGCCTTTGAAACTTACTTTGAACCCGAGAGTGCATGAGTTAAATATTCAGTATAATAGTAATGTAAATGAGGACTAATTAAAGGTATTGTTTTATTAAAGGTATCCATATATCTCCGTATCCGAAATGTTATAGGACATCGAATTCGGGTTCGAGTGCAATCGAATTTGGTATCATGAATTGACCGATGCAGCTTGGAGTTAAGGTAATACATTACTACCTCTTGTATGCTTTATGAATATGTTGGTATTCGATAAATTACACATAGTTATACTTTAGTGTTCTTGCAACTCTGCTAAGTTGGTTGTTCATGCAATAAAAGAATGGTAATTTGGATACGACCGAACTATTAGAAAGAGATGTTTAATAGACTGAAAGGCTCTTGAGTTTAGTAAGTGATTAACAAGGCAATTTTCTCCTTATCTACTTAATAGTGCTAAAAGATTTGATATAGGAAAATTTTCATGAATAAATGACGATAATGCCCTTGAGATGTAAGAATAACTAAAATACCCTTGACAATAGAAGCGGTCTAAATTTACGTTAGGTCTAGGAAATCAACTGATTCATTTGGAAACCTCGTCTTGCTCGAGAAGTTAGGCTAACAAAGCTTAAACCTTTGAATTTTTAAAGTACTTGGAATTTCTTGAATTTTGAATAAGTGTCTGAAGATAGGTCTACGGAAAACCATTTGTATGTCTTGGTTAGTTATCATGGTTGAATTGATGTTTGAATTTTCGTAGCACGTTTAGTGGTTGATTGTGAGAGTGTCTTGCTTTGTCATGCAATGAAGTCTATTTTGAGAAATGAATACTTATGACGTATCTATCCGGTTGAGGGGTAAGTAATGTATTGATGGGTTACGATTAATTCAAAATGATTCAGAAACCTGATGAGCAACTAGAATTCTTGAATCATGTGCATCATTGTTTATACCTTGTTGGTCTAAATTACCAATTTACCCTTGAAGGTCAAAATGACCATAATATCCTCGAAGGTTGTAACGTTTGTTTTTGCTCACGATATATCTGAAATCCCAATGATCATGATGCACCAACTTCTGATGTTGATTCGATCCTTCTTATCGAACTCCCCTATTCGTAGGGACATCCTTCTGAAATCAGTCCAAAATTGTTAGATGTAATCTTTCTGACATCTATAGAGTACCTCTAAGAAATGAATAGGGTCATAAAGCGCGTACCATGTATCTGTAAATACTTTATGTTCTAAACCAAGACCATATGCTTAAAATTTAAAAATATTATACTATAATACGAAAGGAAAGCAATTCCATAGTTTATAACCTCCGATATGGAAAATATATCTGATATGTGACATTGAATACGATATAATAATAATAAAATAAAATTTAAAATCTATCTTTTGGTATAAAAATAGATTAGATATCTATTTTCTGTAATACTGTCTTCTAAATATATACCGAAATCATCTGGGGTATATTATTTGGATATGAATGAAGATCTGTAGGCTCAGCGCTGATAAGCCCTTCTAAACCTAAGCTCCTACGCCCAATGGGCCTAGGGTAAGTCTTTTTGGACCTAAGGCATTATCTTAGGTAAGCTCCTTTTCCTGATGGGCCTAGCGTAAGTCTTTCTGGACCTAAGGCATTCCCTTAGGTAGGCTCCTCTGCCTCTGGCCTAGGGTAAGACCTTCTATGTGCAGTTCAGGGGGAATTGCATTTTGGAATTCGGTTAGAGGTTAGTTAAGTAAATTAATATAACTTTCTGACCTCTTCTGAAACATACACTACTAAATTAATGTATCAATGTTGAACTCTCAGTAAACTTACAATTCACGCTTAATGGACCACTCTGAACTCCTTGATTCAACTTCTGAAATCTAAATCTCTTTTGAATCTCTGGCTTTAGACTCACCTCTTAAGGTTCGAGTGATCAAATAAAGAACAACTTTGTGACCTCCTAATAATGCTTCACTGAATTATCGAATCATAATTTAAGCTTATCGTTGCCCAATTCTTCATGACAATGTTAAGTTGCCATATACCTACTTGTACCTTTAACATCTTCTGGTAGTTTGTATTACTAAGCTTTTTGAAGCTCACGTTGTTTTTACCATCACAGGTTTAAAGATCTACCATGTTGCAGCTATCAACATCGGTATGTGAGTTTCTTCGGCTTTGCTTGCGGAGTACGACACCTGTGTAAATTAGGGGGCATGTATGTCACAAGTTGTTTTATATTCGAGTATCAAACTTATGTTAAAAACTTTTATCACAATTTTGTTTCATTTTCTGAATGTTTTCTGAAATTATATTTTAATTCAAAACTTGATTTACGATTTTAAATGGTTTAGAAATTTGTTTATTTGAAATTTTAACGTGGGTCGCTCCGGTGATCATAATGTGACTTCCTATGATCCGTATTAACGTAAAGGCATGTCTAGGGGGTTACATCAAACAACTCCTGAAGTTGCATCTTCTACTCCTTCAACTCTTTCAGAGCCATTCGATAGGGAGCAATAGACACTAGAGTCATATTTTCATACAATTCAATGCCAAACTCAGCTTCTCTATTCGGTGGCAAACTAGGAAATACCTCCAGAAATACACCTAGAAACTCACAAACCGTACGTATGTCCCGTACACGCATTTCCTTAGTTCCTGGATTCATAACATAAGCTAAGAAAGCCTCACAACTTGATTCCATCAAACGACTCGCTTCTAGAGTCGTAACAACATTGGACAAGAATTTAACATTCTCACCCACGATTACCACTTTGTAATCATCAGCAAGTTTCAAGGTAACTCGCTAGGTCTCAAAATCAACCACGGCTCTATGTTCGGGCAACCACTCCATATCAAGGATCACATCAAAACCGTAGAAAGGCAACTCCATTAAATCAACCGCAAACACATGACCTTAAACAAATAAAGGACATCTCCTAAACAAGCTTCTTGTACCAACTATTTCACCAAAAGAACTAGTTACTTGCATTCCCACATCTAACACCTCAATAGGGATATCAAGCAAATGTGCATGCTCACTCAAGATGTATGACTGCATAGAACAAGAATCAATCATAGAAAACAATGGCAAGGATTGCAAAGTGAATGTACCTGCAATCACATCGGCGTCATTGCGTCCCTCGCGATATGTGTACACCCTCGCAGGACCACCACCCTCAGGTTGAATCACCACTACATGAGCTACGACCCTCTGACCATCCTCCCTACGCTGTAAATTACCACGACTGCGCCCACAACCTCACTGTGGTACAACAACAGGTACCCTAACCTGACCACCTCCAGCCAACAACAGACAATCACGTTTCAGATGATCAATCGATCCACAACTCCAACAAGAGTTAGCCACCACAGCCTTAAAAGCTTGCTCTTCTCGAGACAACTGCGGACAATATCACCTCATACGCTCACACGATCCGCATATCCAACAAGAGTTAAAAGTTGGTCTAGCCTAAGCACCTTGACCATGTGCTCCACGCCCAACCCTTCCTCTGCCACGCTTCGCATCAGGGTGATACTTCTATTAATGTTGCCTCTTATACTGTCCACCACCATAACCAAAATCTGTAGCTCTCTTACCCGAGCTAGAACCATTCACGCGAGAGGACAAGCCCAAACTTGTTCAATATCCTTAGCTCGCGTCACCAACACATCAAAATATGTGTAATTAGAGGCCAGCATGAAAGTCTTCACTTCTTGCACCAGACCATAATGAAAATGGTCACAACGATGCCTATCACCCGGTACCAACTCAAGAGCATACTGGCTCAAATGAACAAACTAAACCTCATTCTCAGCTACAGTCAAACTACCCTGAACCAAAGACATAAATTCACGTTTCGTATCATCCAAGTATCTAACTCCTAGATACTTCCTCTTAAAAGCAGCTTGAAAGAACTCCCATTCACTTCATTAGGCTCCATAGCCACAGTTACAGTCGTCCACCAACTAAGCATCACCTTGCAACAGCGAAACAACACATCCTAGCTTATGTGCATCATTGTACCCTATATGTTTAAAAATATGAATCGTACTGGCCATCCAGGACTCGGATGCCTCAGGTGACAAACCACGATACTCAACACCGCCCAAACTACGCAAGCATTCTAACGGTAACCTCGTTTGCCCAGCATCTGGTGCTTGCACCCGCACTCTAGCAACAACAGCCTGGAATGCTCCAGTCATCGCCTAAACCAAAGGCGTCAAATCTCCCAACACTGGCCCATCTTGCTCAGATTGTACTCGCTCCTTACCCTTAGGTGGATTAGGTGGAGGATGTAGATTCCCTCCATGAGGTATCTCGTTCTCTGATTTCCATACCCTCTAACAGTAGTGATCGTACCAGATCGCAACTCTTTCCTCGGTCCCATTGTGCTATTATGATTAAGGCATGGTAATAAACCAAAACAAAATAATCAGGCCTACTTCAAGCAAAGATCCAAGACTTCCAATTCAAATCAAAACATTTAAAACTATAGTAATAAGGCAATTGTTATCCCAATTTTTCCCAATATGGCATAAAGCAATTAACACGCATATTGAAAACACCGTGCACAACAACCAACAAGATTCAACTCACAACAACATGTATATAGCAATCACCGTGCAAAGCAAACAACAATGAACAATTCATAACTGCATCACGGCAAATTACCAACAACTTACCAATATCCCAATCATTCGAAACCTAGCTCTGATACCCCCAAATGTAACCCCCTCAACCCGACCTGGATGTGAGATCGAACCGAACGGGTTACACAGAGAATATTGAAGTAAATCGAGAGTGTTTACCTCAATAAACGACCTTATTTTTTCCTTTATGTTGCTTAGATGCACATTAATACCCTAAGTGATAGATTCACAGCGGAAGATACATCATCTCAATCATACATCGATTTGACATTCAATTGATTACGAACATGTGTTATGGACCAATTTGTAATTTTAGCAAAATATATGGGATTCATCCAATTTTAAGTTACCATCCATAAACTAGTCATATTGCATGATGATGTGTCAAATCTCAGCTCAATACGATCATGTAAACGCTTTTAATTGCTTCCTCAACATACAAGAACTAAAAAGTAAGAAACAAAACTTAAAGAAGATTCCAAATAACTTAATAAATGCTTGGTGTATCAGTACATGTTACCTCCTCAAAAGTATTGTTTTTCATGCCTACATTGATATGCTTTTGCTTGTTTTTGGGTACATTTAGTTGCATTAATTTGTTTTTGTGGGTTACCTACGCCATAGTGAAGAGTTGTTTTGTGGCTATTTTGCAGGTTTTGCATAGTATTTGACAGAGGAATGGACATAGGAAAGCAACACAATTAGAAATGCCCAGAGCTGTGGGCATAGATGGACCAGTGGTGTGCCAAGTACTTGTTGGCAGAGAAACGCATTTAATGCCATGCCAAGAGATGATGAACCCCCGAAAAATAGGAAAGGATCTGGCTCCTAAAAGATCACAATTAGATCAACTTCCGAAAAAATAGCGGATAAGGTGGTGCCAAGTGAAGTTGGGAATATTGTGCCAAGCTTGGATGCCAAGGCAGCATCGACATGATGATGTCAGACCTAGCCTGATAACTATCATACCGAGCTGATAAGATGTCAAAATGACCGGATAGAGCTCTATCTCTTATCCGTTTATCATTTCAAATTCAAACACAAAGGCTTATCTCATCCTTTCCCACACTCGCTTATATAAAGACTAACTGATCAAGCATACAAAAAAGAGGAGACGAAATAAGGAGTCGAGAGTGATCGGGTGACGACCTAGAGTGATCAGAGAATGGCGTTGGAGTGATAGACGAGTGACGGCCAACTGCATCGAGGAAGGGTGGTTCAACCTCTTAGCTGAGAGCCTGGCGTGGAGGGCTGCATCGAGAGAGCTCTCTGCCTATTCCCTTTTCATAAGTTGTTTTCTTTAGGTTTTTTATAATGATATTTTTGAAAACGGTTATGGTAATCCCCTCTCACAAACTAATTTTCATAGTTGGTGGAGGATGTTTTGGATTGAATATTGACTTTATGCCTTCGTTCCTTTATAACAATTATGTTTTTTGCAAAGTTTTTCTATTTGGCATACTCTGAACTTTCCTAAACACTCTATCAAGTGAGAGATGGCATAGTACGCCTATTGTCTCCCAATATCTCAATAGACTTGGGTTGGCGACGATTAAGTTGTTAAATACTTGGGAGAGAAGCTTCGAGACAAGTCGTTCAAGTAGATGAACTTACTTCGGAAGTGAAATCTACCCCCGGTTAGATCATCGGTGCACCCCATGGCGCAGCAGAAAAACAAACATGACGATCTCACCAACAATCCATGTACATTTAATCTAAATTCAGGAGGAAGAGATAGGTTTACTTACATTGAGTTCCTTGATAAACAACACGAACAGAAACGTCTAACGATCTTACGAATGATACGAATCTTAGCCTCCACGAATAGATCGTCTCAACCTCTACTCAGTTCACCCGGTTGAAAAGTTGAGAGCAATTTTCTTTTTCACAAAACATTTTTGAGAAAAATACGTTTCAAAGGGTTAGACGACTGCTAGACCATTAACACCTTTTTATAGTATGTTACCCTAACTGCATGGGATTTTTAATTAATTCCGAACTATAATTACTTTAATTATTTTAAATTCGGAATTCTATGTATAATAAAATACTTTAGCACATATATCAAATATATATGTCTTAATATTAATTATACATGTTATATACATACAACTAAATTGTACATATGTAACTTATTTATTAATTGCTCTTTTCAACCCTAGGGTGTGACCCTGTAGGTTCCAGTAACATTAGTAGCAATTATCAGAACTATTCCAATATCACAAACAATGAGTGACATCTAGCAATGTATCATTGTCACCTAAATTATTGGAAGTAAAGATTCAACGTAACATCTTCGTGATCAACTATTCTAATGTATTATATCCCTTTGTCCTTTATATCTAGAATAGGCACACGTCTTGGAATAGTCACACTTGTTTTGCCTATCTATTATTTCTTGATATCTAGAGTAGACAACAGACGAATAATATGTGATAATTCATATCAACTTATTCGAGCATGACCATGCATTTCTAGTCTTATTCACTAAAGTGGCATGTGATATGTTTCCTATTATGTAGGAAGGACAAATCCTATCTCGACCATTCATACCCCACTACACATATCATGATATGCTTAACGTCAGTCTTTATAGTGTAACCATTTACGATGCACTTTTAACTACATCAAAGCACACAACAATATATGTTAAGATAGTAATGATCTCAAGTCAAAAGATCATACATATAATTATCATTATGAGCAATATCGTGACAATTACATAATAATCAAAGACATATGCTCATAGCGGGTCAATCCAATATGTTGTTATCCAACATTATATTCATGCTTTGATTTTGACATCACTATGTCAATGACAACACATTTTCATCAATCAACAACTTGTTAGCTTTAAACATATTATTATTATCCATGCCCATAATAATACTCAACTAAGGATCTTTTAATTATAATCATATTATTATATGGACATTATTTTCTTTTGTTAATTTGATGCACAAAAATATAACAACAGAAAATAACGGTAATGCCTTTATTTGATAAAATCGGTAAAGATAGTATGCCAATACAATCATCATATGATTGGTCTTTGGGCATACTCTAACAAACTCCCACTAGTACTAAGACCAATCACTCACATATCTAATACCAAGTGACTCAGTGTGATGATCATGCTTTTGTTGTGCCAAAGGCTTTGTCAGGGGATCATCAATGTTATCATTTGTGTGTACTTTGCATATTTCCACATCTTCTCGATCTATGATCTCTCGAATGAGATGAAAATGCCTCATAATATGTTTGGATCGTTGATGATATTTGGGTTCCTTCGCTTGTGCAATGGCTCCATTGTTGTCACAATGGAGTTCTATAGCATCTGATATGCTGGGAACAACCCCTAGTTTAGTTACGAACTTCTTGATCCAAACAGCCTCTTTTGCCGCTTCGCTGGCTGCAATATACTCAGCCTCCATTGTAGAGTCAGCTACCGTGTCTTGTTTTGAACTTTTCCAGCTCACATCACCTCCATTAAGATAAAACACAAAACCAGATTGCGATCGCGAGTCATCCTTGTCTGTTTGGAAGCTGGCATTAGTGTAACCTTTTAGACTAAGCTCTTCTTCATCCCCATAGACAAGAAATGTATCCTCAATTCTTCTTAATTACTTGAGGATGTTTTTTACTACAACCCAATGACATTCACCTGGGTTTACCTGATATCAACTCGTCATGCTTAAGGCACACGATACATCTGGTCGAGTACATATCATGGCATACATGATAGAACCAATAGCCGAAGCATATGGAATTTTATTCATCCTTTCTCTTTCTTGTGAAGTTGAAGGGCACATATCCTTCGAAAGAGAAATAACATGTCTCATGGGCAAGAACCCTTTCTTAGGTTCTTTCATATTGAACCTTTTCGGCACTTTGTCTATGTATGTACTTTGACTCAGACCTAGGAGTCACCTTGGTCTATCTCTATGGATCTTAACTCCTAAGATATACGCCGCCTCACCCAAATCTTTCATAGAAAAACAACTACCTAACCAAGTCTTAACAGACTGTAGAGTAGGTATATCATTTCCTATGATGAGTATTTCTTCTACATACAAGATTAAGAAAGAAACAATGCTCCCACCTAGGAGTCACTCTTGGATTGCATCGTTGAAACGAAGATTCCAGCTTCGAGAAGCCTGCTTTAGTCCATAAATGGACCTTTGTAGCTTACAAACCTTTCTAGCATTTTCAGGAGCAACAAAACCTTCTGGTTGTGTCATATACACATCCTCTTCAAGTTTTCATTAAGGAAAGCGGTTTTGACGTCCATTTGCCAGATTTCATAATCATGGAATGCAACTATTGCAAGCAAGATCCGAATGGATTTAAGCATAGCTACAGGGGAGAAGGTTTCGTCATAGTCTATACCATGAACTTGTCGAAAACCTTTAGCAACTAATCACCCCTTATATGTTTGTATATTACCATCCATGTCGGTTTTCTTCTTTAAAACCCATTTACACCTTATTGGTTTGAACCCTTCAGGTGGTTCAACCAAAGTTCATACTTGGTTTTCAAACATGGAATCCATTTCAGATCTCATGGCTTCAAGCCATTTCTTAGAGTCTGGGCTCGCTACCGCCTCTTGATAAGTCCCGGGCTCATCTTGGTCCAACAAAAGAACGTCTCTATGTGTAGTAACGAGAAATCCATATCTCTTATGTACATAGCATTCTCTTGCAGATCTACGCAGTGGCCGTGTTTCTAAATCTGTTGATTGTTCCTCAACAACTTGTGGAACTTGCTCAACCTCTGGCTCATTAATATGTTGATCTTGAACTTCTCCAAGTTCAATATTTCTACTCTTCCCTTTCTTTGAGAGGAATTCTCTTTCGAGAAAATCTCTCCTTCGAGCAAGAAACACTTTGTTCTCGTTAGGGTTAAAGAAATAATATCCCTTGGTTTCCTTAGGATATCCAACAAATATACATTTATGAGATTTAGGTTCAAGCTTTGTAGACATTTGATGTTTAACATAAGCCTCACAACCCCAAATCTTCATAAAAGACATACTAGGATGCTTCCTAGTCCATATCTCATATGGTGTATTTTGAACCGATTTGGTTGGAACACGATTTAGTGTGAAAGCAGTTGTTTCAAGTGCATGTCCCCAAAAAGAAGTCGAAAGATCACTATGACTCATCATGGATCGAACCATGTCTAAAAATGTTTGATTCCTTCTCTCAGAAACTCTATTCCACTGTGGTGTACCAGGTGGGGTAAGTTGTGAGACAATCTCACACTTTTTTAGGAGTTCATCGAATTCTATGCTTAAGTATTCTCCACCTCGATCTGATCGAAGTGCCTTAATACTCTTGCATGTTTGATTCTGTACTTCATTTTTGATCTCCTTAAACTTTTCAAGTGCTTCAGATATATGGCGCATAAGGTAGATATACACATACCGACTAAAATCATCAGTGAATGTAATGAAGTACTGGAATCCTCCTCTAGCTTGCGTATTTATTGGCCCACATACATCAATATGTATTAATCCCAATAAATCACTTACTCTTTCACCTTTACCGTTAAAGGGAGCCTTCGTCATTTTTCCCAATAAGCAAGATTCACATACATCATATTGTTTGAAAACAAATGAATCTAAAAGTCTATCTTTATGGAGTTTTGCTCTTGCTCACATGGGTTCAGTAGATTTTGATGCGATAAGAGCGGCTCAAGTCCCGGATATTCCCCGATTAACTTCGAGTCAACATGGTGAGTTATCGGAAAGGCTTCAATTTGATGAAAAGGATGAAGCTACATTGGTAGTGAAAGAGTACAGTATCAAGAACCACGTGGACTACGATGTTATAGAATCGAGCCAGAGGACTTTCTATGCCCGTTACCGATGGTTGACATGTGAAAATCCAGTCAGATATTATGCAATAAATCTTGAAGATGATGTTCAAATGATGATTGCAAAGCATGAATCTATGGGGATTCGATATATCGAGTTGTTTGCCGAGGTGCATGATGTTCCTGGCCCATTTAGAAACGTCGTTGGAGAATCTTCTGAAATAGATTACGGTAATGAGCTTGATATGCATGGAGGTAGTTTTGTCTCATTGTTGGCTAGTGGGACATCTAGTGTATTTCATCCAACCGGGCCTTCGACATATGGTTCATCGTACGGGTCAGCTTTTGATCCGACCGTTGATGCTATTGTGGAAAACCTACGCGTTCGGAGGGGAGAATCACTTGACGATTCTAGCGAAGATGAAGATATTGATGATCTCGATTTGTTCCCTAATGACGTTGGTGCTACCCCTGATTTTGGCGTTGGAGAATTTGTTCCGACCGCGGGCGATATTACATTCTACGAACCTTTTGCTCACATGGGTTCAGTAGATTTTGATGCGATAAGAGTGGCTCAAGTCCTGGATATTCCCCGATTAACTTCGAGTCAACATGGTGAGTTATCGGAAAGGCTTCAATTTGATGAAAAGGATGAAGCTACATTGGTAATGAAAGAGTACAGTATCAAGAACCACGTGGACTACGATGTTATAGAATCGAGCCAGAGGACTTTCTTTGCCATGTGTGTGAAGTATGGACCAGAGTGCAAATGGAAGATTCAAGTTTCGAAGCTTAAGAGGTTAGGTCGTTGGGAGGTCACAAAGTACAATAGAGATCACACATGTTTACGAACTTCCATCGACCAAGACCACCAAAAATTAGACTCAACTGAGATAAGCCATCGTGTGATGAAGATGGTAGAAGCAAACCCAAGGGTTCCGGTTTCAACGATTCAGGCAACCATTGTGCAACAATTTGGATACCAGATAAAATACAAGAAGGGGTGGCATGCAAGAGATAAGGTAATGGAGTCGGTGTATGGTGATTACGATAAGTCGTACAACGAGCTACTGCTTTATTACTAGCAATGACAGAATTCATCTCAGGCACCATAGTGAGGTATCAGACCAAGGATGCATATGATCGACAAGGCCAACTTCTTGAAGGGTATAAATTCTTCCATCGACTCTTCTGGGCTTTCAAGCCTTGCATTCAAGGATTTCTTTACTGCAAACGTATGATCCAAGTTGATGGCCAAATTGCCTCAAAACCCTATCCACAAAGTGGAACTCGACAGTGGAAAAATGGATCAGCGGTGTGACACTACACCATAAAGCTGAATCAACTAACAAATCATCTAGTAGAAAAATGCAGTCATCGTCGGTGTATGGAATCCAAATAAACTGTAAATAATACCTCAAAACCCCAAATAAACAAACTTTCCATTTAAATACATGATCTTGACAATACGAATTAATCTCGAATCTACATACTTTAACGTTGCTGTGCACCAATCCCGTCTCATGTTTTTCCTCGCACCATCTACATACAAATCACAATAACATTTAATATATATATATATATATATATATATATAAACATTCAACTTAAAATCATGATATTTACCTTGCAACAAAAGGAAATTGTATATGTGTTCGAGTAACTGGTGTAAAAAAGGGAAGTCGTTGTCAAGCCCACGCTTGCAGTAGCAGCAAACATCCACCAATATCGCTTACCCTTTCACCCTTGTCTGGTATAGCGCCTTTGCACAATTCACGATACAAGGACGCTAATATGGCTGATCCCCAACTATATTGACAATTAGCTTCCCAAAGAGTATCTAAAAAAGGTAAATATCGTACACTAACCATTTTTTCAGATTTATCCGGCATCAGTATCCCTCAAATCATCCGTAAAATATATGCTCGACTGGCCTTATGAACCTCATCAAACGTACTATAGTAGTTAAGTCCAAATTCATTCTCCAACCAACTCAATTTCATACGAGACCCTTTCACATTACTTCCATATGACACCTTCCCAAGGTGCCTTTCACAAATATCAGCAGTTGAACCCTCATTCGGTGCGATCAATGGCTTACCGTTTATCGGAACCCCAATAAGATAAACTACGTCTTCTAACGTGATTGTGCATTATCCACAAGGCATATGAAAAGTATGAGTTTCAGGTCTCTAACGCTCAATTAGAGCGGTAATCAATCCGGGTACCAACTTGAACCCACGAAGGAACGTCGCATGATAGAAACCTGTCGTATACAAGAAATGCGGGATTTTGTTATCTATGTGAGCATCTACCATATGCCGATGATGTTTAAATGTCTCATCTGTATCTTGTAATTAACACATTATTTAAACATAATGATTAATAAAAATACATAAGTAATTAATTTTATAATAAATAAATTATTAAAAAATTTGTACCACCTCATCAACCCTAAGACTAGTAATATGTTGATCCTGTAAAAGCAGTAGACAAGTTTGCTCAGCCATCCTACAAGACAAGAAAATATTAGTAAACCAAGACTAAATCTATTACGTTAAAAAATTTGGTAATATATAAATAATAAATTTTCAATAATAAAATATGAAAACATGTATATTAATAATAATAATAATATATTTTTAAAGTTTTACACTATACTATAAAACTTCCCTCTATATATATATATATATATATATATATATATATATATATATATATATATATATATATATATATATATATATATATATATATATATATAAATCTCCCCTTCTTCCATTCTATAATATATATATATATATCGTAAATGAAATGTATATTAATAACAATAAATAATATATATATATATATGGAGTATATATATAGGAAAAATATTTAAGAAATTTTCATACGATTTTTTAAATATATATGTGTGTGTGTAAATCTCCCTATATATGATATAAATATATAAACTAAACTATATACAAATATTTTATATTTAATAAAAAAACAACATGCAACCAAAATAAAGCATAAGCATCATCCAACATCAACCAAAACAAGGCCTGAAATTACAACATACAATTTAAAAATTATAAATAAATCTAGTGAACCTAAATTAAATAATAAACTACACACATACTTAGTTACTTACTATACTTTCTTCAAATCTCCCTTCTTCTTCTTTAATCAATTTTCTTACAATTTTCTCCAAACCTTCAACACAAAAATATTTAGAACATCAAACGTTAAACTTATACTAATTTAAAATTTTAAATAATTATACTAAATTACAACATACAATTTAAAATTTATTAATACTCATTTAAAAATTAAAAAAAATATATTTTCACCTTCAACCTTCATCCCCTAACACAAATATTCAAAATATTAAACTTATATTAAACATTATAAACACTAGGTTAAAAATATAAATCAATTTTTTTGTATTAAATTTAAAAAAATATATTAAACTACTAAATTAAGAAATATACTTACAATATTTCTTTAATCTTCTTCTCAAAATTTCTCTCCAACTTCAACCTTCAAAATTATTTTTCTCTTTCAAACTTCATCCTACAACCCCTATTTAACACCCCAAAATTAAATCCCAACCACTCACCCAACCAACCTATCCTCAAACCCATTCTCGAGGCCTGTCCCACGCATGCATGCATGCCACGCTGCAGCTGCAGCCTGCCACCCTGTGCTGCAACCCCTTTTTTTATTCGACACGGTTTGAAGTCAGAGTCATCTGGCTTCATCTTTGAATAGTGTCGTCTCACATGGTGCGCCACGTGTTACATGAGAGACTATTAAATCGAATACAAATGGGGTAGTCTTTAGTTTGGCATTGATTGAAAACGGATTCAGATGAGGCAGTCTTTAATTTTTTATTCGATTTAATAAAATCACTGTTTAAAGTCGGAATCAGATGGGTTAGTCTTTAGTTTTACTGTAGAAACAACAATATTGTGGAAAATAAAAATAAACATGAAATATTGTGGGGGGGAAATCCCACAACAATATCTATATAAATCTTCCCTTAAATCTAATTTTTTTCCTCCATTGTGCGCAGCCAAGATCTGACCGTTAGATCAGACCTGATCTAACGGTCCAAATCAAGCATGAGTGACCTCCCGTCTCCCTCCACGCACATGTGAAGCCACCGTCCGAGACTGATGAAGTTCCCATGGGCCTATACGCCCACGCCGATTTCCGACGCGTGTCACGATCTACGGCCACCATTCCTTCGACGGCCTCCACGTTGACGTACAGCCACTAGCTCCCCCAACCACCATCCATGCAAAAATCAGAGTTAGATTATCATCATCAACAGTATGTTCAGTTTAACTAATGTAATAAAAAAAGAGATCAAATTAGATATAAAAATGTAAAAAGATCTATTGTATTTTTCAGATTCCGGAATCAATACCAAAAAAAAAGCCTTGCAGAGGTAGTTGCGGTCTCTTTTTATTATTTCGAATCAAGTGAAAAGAAAAGGGTCTCTATGGATATACTAGTTTGGTCTCTTACCGCTGTCGCGCATGTGGCCGAGGATGGTGCCACTGATGAAAGGCGCCACTTCTTTTCTCGTCTTTATCGTTCGTTGTTTCAGTTTCGAAATCTTTTTAAAAGGGATTTCCAAATCTATTTTTCTTTTCGAAAAGGGGGTTTTGAATTTTTTTTTAGGAATTCGAGAAGAATAGAGTTTTTTGGGGATTGGGAGTTGGATCTGGTTTCGGGATGAGGAAGTGCGACTTTTAAGGCTGGATTTCAGTTTTGCCGGTGGCCGGCGAGCGACGAGGTTAGACGACGAAGGCTATGGAGGAGAGCCGCGAAATTTTGAAAAAGAGGATGAACTCTAAAGAACACCTCAAAAGATTTTAAAAAGGGTTGGCTTGATCTGATTTTAGGGAAAATCAAATTAATTGTGTTTAAACTCTGGTATTTATAGTAGGTGGTTTTAAAAAAAAGGTAAATTACCCTCATTAAGTCCCCTCGCCCTCTCGATTTTACTACCTCAATCATTTCGTGTTTTCAAATTACTTCCAAAGTCCCCGATTGTTTTGAACAATTTTAATTTTGTCCCTTTGCTTTGCAATGCAGTTTGGTCCGAGACCAGTGGTATATTCATTCTTTTAATCCCTCTTCTTTTTTTCCCTTTATTTATTTCAAATTTCTTTTAATTCGTATTTCTTTCCTTTTGCTGAATTTGGTATGATTTGAAATTTGGTATTTGGTCCAAATATGCCCTTCGTTGGATGGAAACTGTCAGTTAACAAACGGTCAACGAATGGTATTGACTGGACCTGTCACGTATTAAGATCCATTGACGTGGCATATACCACGTCAGATTTTCTAAAAATAAATTACTTTGGTCATATCCTTCTTCATGGTGATACGTGGCCCGGTCGAATATCATGATGACATGTGATTGAACCTGATGGTGACATGTGGCAAATTTGTTGCGGTTAAAATTGAAGGAATAAAATGATGCTATTTCAGCGGATCTTAACACGTGGCAAGTCCAATCAGTACTAGCCATTGACCTTTAGTTGACTGACGATTTTCATCCAACGAGGAGCATATTTGGACCAAATTAAAACGTTGGGGTATTCTTTGCTCCAAATAAATTTTTGTGTGGTATTGTAATTCGAATTTATTTTCATGCTTTATTCATGCCTCATTTATTCGTATGCATATATATGACGCTATGCTTATTATTCGGGATATAAACTGTTAATGCAGTGCTCCCTTTTTTGAGAATAAACTTGACTAGCACCTAAGAAGTAGGTGGTGTTTTTCGTCTATTACTCAAATATTGTACCCCTTTAAAATGAACTCGCATGTATAACCAAATTCTAATTAAAATGTCACTTTAACTCGCAAAACTAATATTAATAAAATGGTAATTGATTTGGTACTAGGTTTGGGCGTGGTTGGGCTGCGAACCCTTCTCCACATGTAACTGACTCCCGAACCGAAAAGAAAATCTCTCGTTAATTTTTTTATGTCTGGTAGACCTAACACAACTGACCGGTAGCGACTCCAATTTTATTTTAAAAAACGATTTTTAAATGAACCCCATAATCAAAATTTTCAAGAAAAAGTAGGATACTCTAAATTTTTTTAGTCGCTACAACAAGTAAATAAAAAGGTACAATATCTACTTTTTAACTTTTTTTTCCCTTTTCCCTAATTATTGGTAGATTTTTTACATGGCCATTTTACATTCACCGGACATTTCAATTTTATGACAAAAACAGTTGAAGTGTTGAACACACTCTTTGCAGCCTTTCTTACTAAGGTTAAAATCGAAAAGTCACACGTTCAACATTTCAATTTTTTTATGACAAAAACGAAACCCCTTGGTGAAATATATGATGTGATTCTTAATCAAATATCAGTTGAAACCTTAGAAAGTGCAATATATCGAATCTAATGATAAAAATATGCTAGTTTTCAATGATAAAATAATAAAATGATGAAACTCAAACAATATATTAAAAAGGGAAGCATATGAACCAATAAGTGTTTAGTGCATTGGTAAGACGCATTGCACTCTTAAGGAGAGGACGCGAGTTCAAACTTTGAAAATGACATTATTGGAAGGGATATTCACGCACCCCGAACATGAACTGTAAGACGGACATACATATTACCAAAAAAACATATGAAAATAACAGAACATAACATGTAAATTTTAATAAAAATAAATTATTATAAGATCGAAACAGAACTTAATGTTTGAGGTACATCAACTAAAATTAAAAATCCACTTTCACAATCAACTAAAACTTTCACAATCAAAGCCTTCAACGACGGAAATTGGGTGCTCTGATAATGACTGGAGCAAGAGCTGTTGAAACTTGAAAGTAGACGAGAAAAAGGAATTTAGAATTTAGAAATTGTTGACTTATGGATTTAGGTCTTGCGGGACAACATGAGTTTGAAAAATAAAGTCTAAACAACTAACTATAATTTGCGAAACATATGGAAAAATAAGCAGGATAATTAAAACCCTAATATATGTATTTGTATTCTAGTCGAATTTGACTCAAATATCCAAAGGCTGACCTGACTCAAAACTGATTTGAACGACCCGATATTGACCCGATCTGAAAACAATCGATTCGATATTGACCTCAATCACCCGATCCAAGACCTGACTTGTCATAGGACTGAACTAAAATTCAAACCAAACTCAAACCGATTCGAATCTAAACCGAATATAGCCAGGCTCGAAATGGCCCGAACCGAAATTGACCCGAAAGACCCGATTGTCACTTCTACTCATAATGGACTTTAGGGACGGTATAGCATCACTTGGACACTCACGTAATTATCAATGGACTAATTTATTCATATGTTGTGATCATAGGCGGATTGAAGTGTAGTTTAGTGGGGTCAACTGACCTCACTTAGGTCTAGAAAATTCTTGTAAAAAGCATAAAAGTTTGGGAGAGAAACAAATTTTAAATGTATTTGAACCCGCTTGATTCACCACATGAAACTTAATGTGGTTAAACTCAAGCAAAAAATTAAAAATAATATCTATAAAACCGAAGTAAAAGATGGTTATGGGCCCCTTAGTTAAATTATTTAGTATTTCAAATTATTTTGGTTAAAAAATTGTAATTCAAAGATTCAAATTATTTTAGAGTCTATTTTTTCTAATAGGCAAAGTCATTAATTGTCAAATTTTTTAATTTGTTTGACTTTAACTTTAATTTTCTTGAACCCACTTGATACGAAGTCTAGATCTGCCACTGGTTGTGATGCTTGAGTGCTAGACGCAAAAAGTTAGCATGTTAGATGGAAATCGTGATTTAAAGTTTAATACCGATAATTATGAGATTAAATGATCATATGTCGGTAAATGGTTTTAAATAATTAAACATGGTAACAAACAAACCCTAATGACTTCTATAAGTTTTAAGAATCAAATAAAGACTCATAACACCGTTTATTGCTAAGATGGATGAAATTGCGAGTAAGATACATGTATGAGCTTCCACCAGTACCGGTAAGCCATTTAACAAGTATTGATATGGGATAATATGTACTGATACTTAGAGATTTTAGGATTTAACTTTCCTAATTCAAAAATCATTTCAGTAAACGGTATTTGAGGGGTCAGTAATGATGAGTAAAAATTTCCTGCCCCTAACCATGCCTCATTCTATGCCCCCTGCCTAAAAATACATAAAAATTAAATCTTACCCCATAACCCTAATTTTCATATCCTAAACCCCAAACCCTAAATCCTAAAAAACACACCCTACCCTTAATTCCCTACACCCTAACCCTAAGCCCCAACCTTAAACCCCAAAACCTAAACCCTAAACCCACTATTTTAAAGTAGGGGCACAAATGGAGGCATACTTTGGGGGCAGATGATTTTCATCCCAGTAATGATACCAAACGATCTTTTCACACAATAATAATACCAATCGATCTTTACTAATTCAAAAATCATTTCAGACTGTACCAATACGTGAGATCAAGTACTGGTACCAATTGGGCATTCTGCCCCTTAACAATGATTGAGGTTGTTTTAGATTGACATAATCCAAATTTTGGGCTAATGCTTTGTTATGATACATGGTGACCTAAATAATCTAAAGATGAGAACAACTAAGTACCCCTCATAATGTGTAACAACTTGGTAATGTAAATTGATGATATGTGATGTTTGGAAACAATGGAAGATCTATAGGAACGTATTGCTTATATGTCGGGTAGGCATTTGACTTGTTGAGTCATTTTGATTGATAAGATCTGGATACTCAAAGAATGTATTGTTGTACTTGAGAATCTAAATGCACTCGATGTCTTTGTGGTTTAGGGTGGCATTCAATATACTTGATGTCTGTTTAGTCCCATTAATGTAACGCGATAACGTATTCGATGTTTGTGTGGTCCCGAATACGGTTGCAAAGTACTTGATGAATGTGTGGTCTCGAGTAAGTTCGTGGTTAGCCTGCTGTGTGCGTTGTAACACTCCTTACCCGGTTTAGTAAATAAACCGGTACAAGAGGGGTCACATTGTAAACATACCTATATTCATGAATCTTTCTTAAAATAACTATGATTAACCTATAAGATTCGAATTGCATCCATTGTTATACTACAATTTACACATTCATAATCATAATACGTAAGAATATATGTATATATTTAACAAATGAAAATTGCATGGTATAACTTGAAATCATATACGACATGCGCATAAACCTAGTGTCTTATAATTTAAAGGTTTGAAACCATAATACTAACATGACTTAAATGAATTCTGTGAATTGAATCATGAAGTTTATAAAATGCTATGTCATGGATCCTTAATCTAAACTAATCGAATTATGATATAATCAGCCCAATGTTATTCAAAACACTAACATCCGACTAGCTTATGATTAGGTAACTTTAAACATATCAATGATACATTATTATTATTTTTTTTTCACTTATTTTCAATTCAAACAAGTTATTCAATCTATACCATACATGTACGCAACTAGTCATTTGGACAAGGACTACATCAAGCATACTATCACAAAATTAGATATCAACCAAATTAAATCTCACATATACGGCACCATCAAAAGATAAATAGCAAGGTGGATACTTGATGACTTTATACAAACTAGTCTAAAGGTATATAAGTTAAATGCGTTTATACATGCTTCAAGCCACCATTCTAGGAGTTTTCAAAAGAAAGATTACAAAAGAGTTACTTGAGGAGTGTGACTTGAACTTCCGATGATACGAAGTTTGATGTGAGCACATCTTCACCAGCACATGTTGCTGATCCAGAGGTCTTACCGTTAGGACCAATTACACGATCTAAGGCGCAACGTTTCAGGGAAGCTCTGTTCCTTATTTGTGCTAATATTTCTGAATCATTTGATAATACTTGTGCCTTAGACGATAAGACTTTTAGTGTGTTGCATGCGGATATGTGACTTGTTTAGGTTATATTACTTATTAGGCATATTTAAATTTGTTTATATATATGATATATATATATATATATATATATATGTTTGGAATAATGTTTGTTTTTCTATGTCTGTGCATGCAATTTGGTAATTCTTAATAATGTTTTATAATGTTATATATATATATGTGTGTGTGTGTGTGTGTGCAGCCCACTTAAGAATAATTGGTTTTGTTTGCACGTGGAATTTGGAGCAGCCATGACAATTAAATTTTAGCATGTTGAGAGGGGATATACATGCAGCGTGCCATTTCACTTCAACAATTATGATTCGTGCATGCAACATATACATGGCTGATATGTGACCAATTCATCTACAAGGACACATGTGGAAATTACAATTGCAGCAAAGCACGTGGATACATGCAGCTTCTCTCCAAGTGCGGCAGACTGGATGAGAACAAATGAATTTCATTTGAAATTCAAATCTTTCCATCACATGTTAAATGTGAATTCAAGGTGCTTTCTAGCCACTTGAATATACACGGCCATGAAGTAATTGCCGCCCATTGAAGTAGTTTTTTTTTATTGAATTCAATTTTCAAACAGCCGAATGACAACCACACATTTCACATTTCGGTTGTTTCTCCTTGTATTATATATATGTAGCCAAAACACTTTGTAAAGGTTACACACTTGAATGAAAAAAATTAATTGTGAGATTTTCTCTCAAATTTAGTTCTTTTTAGAACTTTTTCTTTGATACTTCGGGTTCTCAATTGTTCGATAATTGAAGGGTCCAAGTCCGTATTCGAGCAAATTCAAGATAAGGTTCGAGTTCGTTCAACAGATTGTTCGAGTTCTTCCGTGGAGTTTGTTCATCTTTTCCGACTACGAAGAACAGATTCGATTCGAGTTTGCATAACAGATTATGCAGGTTCTTTCGAGTTCATCGTGTCAAATTCCAAGAACGTTGCTACCGTTGTTGAATGCTTGAAGAATTTCATCTTCGTCGTTCAAATTATCCTAAAATTTCTGCAACTTTCTTCTCTCCCAATTTCTGAATTTTTTTTTCATTTTTTTTCTATTTAAAATATCTAACTTCAAAATCATGATTGTTTCTATTGCAGAGAAATACTTGCTATTATCCTAGATCCGCGAATGAACGAGGAATGTTGTTTTCTTCAACAACACCCCTGTATCATATGGTAATCAGAGCTTTGGTCGAACTTTAGCAATTTCTGCACTACCAAACATCAAAAAATATATATATACAAAAGCCAAAAAAAAATCTGGAAAAAAAAAAGTCAAAATTCAAAGTTTGACCAAAAAAGTCAAAGTAAAAAAAAATAAAAAAAAATCGAAAAAAATAATAAAAAATATTCAAAAAATCAGTTTCGAATATTTGGGATATTTTGTGTTAATATGTGTTGTTTGGACGTGAAATGATGAAGGATGTGTCTATCTTACCTTGAAATGCCTTGTAATCACCCGAAATCAACTTTTCTTGTTTGTTCCGGAGATAGGATGGTGGTAAGCATTTCTACTGTGTAAGTTGCTAAATTCTTGTTCTTTTAGCATCTTTTCTTTCATTTCATATTGTTATCTTTTTTTTCTTTCAGCCCAATTCTCAACTTTCATTGTTTTATTTCTTTTCTCCTAACCCTTATTTTTGTTCTAACAATATTCACCCGTCACCCGTTGTTTTCTTTCAATTTGACAACACTTGCAGAATCTGAACATCGGAATCAGTTCCTTTAAAGAACTAAGTACGAGAGATTGAGGGAAAAGGCAAACAGAGCGTGTGAGAACAGAGGGGGAGACAAAAAGAGCCATTCAAGTATTCTCCCGAGTGAAACACGAGTGCTGAGTGTTAATTCCTTATTTTCTTGAGTGCAAATTCTTTGGAGTGACTAGTGAGGATTTTTGTTGTGTGATTGGTGAGGACTACTTTTTTTTTCCTTCTAACCTTTAACCCGTTTGTTAGTTTGTTTGTTTGTTTGTTTTTTTGTTGTTAATTATGACAGGTTCCGATGATCACACGGTTGAACAGGATCCACTGATTCCTCAAATGCAAGCCTTAGAGAGAATGATGCAACGAGTAGTGGCTACCGCCTTAGAGCCATTACAGTCGAGGATGGATAGGTTTGATGGAGGATCCAACTCTGTTAATGATGTATTGAACGAAAATGAAGACGAACGGTCACCGAGGCAACATATTCCTAGACAAGGACGTGTGCAACAGGTAGACGATAATTTGACTAACATTAAGGTTGCTATTCCTTCTTTTCAGGGACGCTCAGATCCTAATGCATACTTGGCTTGGGAAAGCAAAGTGGAGCACATTTTCGAGTGTTATAATTACTCGGAACAGAAGAAGGTTCGATTAGCAGCAACAGAGTTTGTTGATTATGCCTTGATATGGTGGGACCAGTTACTGCTTAGTCGTAGACGTACTGGTGATGATCCAGTTGCAACATGGATCGAGATGAAGCGACTAATGCGTAAAAGGTTTGTTCCTATTCACTATCATCGTGATTTGTTTCAAAAGTTGCAAAATTTGAAACAGGGAAATAGGAGCGTTGAGGATTATTTCAAGGATATGGAAATGGCTATGATGCGTGCAAATGTCGAGGAAGATCGAGAAGCTACCATGGCACGTTTTCTAGCGGGGTTGAACACCGAGATTGCCAACGCTGTTGAGTTACAATATTATGTCGAGGTTGATGACATGGTGCGGATGGCAATAAAGATTGAACGACAACAGCGCAGGAAGTCTTCAAATCGAGGTAACCCTTCCTTTAAATCTTTTTCAAATCCTTTATATACTCCTAACAATTCCAGGAAACAAGCACCGCAAACGCCACTTCGGATTCGAGAGCAAGGCGAATCCAGCACACCAAAGCCTCTCATTTCTGATAATGGGCGTGGCAAACATCAAGTGGTGGTAAAAGAACGATCGCGAGATATCCAGTGTTTCAAGTGCCTTGGAAGAGGACATGTTGCTAGTCAATGTCCTAACCGGAGGGTTATGTTGATGCGAGATGATGGTGAGATAGAGTCAGATTCCGAGGAGGAAGTGCATGATCTTCCTACTGAAGAGGAAGATGAGACCGACCTAGAGGTTCCTGAATCTGGTAAGGTAATGGAACTTTTGGTTATTAAAAGAAGTCTGAATGTGCAACAGGTACCAGATGATCTACAGCGTGAGAATATCTTTCACACACGATGCAAGGTGCAAGACAAGGTATGTGTTGTGATTATTGATAGTGGTAGTTGTACTAATGTTTCCAGTTCAGTGATGGTTGACAGGTTAGGTCTGAAAACGACAAAGCATCCTCATCCATATAAGTTACAGTGGTTGAATGATGGTGGCAAGCTTAAAGTGACCAGACAGGCTATTGTACCATTTTCAATTGGAAACTACAAGGACGAGGTCCTTTGTGATGTTGTGACGATGGATGCTACTCACCTTCTTTTGGGACGCCCTTGGCAATATGACAAGAAGGTAATTCATGATGGTTATACAAACCGTTACTCTTTTATGCATGCAGGTAAGAAGATCACTTTGGCTCCTTTGACACCGAGTCAAGTGTTTGAAGATCAGGCAAGCTTGAAAAAGAATAAAGAGACTGCAAAAGAGAAGAAGAAGATGTCCGTGTATGCGAGCAGTAGCGAAATCAGGAAATGTCTTTCCTCTCAACAATCTGTTCTTATTTTAATGTTTAAAGATTATTGTTTATTGACAAATTTTCCTACTGATCTACCTTCACCGATTTTGATACTTTTGCAGGAGTTTGAGGACGTGTTTTCAGCTGAAACACCGAAGGGATTGCCACCTCTTCGTGGCATTGAGCACCAGATTGATTTCATTCCAGGTGCTACTATTCCGAACCGGCCAGCTTATCGAACCAACCCTGAAGAGACGAAAGAGCTTCAAAGGCAAATTACTGAGTTGATGGACAAGGGTTACATTCGAGAGAGCTTGAGTCCGTGTGCTGTTCCGATACTGTTAGTGCCGAAGAAAGATGGTTCTTGGAGAATGTGCGTAGATTGTCGAGCTGTGAACCAGATCACAATTAAGTATCGTCATCCCATTCCAAGACTTGATGACATGTTGGACGAGCTTTGCGGAGCCGTCATCTTCTCCAAAATTGACTTAAGGAGCGGCTATCATCAGATTCGCATGCGAGAAGGCGATGAGTGGAAAACAGCCTTCAAGACAAAACTAGGTTTGTACGAATGGTTAGTAATGCCTTTTGGTTTAACTAATGCACCTAGTACTTTTATGCGTTTGATGAATCATGTTCTACGATCTTTCATTGGTAAATTATGTGTTGTATACTTTGATGATATCTTGATCTATAGCAAGTCTTTACAGGATCACGTAGGACATTTGCGAGCTGTTCTGCAGGTTTTGCGAGAAGAAAGATTGTTTGGTAACATGGAGAAGTGTGTATTTTGTACTGACAAACTCACATTTCTTGGTTACATTGTTAGTTCTCAGGGAGTTGAAGTTGATCCTGAGAAGATAAAGGCAATTCAGGAATGGCCACGACCGACATCGATTACTCAGGTTAGATCGTTTCATGGTTTAGCGAGTTTTTATCGACGGTTTGTTCCTAACTTCAGTTCTATTACCGCCCCCTTAACCGGGATTATAAAGAAGAATTCAGTCTTCTCATGGGGTAAAGAACAAGAAGATGCCTTTTTAAAAATTAAAGATTGTTTGACTAGAGCACCTGTGTTAGCATTACCTGATTTTGATAAAATGTTTGAAATTGAATGTGATGCTTCTGGAATTGGTATAGGTGCTGTTTTGATGCAGGAAAAGAGGCTCATTGCTTACTTTAGCGAGAAATTGAGTGGTGCTACATTGAACTATCCGGTTTATGATAAAGAGATGTATGCACTGATTCGGGCATTGGAGACATGGCAGCATTATTTGTTGCCTAAGGAGTTTGTGATCCACACCGACCACGAGGCTTTACGTTATATCACAGGTCAGCATAAATTGAATAAACGACATGCTAAGTGGGTTGAATTCTTAGAATCTTTTCCTTATGTCATTCGTTACAAAAAGGGGAAAGAAAATGTCGTTGCTGATGCATTGTCACGTAGGTATGCACTCTTGAGTTATCTTGATTCACATCTGATTGGTTTTGCATATATTCGTGATTTATACCCTGATGATCCTGATTTTAGAGATAAGTTTAATGCTTGTTCGAAAGGTGCAGATGGAAAGTTTTACAGGCATGATGGCTATCTTTTCAAGGAAAACAGGATTTGCATTCCACAGGGTTCGATGCGTGATATTCTGATTCGTGAGGCACATGAAGGTGGATTAATGGGTCATTTTGGTGTCACTAAGACGTTACACACACTGAAGGAGCATCTGTTTTGGCCAAAGATGCGCAGAGACGTTGAAAGGTATTGTGAACGTTGTGTGACATGTAGGAAGGCAAAATCGAAGGTTTCACCACATGGTATGTACTTACCTCTACCTATTCCCGATTCCCCTTGGACTGATATTTCGATGGATTTTGTTTTGGGATTGCCTCAAACTAGAAATGGTAGAGATAGTGTATTTGTTGTGGTTGATAGGTTCTCGAAAATGGCACATTTTATTGCTTGCCATAAGACTGATGATGCTGTTAATGTGGCTAACTTATTCTTTAGGGATGTTGTACGTTTACATGGTATTCCTAGGTCAATTGTTTCTGACAGGGATGTGAAGTTTTTGAGTCACTTCTGGAGGACTCTTTGGAGCAAATTAGGTACGAAACTCATGTTTTCTACTACTTGCCATCCCCAGACTGATGGACAAACTGAGGTTGTTAACAGGGTTTTATCTACTTTACTTCGTTCCATCATTAAAAAGAATATTAAGACTTGGGAAGATTGTTTGCCACATGTTGAGTTTGCTTATAACCATGTTGTACATTCTGCTACTAAAATGTTACCTTTTGAGGTTGTTTATGGTTTTAATCCTATTATGCCTCTAGATATGTTGCCTTTGCCACAGGAACAGGTGACGAACAGGGACGGTCAAGCAAAAGCAGAATACGTAAAAAGGTTGCATCAACAGGTGAAGGAGAACCTTGAACGAAAGACTCAACAGTACGAAAGGCATGCAAACAAAGGAAGGAAGCGAGTCACCTTCGATGTTGGTGATTGGGTTTGGGTTCATTTCCGAAAGGAAAGATTTCCGGCCCAAAGGCGGTCCAAGCTGTTACAACGAGGAGATGATCCTTTTCAGGTGTTGGAGAAAGTGAATAACAACGCCTACAAGTTAGATCTACCCGGGGAATACAATGTAAGTGCCACATTTAATGTTTCTGACTTAACCCCTTATGGTGATTGTACAGATTTGAGGACAAATCCTTTTCAAGAAGGGGGGGATGATGTGAGCACATCTTCACCAGCACATGTTGCTGATCCAGAGGTCTTACCGTTAGGACCAATTACGCGATCTAAGGCGCAACGTTTCAGGGAAGCTCTGTTCCTTATTTGTGCTAATATTTCTGAATCATTTGATAATACTTGTGCCTTAGACGATAAGACTTTTAATGTGTTGCATGCGGATATGGACTTGTTTAGGTTATATTACTTATTAGGCATATTTAAATTTGTTTATATATATGATATATATATATATATATATATATATATATATATATATATATATATATATATATGTTTGGAATAATGTTTGTTTTTCTATGTCTGTGCATGCAATTTGGTAATTCTTAATAATGTTTTATAATGTTATATATATATATATATATATATATATATATGTGTGTGTGTGTGTGTGTGTGTGTGTGTGTGTGTGTGTGTGTGCAGCCCACTTAAGAATAATTGGTTTTGTTTGCACGTGGAATTTGGAGCAGCCATGACAATTGAATTTTAGCATGTTGAGAGGGGATATACATGCAGCGTGCCATTTCACTTCAACAATTATGATTCGTGCATGCAACATATACATGGCTGATATGTGACCAATTCATCTACAAGGACACATGTGGAAATTACAATTGCAGCAAAGCACGTGGATACATGCAGCTTCTCTCCAAGTGCGGCAGACTGGATGAGAACAAATGAATTTCATTTGAAATTCAAATCTTTCCATCACATGTTAAATGTGAATTCAAGGTGCTTTCTAGCCACTTGAATATACACGGCCATGAAGTAATTGCCGCCCATTGAAGTAGTTTTTTTTTATTGAATTCAATTTTCAAACAGCCGAATGACAACCACACATTTCACATTTCGGTTGTTTCTCCTTTTATTATATATATGTAGCCAAAACACTTTGTAAAGGTTACACACTTGAATGAAAAAAATTAATTGTGAGATTTTCTCTCAAATTTGGTTCTTTTTAGAACTTTTTCTTTGATACTTCGGGTTCTCAATTGTTCGATAATTGAAGGGTCCAAGTCCGTATTCGAGCAAATTCAAGATAAGGTTCGGGTTCGTTTAACAGATTGTTCGAGTTCTTCCTTGGAGTTTGTTCATCTTTTCCGACTACGAAGAACAGATTCGATTCGGGTTTGCATAACAGATTATGCAGGTTCTTTCGAGTTCATCGTGTCAAATTCCAAGAACGTTGCTACCGTTGTTGAATGCTTGAAGAATTTCATCTTCGTCGTTCAAATTATCCTAAAATTTCTGCAACTTTCTTCTCTCCCAATTTCTGAATTTTTTTTTTCATTTTTTTTTCTATTTAAAATATCTAACTTCAAAATCATGATTGTTTCTATTGCAGAGAAATACTTGCTATTATTCTAAATCTGCGAATGAACGAGGAATGTTGTTTTCTTCAACAACACCCCTGTATCAAAGTTGTTGCTCAAGTAAAGATTATCCTGAAATGTCATCAAAGGTAACTAATTAAGCAATTAAGCTTAGTGAGGTAGATTCATGTACATTAACGTGAAAAAAGAATGGTAAATCTACAATATTATAATCAAAGGGTAAACCAATTCATACCAAATCAGTAATTCATCTCAACTTGATTCGAATTTCAAGTAAATCATTCATTTCACATTATAATCATGACATAAATATGAATTGTTTCTTTAGGCTATTATTATTTTCATGTCTAATATAGAGCAACCAAAGGCTTAAAACAATGTAATATGATGTAACATCCAAATAACAATGAATCAAGTAGATTTTTGGATACAAAGATTGTTAATAATTTTATTATTATTATCCTTGGTTTTCAAACAGACTAGATACACGAATCTACAACCAACTGTCGTCTGATATCATATAGTGGTTATCCCTCTTGTTGTCGCCAATGACCTTAAACACTTACCTCTTACCGTCACCAAATAAGGAACGTGGTCCCTCCTAATTCAAGCTTAATGGAATCTATGGCATGCCAACTATACCTATGATTGACTCGAAATCAAGGCTTTCTAATTGACATATCGTATTCAAAGATGAACATAAGCTCCATATTTCAAATAAACAAGATGAGCATATCTCCATTACTTCTTTTATCTGTATCACATAGTCTAAAATTTTTCAGAATTTATATCATTCAAATCTTAACCTTTCATGTTCATTCATTTCTTTATAAAGCATAAAACCTTCACAATTCATAAATTTCAAAATAAGATTCATAAAAATTTACATACTAGTACAAGCATGACTTACCGTACCAAGTAGGTATTTATAGTTTAGCCATTGATCAATTGTAGACACGTAAACCATCCAAGGATAACAGCAAAGTATTTAAAGCAATTAAGTAGGCTCGGGAAGGTTTCAAACATATCTCGAGACTTTAAACTACACTCAGAAGTAATCCAAGCTATACTTGATCTCTAATCACTATCCCGGATTCTTTTCTACTGTTTTACCTGCCTTGGACCTTGCTTCTTCAACTACCTCTTGGTCTAAGCACAACAACAAAATGCAACCATGCATCAAAATTATTGACACTATAAAATATACAATTTCCATTCTGGTATAGACAATGTCACTTTAAATTGCATGAATAAGCTTTATCACACTTAACACTTTACTTCACACATAGCATCATAGTCTTACAATCATGATCATACAATTTCATATACTAAAACAGTCCCAAAGCAGTCCCAAAAATCATGTTTCATCGTCCGACTATTGACACTATAAAATATACAATTTTCACTTCTTAAACTAGCTCTTTTTATTTACTAATCAAGTTATTATCACATAAACTTCTTATTTTATATTTTTCAGCATCAAACTCTACTCTCATGCTTCCTATCATCCTCCCAAACTAAATATATATACTTTCCGGCTTAAGTTCCATACTTAAGTTTAACCTCCAAACATCATATTAACCTATTATCCCTACCTTTGTTCAATTGCTAACTAACCAACATTTTCTTTTCATTGATTACCTAAAACATTACTAATTATATTCTCATTGTTTTAAACTAATTGACATCCCACATATACAAAATTTTCAGTTCAAGTGATATATGCATGGGAGGGCTAAAATGACGCATTTTAGCCAAAAATCTGAAGTTGTTTTATAAGTCTAGAATTTCAGCCGACTTGTATCGAATTTTCGGATAGGATCTTGAAAAGCATCAATCCGACGTCGGGAGCTCAAGTTATGTTTGTTTTAGTGAAGACCGTGCGAGCAGAAAACTTTATAGGGATTTAATATGAGAATTATTATTTATTACGAATTTTTAAGAATTTTATTGATTATTTGTACTTTAATTCAATCTAGGATTCTTTATAAAGATATTTAGATGATTTAGGATTAGACTTCTTATTTATTTATTAGTTTTTTAGGTTAAATAAAATATCTTTATTTATTTTATTATTACCTTTACTTTTCCTAATTCAAGTTGAACTCTTCATTTGAAGCCTATTTAAAAGCATATTTGCTTCATTAATAAAAGAATATCATGAACTTTTGAGTTACTAAAAAACCTTTGGCTATGGGCCACTTTTTTTTACAAGGTTGATGGATTCGCCTTGTTATTTTTTGTATCAAAAATCTTTTTTAACATAAGTTCGTCAAGTTCTTATGATGGAGATCATCTTCACATTATTGCTTGACTAAGTAATTGCGTCTTGGAGGTTGGGTTAGAGCCGTTTGAGGTTACTTGCTTGGTTAATTGCGATCAAGAGGGTGTCGAGGACAAATCTATCCAACATCACCTCCACCATCAACTATCTCGTTTTCGAAATCAAGATCAAGCTTTCTTACCGATTTGTTGAATTTGGAGTTTTGAGATTTTCTTGGATCATATTAGTGAGTTTGCTAGATTAATTGCGATCTAGAGGGTTCCTAGATTTTGAAATAATTCTTGGATCATGGCTTCAGTATCCATTGGTATTTAGAGCCTTGGTTTAGGTGTTTAAAACAATTATTTTTTATTGTTTTTTAGTAGTTGAAAAAAGGGAAAAAATCTAATTCTCTATATAGATCTTAGTTTTAATTTTTCATTCTCGAAGACATCTCAAGAGACTTGAAGGTTGTTATCAACAACTCTTAAGATTCGGGACGAATCGTTTTCAACCAAAGGAGAACGATACATGCATGGGAGGACTAAAACGACGCATTAAAGCCAAAAATATGAAGTTGTTTTATAAGTCTAAAATTTCACGACTTGCATCGAATTTTCGGATGGGATATGGGCACTTTTGGGTCGATATGTCTTCTTAAATAACATTCTTTCGTCTCTTAGATTTCTAACGCATCAATCCGATGTCGAGAGCTCAAATTATGTCCGTTTTAGTGAAGACTGTGCGACCAGAAAATTTCATACGGATTTAATACGAGAATTATTATTTATTACGAATTTTCAATAATTTTATTGATTATTTATACTTTAACTCAATCTAGGATTCTCTATAAAGATATTTAGATGATTCAAGATTGGATTTCTTATTTATTTATTAGTTTTTAAGTTAGCTAAAATATGTTTATTTATTTTATTATTGCATGTATTTTTTGTAATTTAAGTTGAACTTTTTCATTTGTAATTTATTTAAAGGTATATTTACTTCATTAATAAAAGAACATCATGAATTTTTGAGTTACAAAAAAATCTTTGGCCATGGACTATTTTCTTTTACAAGGTTGATGGATTCACCTTATTATTTTTTGTATCAAAAATCTTTTTTAACATAAGTTCGTCAAGTTCTTGTGATGGAGATTATCTTTACACTTTTGCCTGCCTAGGTAAACGCATCTAGGAAGGTGGTTAGAGTCGCATGGGATGCTTACTTGGTTAATAGCAATTAAGAGGGTGTCGAAGACAAAACATCCTTCAACAACCATCACACCATCACCAATCCAGCCCTATTCACATCATACTACTAGTTTTTTTTTCAGTTTTATATATCTTCTTCGTTTCAACTCTAATTTCGTTGTTTCTTTTTTCATTGTTCATGTTTTTATGTTTTCTATCTATTCTAACATTTTCCATGTCAAAATTTCAGATTTAAAATTTTAAATTTTTAACACTTAGTCAAATTTTATTGTTTGAGTCAAAACACCTAAATTTTACAACAACTTGATTGAAGGCTTCCAAATCCACGATTGCACTAGTTTATCATCAAGTCACGATTACAACAACAGCAATCATCACCATACCGTACATACTTACCTTACAATTTAACCTAAACATGAAATGTGTAATTACATCAAACAAAGTCACAATACCATTCTTCTAATTACATAACCGAACAAAAATTGAGTTCCTCATCGTATGTTATACTAAAATCATTACCTTAATACAATCAAGATAAGAAATCAAATGAATTCTAGCCCCTCTTATCTTCAATGCAACGAAGAATTTAATTGTTTAGCTATGGTGATTTTCGGTGAAGATGAAGGAGAGAAGAAGGCAATTATTTTGGGATTTTCATTTCTCTTTCCTCTAGTCGGCTGCCCCTTCATTTTCCTCCATTTCCAATTAATTTTTCCATTAATAAAAGTGATGAATAATAACTCTTCTTGGTTATGAATGTGACACATGCACATAACCCTCAAACTCATTTAGTTTTACATGCAAGCATACAATTTCCCATTTTAAAATTTTTAGTCACCTTTAGTATTTGTTACACATCAGAAGAAAGTCACTCACTTCCAAATTCACAAATTTAAGTCACTTAATTTATCAATTCTTAATGCAAACAATAATTAGTGATTAATTAATTCAAAGTGTGTTACATGTGTGGTCCCGTATTACAAAGTGTAGTATTCTATTTGTTGTCTATGTGGTCCTGAATACGGTTGTGAAGTACTTGATGTATTCGTGGTGCCCAAGTAAGTTCGTTGTTAGCCCGATGTCTATGTGGTCGCGGGTTATATAGGTTTGATTATTATTGTTTGTTTATGATGATTTTGTAAAACACAAATTTTACCCGAGTATGGATATATATATATAAATCCATATTTCTCTTAGTAAATAAAAATTAATAGGTTACATATAAATAAATAATAAATCCCAAAGTTAAATAAAAGCCCAAATCCTTTAAATATGGAGTACTTTTTAATGCAAAATGTCCATTTACATATGCCAAAGGGCCCAATTCTAATATTCCCAAGCCCAAAGTACAACTGTTTACAGTTCATTTTCATTATCCTACAGCCCAACAAGCACAAATAAATTTAGTAAACTCTCTTCCCCCACACAAAAATGCCACATGCCAGCTTCCTATTCGTCCAAACAATTCACGCGGATGATGGTTTGTTACCAATAGTTGACCGTTGATGTCACTTGTGTGACGTCAGCATTGCATCACATTCCACTTACCTATAAATAGGAGAGAGAGTTATCAGATCATTAACCACTAATTAATACCCATTATTAAAAACTATTAAATAATAATAATAAATAAAGGAAGAGAGAGAAAGAGGCCCCCCTTGGGAAGGTTGAACGTCGCCGGGAGCCGAAGAGACCGCCGTTGGAATGCGAACTGATGCCGGTGCAGGGTTGCTGGAGCTTCATCGTCACCATCACAAAGGTATATTTTTCCACGTCTTTGATTCTTACAAAAAAAAACAAGTGTTAGTTTGAATATATTAAAAAAAAGAAATAAAAGGTGCGATCGGTAGTTATCATGGCGGCCGAAGAGGTTATAGTTATGGTCGGAGTTGAAGAGAGTCGGGTTTCGGGTAGATCTATGCCTAGGTGGTCGGAGTTTGGTGGCTCAATTGAGCCGGGATTAGTTTTTAGGTTTTAGGGTTTGAAAATCAGGATTTGAGAAAATTTTAGGGTTTCAATGGTGGCCGGAGCTGAACGATGGACGGAGTGGTGGGTCGTGGGCTCGTGGCTAACGAACACCCAAAGGTGACCTGTGGACGGTTGTTGCGGATCAAACTGATAAAAAATGAAGAACGAATATGATTTTGATGAAGAACGAATATGATTTTGATGAAGAACATGAGGTTTAATTCGTTTGAAGGAGTGAAATCTGAGTTTGGATGTTTGTTGAGTGAGAGGGAGAGAGAACGAGTGTTGAGAGAGAAAGCCGAAGAAAAATGAAATAATGGCTCATTTTTTGAGAAAAATGATTTATACACCCATGTTAAAACGCCGCGTTTTGAACCCCGGGTCAGAGCGAGTCCGCGCGTTTTATTCCGGGTCGGGTATGAGATCCGCAAAATTTAAAGAATTTTGGGTTTTTATCCTCAAAGCTTTATTTTGTAATTCAATTTAGTCCCTAATTAGAATAAAAATCAGATTCCAATTTTTAATTGTTTGAATTCAGTTCTTTAGTTTGTTTTATTTTAATTGCAATTAATTTATATGTTTGATGCATGACTTTTAAAATTGCATATAGTATGTATGCTAGATAATTAATTCACCTAGCTTCAATATAAATTGTTAGAGCCTTAGTTCTATATTCTTATTAGAATTAAATAATTTAAATAGAATAAATAATTGTAGAAAATTAACAAGTGTTACTTAGAAATTTTAGAAGTTTTAATTTGAATGGTGTCCTAAAGTAATTGGGTGTTATTCAACATAAACTTTTAAGATAAAATAAATAATATTTGTTATAATATAGAAGATGGCAATTGATTTAGTGATTAATTAGAGCTTTAATTAAGAATAGAACTTTAATAATTAGATTAATTAATTATACTAGGAACATTAGATATAATTTTGGGGCTTAAACATGGACGTTGCCCAAGTAATTGGGTGTTGTCACATATAAGTCTTAAAGTTGAATAATATTTGTAGAATTAAATAAGACACAATTAATTAGAACTTTTTAAGTTAGAACTTAAAATGAACAATATAACAATTGGTCATATATTAAAAAAAAATTTAGGTTGGAAATATATTTTTGAATACAAATAGGGGTGTCCTAACGTATACTGACGCTTTTAATCTCGTATCCGGATAAAAATATATTTTTTTATAAAAGAAATATCTCCCTTTGGAATTTAAATCCAATTAATAATTAAGGGTTAAATTAAATTCAAAATACTATTCTAAAATGCCAAAATGCAACGTAAAATTAAAGGTACCGATAACGAAGCTTGTGGAGGTGCTAATCCTTCCCCCACACGCAACTAATTCCCGAACCCTAGTTTTAAAGAAATGAATCTCTAGATGTTTTTATGGTGTTCGGTCTACCAAAGTGATCGGTGGCGACTTTAAATGTTTCAAAATTATATAAAATGGACAAATTTGATTTTTAATTAAAGGTTCCATTTTAAAAGGAAAACTTAATTTTTCAAGATAAAATAAATTAAAAAAAAAGGCAAAGCTCTAATTTTTCAAAGAACTAATCGTCGAGCTATTTTACACCCGGTTCAAAAATATCACGATAGATTTCTTTCATGTAAGCTTGAACCGTTAGAAGGACAAAAGACGCAAATGCTAACTCTTATGGAAGATCAGAGTAGCGCGACTGAAAATATGTGAGAATTTAAAAGTGTTATTAAAGTTTCAACATCTTCATTTGATTAACGGTAACAAATTTCAAGAAAAAAATTATTTAAGGAGAAGAGAGTTGTAACAATTAAAATTTCAGGTTAGTAATCGAGTCTCGGATCTGGATTTTGGGTATTTAAAGTTAGCGATTAAATTAAGAGGAATTAAAGTTTAATTATTATGCTTCTTTATGATGATTTCTTTCATGTAAGCATAAGTTTAGGCGACAAATGATATCATCGCATGATTATTATTCTTACTTATTGCTTGTACTAGCTTGTATGCTTATATTTATGATTTGCATGATGTATAGTATAGTAGATGTGTACCACTACGCTTTGTAAGCTCATGTGTACAATTGTTGTTTTCGTGCAAAGGTTGGTAGAATTGGTTATGAGCTTTGGAGAGCACTATCAATATGGGATTCTAGCAAGAGATATTTACCAGAGTACGATACTTGTTTAAGTGGGTTGTATATTTATAGGACCTTACTTGGTTGAGTTTGTAACTCTATTTTAAAATACTATTTTGATATACGATGTATAAACTTAGAGCTTCTATTTTGTAAATTGATTTATACTTCTTATTTAAGTATCTGAAATTGTTATACTATCGAGAAAATAACAACGAGATAAGTAAATAAACTCAAACGCAAAAAAAGAAAAGAAAAATAACACCAAGAATTTACATGGAAAACTCAAAAGGGAAAAATCACGGGCAGAAGATGACAACTTTTACTATGATGAAGAAAAATATTACAATTGATTTCTAATGTTGTGTCTAAACCCTTAATCCCTAGTATCTATTTATAGGGATAGATTTATTGTTTACAAAGAAAACTTGCATAGAAACAAACTCTACTTGTCGAAACAATTGTTTACCGGTGAAAATAGCTTGACGCTTAATTTTGAAAATTAGGGTTTTGCCTTTTTAATTCGATTTTGAAAATAATTTGGAGTCGCCACCGGTCACTTTGGTAGACCACGTACCATATAAACAACCTGAGATCCGTTCTTTTAAAACTTTGGGTTCGGGAGTGGGTTACGTGTAGGGAAGGATGAGCACCCCCATAAACGCCGGATATTGGTACATTTTAATTTTGTGCGGCATGTTGGCATTTTAGAATGATAATTTGAATTTAATTTAATCATTAATTGGGTTCATTTTTTGAAATGGAAATATTTCTTTTATAAAGAAATATATTTTTGATTTGAATATAAATTAGAAACACCCCTATACGTCTAGGGCACCTTTATTCACTAATCTAAAAAGGGTCTGATTAAATTTTTAATGTTAATTAATCTATGAATATTATTTAATTTCAAGGTAAACAACACCTAATTGCTTGGGCACCATGCATATTTAAAACTCAAAATCATATTTAAAATACTAGTCATAATTAAAGCTCTAATTAATTTTCTAGGTTGTTTATCAAATTATATGATTTTAATGAATACTAATTATTCTACTTTAAAGCTCTTGTTTGACAACACTCCATTGCAATAGGACATCACCCAAATTTGGACTCCAAAAGTTTCCCACTTAGTACACATTAATTTGCTACAATTATCTTTACTAATTGAACTATTAAATCCTAATTGATCTTAAAACTGGGCTTTAAACAATTAATACTTGAATCTAAGTGTATTTATTATCTACAAAATAAACTATATGTTTTATTTAAAATCACGCATCAAATATAATTTAATTGCAATAAATTTAAATAACTTAAATTAAAAACACGACCAAATTAAAAAAATTGGAAACTTGCAATCTCTGATTTCATTTAAAGGGCCAAATTGAATTACGATACAAAGTTTTGGGGACCAAAATCTCAATTTACCGTAAAACACAAAATCACGTTGGTCAGGCCCAACCCGTTTTAAAAACGTACAGGTCTTTACCCAAATCCTGTGCTAAAACGAAACCATTTTGACTCGGCTTTAAATAGCCCTAAACCAAACCAACTCGGTCATTTGCCTTATATCACTCTCTCTCTACCCTCTCTCCTCTCAAAAATTCTCTCATCTCTAACAACCCAAACCCAGATTTTCATCCTCAAAACAAATCAAACAACCTTGTTCTTCCTCAAACTCAAACCAATTCATCTATTTTTTCACGTTTGATCTATACAAACACTAAACTTCATTCTTTTTCCTGTTTTTGAGAATCAAATTCCCCCCTTAAACCCTCCGCTATTTATCTTTGTTCATCCCATTGGGATGAACACCAAAAGAACTAGCTATACTCTGCCACCATCTCCGCCTTTAGATCCACCTCAGCATTGTCGGCCATCTTCGATCAGTTCACCGACGTCGATCGCCGTTGTTCACCTTTGGATCGCCCCTACCATAGCTCAGGCGGTCATGAAGCAATTTTTGGCTGTCGTGGAGTGATTTTTCGGCCACCATGCCCAAATCGTATGTTGACACCGTTTTCTGTCCGGGTCGGAATGAATTGGGCCTTCAAAAGCCCATCAAACACTTGGAGTCGCCATCGGTCGTTTTTGGTTGGGTACGACCGAAAACCTGTAAAAATTGGTCTGCGTTAACACCGAGATCGTCGTTAGGTTCGGGAGTCGGTTACGAGTGAGGAAGGTTATAGCACCCCCACTACGCCCAAAATTGGTACCTAAGGGTTTTGGTTGTCTAAAAAAAGAAAACTCAAAAAGGGGTAATAATACTAGAAAATGTTGCTAAGAATATGAAAAATGACGTGGCATGATCAAAAATGCAAATGCATGGGAGAAAAGAATTACACAAATAAAATAAATTAAATCAGAAAAGAACAAAATCGAACCTAATCAAAAATTAAAATTAAATTATTAATCAAGTTCAAAATTATTCATCTGACTATACCTAACTAAACTTAATTAGAAACCAATTCACAAATTAACCAAATTATTGAAACCAAATGGTCATCAAATCTTAGTTCAAGGACCAAAATGAAATAAAGGAAATAAATCAAAGGATTTAAATGATTAATCAAATTATGAAAGGGACCAAATCGAAATAAATCTCATCCTAAAAGCCTGAATTAGTGACCTAATTAAGAAAAACTGAACCTAAAGGCTAAATTTTAATCAATCTAAACTAAACTAGGACCTATGGTGTAAATTTACCCTAAATCTAAAGAAACCATTCATCACATCACATGTACTGAGACGTGTACCAGGTTGCTTTAATGATTTCTAAAGCTGGCTTAAATTTTTTTTTATTCATTTCAATTCACTCTCATAAAACAAATTTCAATTCACTCTCCTTTTTCTTTTCATTACGCTTTTCTTTTCCAGGTTTCAAAAGAAACAAAATTTCTCTCAAATAGCATCCTTGGCAGCGTCATCTTCAAGCCATTGTCGTCTCCGGTCACCACCTCGGTCACCATCGTCGGCTGCCGTTGATGACGGCTGTTCAACTTCAAACTACACCAGAGGACTCGTCTCGACGTGCTGAACTCAGATCTGGTGACCGTTTCGTTAGATAACGCTCAGATGCTCACGAATCAAGCAAAAATCGTTTAGGTCCTTTTTTCTTCGATCTCTAACTCTGACCGTCAGATCTTCACCGTTTTTCGATATATAGTTCCTTTCGGCCTCCCCTATACTTTGTCCGTTCGGATTCGACGGCTGATATTCCGTTCGCCGGGAAATGGTGATACTTTGGACGTCGGGGAAAGGTAAGTAATATTTCGATTTTTGGCTCCTTTCTCAATATTTTTTGAAACTGATTTCCTACTCTCTATTTTGCAGGATTTTTGATTTTCTGTGTGTCTCCTGTGTTTTTTTTTCTTTTATATTTCTTTGTAGGTTATATAAGCTTCAAAAGAGTCCAAACTAAAATGAAAACCTTGATTTTCGTTCAAGTTGACAGATCATGGTCCAAGTGGGTATACAAAATTTTTAAGGGTGATTTGTGTTTGACCGAGAAATAGGGAGTGTGGGTTCATGTGAGGTTGAAGAAGTATTTGACTAGGTTAGTTTAAGTGGAACCTGATATGGCTTGATTTCAGGTATGATTGGATTGTGATCAAATGAGTGTGGGTTTAATTTTGGGTTTGGGCTCAGATATGTTTGGGCTTACTTGAGTTTATTTATTTCATATTCAATGTGGTAAAAATTTGGTGTGTACACAGTAAAAAGCATAAAAACCAATTTTTGAACCTGATGTCCTTAAATCTACCCGATTCAGCATGATCTCCCTACTTTCCTGCTAAATCTACCCAAAACCCCCCGTTCAACTCCGCTGATAACATCATAGGCACTCTAGCGACTAGAGATAAGCTTTGGCAACCTCTCTTTTAAACTCAAGCCTTTGTTTTTCCTTTACTTGAACTAAAAAACTAACGTTTTTGTATTTTGATGGCAGGAAATGAAAGATTTGGAAGAAATGTACCTTCCGACGGTGTAAGGTGAGCCCCAATGACGGTACAGTAACTTATTTTGTCTTCTTTGATGTCTTTTGGTCTCCTCAGCTCCCAAGGTAAAGACTCTCTCTCTCTCTCTCTTCCTTTTTAATTCCCTGATAATTGTCTAATAATTGCTCCACTATTGCGCACTAATTCTCTATCTTCTCTATTTATAGGGCCGACACTTTTGACGTCACACCAGTGGGGTCAGCACTCAGCTGTCTCCAGATAAGGATAAAGAAAACCATTATCCGTGTGAGAAGAAATGAACCAATGGGGTACTACCACGTGTATTAATTTGAGTGAGAAATTAAGAATTTGATGGGTTTTGTGTTTGTTTGGGCTATTATTTGTCGAAAATGGGTTGGATACAGCTGTGTAAAAAGGTTTTGGGCTTATATTGTATGATTTGGGCTTTTTAGAATGTAAATTGGACATTTAAAAGAAAAATATGACTTCATATTTAATATAAATTATTTATTTAGACCTTTTATTAGTTTTATATTATTTATTTATTTATTTATAGAAAAATATAGTATATATTCCGAGTAAAATTCGGGTATTATAGATGCCTCTCTTTACTTATTGTTGTCAAATGGGAATTGAGCAAAGACTGAAAATACACGATTTTGTCCGAATCATTTGATTATCATCTGCACTGTAAATTCTTCTATTGGTGAAGCCTGAGAAAATCTAATTCTTCATTCTTATGAAATGTCGGTGAAGTTTGAAAAAAATTCAAATTATCTGCTCTTCTGGAAATGTTTGAAAGAGTTATATTATCCGTTCTTCTAAAATGTTGCGAAGACCAAAACATTGGCACTCTTCCTTCTTCTAAAATGTTTATGAAATCTGAAAAGTCAAACTATTTGTTCTTCTGAAATGCGGCGAAGCCCAAATTAGTAACACTTTTTTTTTGGGTAATCTTCACTGATGGTCACTTTTGTTTTGGGTTTGTTTTATTATGGTCACCTGAATTCAAAAAAGATGATTTTGGCCACTTACGTTCGAAACCGTTTCTGTTTTGGTCACTGGACCGTTAACCCTCTGTTAATTAAAAATAAAAATTTCTAATTTGACCCCCAAACTTTCAAAACTTCATTTTTTACCATCTTCCCCAAACATTTAGTGTTATTCTCGAGCCGTATGGTGCTATTATCGGAAAGATAGTAACCTTTTGAAAGGTGTTATTATCGGATCTTATTGTAAGAATTCTTCCATATTGTTGAAGCACCTTGGAATTGGCTTCGCCTGTAATTGTAAGAAACTGTAACCTTTTGAGGCATTATGCATGTCTGGCCTTGTGGTCACCGCCAGTAACGTGGAAGAAGCACTCTCTCGTGCAGAAAGAACAAAATCTCTCGATGCCATCATTGACAAAGACAACGGTTCTATTCTAACTAATGGTGATGCTGTCCATAGTTCTGAAACTGTTGGATTTCGAGTTGGAGAACTCTTGCTACCGAATGGGGACTCATATTCCGGGTCATTGCACGGAAACATGCCAGAGGGTCAAGGAAAGTATGTTTGGCAAGGTGGTTGTGTGTATGAGGGAGAATGGAGACGTGGGATGAGGCATGGGAATGGCAAAATACAATGGCCTTCTGGAACTGTCTATGATGGTGAATTCTCAGGTGGATATATGCATGGTACTGGGACATATATTGGCTCTAATAAATTGACTTATAAGGGGAGATGGAAGTTGAATGTCAAACATGGTTTAGGATATCAAGTTTATCCCAATGGAGATGTGTTTGAAGGCTCTTGGGTGCAGGGATCACCAGAAGGCCCTGGAAAATATACTTGGGCCAATGGAAATGTATATCTAGGGAATATGAAAGGTGGGAAAATGTCTGGCAAAGGAAACTTCTTGTGGACAAAACACAGGGGGCTACTTATTCCACATATCCACCATGAAAGGTGGGAAAATGTTTATAAGGGGGGATGGAAGTTTACCTCAAGTTTACCTGATTACCAGAGGACTGTTACCTCAAGTTTACCTCAAACATGGTGGATATGTGGACAAAACACATGGGGCTACTTATTCCAATATAAACCTTAATCGTTTTCATCTTTACATCATCATCTAATCCATGCAATATATACATCAATTTTATTACTTCTCAATTCACAACCTATAATCTCATAACACTCTCTCATATTTTATTTGCGCCACCATCAGATGGAGTTAACCAACCATGGCGAATAACAATTCCATGAACAAAATCCAATGCTTTCCTCTTCTGTCTGAAGGAAACCAAGAACTGAGTCTTCATTCTTTCGATGAGAAAAATGTTTCTCTTTCTAGATTTTTGCAGGGAGACAAGAAAAAAGATTCCTTTGAAGTTCAAGAATTTGATGCCATTGAAGCTGCGAAGAAAAAGGTTCTCAAAGGAAAACCCTTGGATCCTCAAACAACTATGAAATCTGGAAAAAAAAAATAACTTTTCGTACCAAAGATCTTGATTTTCATGTCAGATTACCACTAGGGTTCATAATGAAAAATTAACAGAAAAAGAAGAAGAAGAAGAGTCGGGGAAGAAGGCTAAACGTTTGGGGAAGATGGTAAAAAATGAAGTTTTGAAAGTTCGGGGGTCAAATTAGAAATTTTTATTTTTAATTAACAGAGGGTTGACGGTCCAGTGACCAAAACAGAAACGATTTAGAACGTAAGTGGCCAAAATCATCTTTTTTGAATTCGGGTGACCATAATAAAACAAACCCAAAACAAAAGTGACCATTAGTGAAGATTACCTTTTTTTTAAAATGTTGATGAAGTCTAAAAATTTAAACTTTTTGTTCTTTTAAAATGCAACGATGTCAGAGTTATTATACTCTTCATTCCTCTTAAATGTTGACGAAGTTTGAAAAATAAACTATCCACAGTTCTGAAATGTTGCGGGGCTTGGAACAGTTACACCCTTCATTCTTTTAAAATGTTTGGTAAGGTCTGAAAAGTTAATCTATCAATTCTCCTAAAATGCAGCGAAGCCAAAAATCATTATACTCTTCATTCTTTTGAGATGTTGACGAAATCCAAAAAATAAACTATCCACTTTTCTGAAACACTGCGAAGCTTGGAACAGTTACACCCTTCATTTATAAACGAATTCTTTCATTAAAATTTTCTTTCTTTCCAGTCAAAACAGAATAAAATGCTTCGATAAGGGTTAGCATGTTCCTAGTTTATAAATATATATATTCATGATGCATGAACCATAGCGCATTGAGATTAATCAAACAGCTTCTACTTCCTGGAAGACCAATTTGTTTTTTTATGCTTTTTGAGTAATTCTTGGTTTGCATTGATACTTTATCTTACATTCAGGATTAATCTTTAAAGTTCACTTTCTACGTTTCTAATCTTTGCTCTAAAGTGTCTTTTCAAGTTTTCACTTTAGATTATTTTTCTCAAAGCGCCCTTTCGAGTTTTCACCTCGATTTTCTTATTTTTTTCTCTTTTTTTTCTTTTTTTTCTTTACTTTTATGTTTTTTGGCGCTCTTTCGAATTTTCTCCTTTCTTTCCAGTCACTTTCTCTTTCACCATTCTCTTTCACCCTAGCGGAGTTGCCAAACTGTCAAAATCTTTTTTTACTGGTGAAAATAGCTTGACAATTAATTTTGAAACTTTAGGCACCTATTTCAAGAAAAAATGAAACTTTAGGCACTCATTTCATCCAAAAATACTTTAGGCACGTATTTTAGCCAAAAATAAAACTTTAGGCGCCTATTTCAACCAAAAATACTTTAAGCACCTATTACAAAAAAGAGACATAATTTAGAAACTTATTTTATAGTGAAGCCTTCTAATTTTTTATATCCTCTCTCATTGTTTTTTAGAACATAAAATTGTAAATATTTATTTTTTATAAAATTAATATATTTTTAATTTAACCATTTCTAACCCACCCAAATTAGGTTTTGTAGAGGTCCATTATAGGGTGACCCACCCAACTCAGTTTTTTCTATTCACAATGTCAAGATTCGAACCCTTAACATTGCTTAAGAAATCTAGTGTCTCAACTCTCATCCCACTAAACCAACCGGTTGTTGGTTATAAAATTAATATATTTTTATTAATGTTATAATTAATATAAATTTAATGTAATTAATTTTACACAAGTTTATGATAAAAATAATTCATTCTCAATCATGTAATGAAGTGATTGGTTAAGCTTTGAATAGTGGGGTTTTTTTTGTAAAAAAAAAAAGAATAGTGGATTTTGTAGTACCAGGTTTATGATAATTTAGAATCGGAGCCAAAGTATGAACATCTCAAACATCGATTTTATAATTAATTTTAAAATATTTAGAATTTAAAGTAAAAATATTAAATCTCAAACATCTCAATTTTAATAATTGACTCACGGATTTTACCATGCAAAATATCATAGCATAAAACTACGAAGGGTGTTAGATTAAAAAATAAAAAATTGTTTTATATGGAAATTATTCCAAAGTTCGTTTATTAGACGTAAATTAATTAGTCAAAATTATAAAATAGACATCTCGATATCTTTTCTCAACATCTTTCAATGCTTTGCACTGAATTTTTTTGTAACATTTATAATAGTAAATACAAAATTTGTCTAATATAATATACGCATATATTAAACACAATTTATTTTTATAATAATGAACAAGTTTATTTTCTAAAGGGTTAATATTCAATGCACATACAGTAATTTTATTTTTAAACAAGCATCTCTATTTTAAATTTTTAACTCTACAATATAAAATTTAAATCTAACTTGAACCTTAAAATCCTAAATTATAACATTAAACCCTAAATTTAAAACCATAAAATCTAAATATCTAAATTCCAAAATAAATCTCTAAATAGTCTAGAGCTTCTTGTAAAAAATAAATTTTCCATAGCCAGTGCATGAAACATTCTCCTTTTAAAAGTACTAAGAATAACATTTAAATCCTTAAACTCTAAACTAAATCTCCAAATCCTTAAACATTCTCTTGTATAATAAGATCTCGAAAGCTTTGCCTACCTTCCCCTCGTTGTAGTATGCTTTCATCACAGAATTGTAAGCATATGAATCATCTCTCATAACAAATATCTGTTCAATTGTATTCAATTTCTTATGAGGCAATTAACATTAGCAAGTCCTATGATTAACAACAATTGTCAACCCGGCAACTTATTGCCTTTCATCTCAGGAAGAAGAACCCGGCTTATCCCGAAAAGAAAATTCCATGTGATAAAGCAAAAGCATTTTAAGCCCCACTAAAGGTTTGATTATTAGCTTTTAATCTTGTGTTGCGGCCTGGGAGTTAAGCTCAGCAAACCTCAGCCCTACACGCATCGAGTGCTTCAAGAACTTCTCCGCACATCGCGCGACACAGGTCTCCTCTTGCTTCTGCAGAGTCTTGCGGGTGAAGTTGTCCACACAGTCATTGAAGCATCTCTCCACAAGTGAATTATACATTCTCAAACTGTACATCCAATATTAAAAAAATAATTAATCAGACCAATCGAGTTCAAAACCACCAAGCAATCAAACCAGATAAAAGTCTCTTTTGGTAAGCCAAGTGGAAATGGATCTTTAAGCAGTACATATAGAAAACATGGAGAAGAATGTACGCGGAAATACGGTCATTGCATAAAACCTCCCAACCCCTTTTAATGTCTTCTCCAAGGCTGTGTATAAGAGGCATTTGCCTTTGTGCAGTAATGCCAATAAGTATATGCAAATAACAATGTCATAACCATCGATTATCCCCAAAATCCCAGGTAGGCATTACAAACAGACAAATCCATTGTGGCATTATAATCAACATGAGGAAAAGCAACAGAAATAAAATTAGGGATAAATATCAAAACGACACATGAACCTTGGTCAAATGTGCGATGTGATACATGAACTTTGATCTTGGTTCAGTTGTACAAATAAAACTTTGATTTTGATTCTTTGAAAAATAAACACATCCGTTTTTTTCGTAATTAATAAAAACAATTGTTTGTTTGTATAATATGCAAACATAAAATGATGATGTAACTTGTGAAAATTGAACCAAGTCAAAACTCCATATATACAATTGCACAAAACCAAAGTTACTCCATTTATAAACAGACCATACTCCATTCAATGCAAGCAAATGCAGGCAAAATACTAGCTAAAGCATCACTAAAAAGAGATTCATAATTTATATTGTAGAAATGTAGTTCCCAAAACGTCCAGAGGCAACATAAAAAGGCTGCACCGGTTTTAAGGAGAACATCTCTTTAGCTTCTCATCATACACAGAGCAACAAAACCTGCAGTGTCTACAATCTGAGAAGCTAACCCTACCAAACATAATAATTAAAAGAACCCCAAAAAATTGCATACACCGAACAAGCTTAACACATTTTCTAAATCTTCACTACTCATCAAAATCCAGGAATCGAATAGGGAAGATAACATGAAATTGGGAGATGGCAAAAATAAGAAGTATAAGGGCGGAAAAAAGACCTGTCACGAAGCTGGAGATGGTCGATCATGGCTGACATTCGGATCTTATCTTCTTCAGGGAGACCCTCGAGCCCTGCTAACATGTTCTTGTCCATACTGTATCCCGCCTCTTCCGAGGTAATTTCTTGTTAGGATTTTGCTTAGGGTTTATAAGTTCTGCTTTATAGAAAGAGCTCTAGTTTCTGTTCTTTTAAGAGAAAAACCCTAGGAATCGTGATCTTAAACGGCGTCGTCGAAGCCCTGAATGGGACTTTGAGTTTTCTTTTGGGTAAACTACATACATGGTCCCCAAAATTATGACCCAATTCTTTATTGAGTCTTGACTATCATAAATTATAAACTAGTCTCCAACTTAAAAAAAGTAACAAATTGGTCGGATGTCATTAAAAATTTAACGGCTGATGACATGGTATTTAACAAAAAGTGGCATAGTAACATGTTTATTCCTCAAATTTTACACTTAATTTTAATTTGGTCTTATAATAGTAATCCCGAAATGAGTTAGATCTCTAGTTGTTAGATTGCTAGATTTGGGGTTTTTTGTGGAGATAATGTGGTTCTAGTGTTGCTGGAGGTATAAGGATGAAATTAGATTGTTTTTGGATGTTAATTGATGATTAAAATTGGATGGAAGTGTTAGGTTTTGGCTGGGTTGAGTTTGTAGAGTAATCGAAGGCGTTTTCGGTTGTTTCATATAGGCGTTTTGGTATTTTTGGCAGATCATCGTGATAGCTTTGGTTGCTGGTGATTTTAATGCATTGAGATGCATTAATCCTCTGTTCTTGCGTGGTATAAACATGGGAGAATGTATCGAAAGCGATCGATGAAGTTCCGGAAGCTTGATTACGCTTCGACAAAGCAAGCGAGGCGTTGTCGACGAGTGAAATTGGTTTTAAAGCCTTTCAAAGATTTTAAAGCAAGGGTGGGGGTTTAGATTGAGTTTGAAACACTAATCTAAGCCCGAAAGTAAGTTTGAGAAGATTTACTCTCGTTTCTCGGTTTTTATCCCATTGATTTTTTTGATCATGCTCATGTTTTGAAGATAGATGTAAACCTGCTGTTTTATGCATGTTTTGAGAAATGATTTAATGACTCACATGATCCCATGAGATAGAATTGTGATTTTGAAAAGATAGAACTTGTTGAGAAAATGCTATGCATTGGTCATGCTTTAGAAATGGGATGAGATAGATTTATGTTATGCATTAAAAAATAGTAGATAAATGATGTTTAAAATGAGTATATTGGCATGAGATGAGATTGTTGTTACCGGATATAATTGGTCGACCAATAGGATGAGAAGTGCACTATAATATACAAAATTCGTACATGCTCTTTGGTTTGGGCAATGGGGGTAGTTCCATTCCGTTCCAAAGTGAGGGTGTGGTGATGAGAGATTCCAGCAAGCTTTGTGGCGATGAGAGATACCGCCATGAGAGTTCGATGATGTGAGATTCCACCGAGGTAGGACTTTGACGATGTGAGATTCCGTCAAGCTATCCGCATATCCTAGTAATGTTACTACAATGCCAATATATGAGATTCACATGTACCTTGATTTAAATTATTTTATGCATTGTGTTTTGCATATGAGAATATGAATTGAGAAATGTTTTTGAGAAACAAGCATGTGTGCTTTTGCTTCGAGATTATGTATTTGGGTTAATGCATGAGATAGATGGTACATGTGGTTTTAATGATGTGATTTTGCTTTGGAAATTATTTCAAGCATGAGATAGATTGAGCATGAGGAGATATAGATTTCTGCATGAGAAATTATTTTAAAATGCATTGTTGTTGTTGTTGGTTTGTTTTGAGCATCCCTCACTAGGCATTATTGCTTACGCTCTCTTTTCCGATAATGCAGAGAATTAGCATCTTTGAGGTAGCGAAGAAGCAAGAAGGGAACCAAGGAGTGAGACTTATGTCAAGTATGGTTTTATGTTTGCTTATTAGTAATAATCGTCAATGGGAGGATGCCTTTATGTTTTGGGAGTGTGTGTTTTGAAACTCCCTATTTTGGGGCAAGTTTGTGATGCCTTTAATGACTTGTAAATGACCTTTACTTGTTGATATTCATCTTGGTTTGAGTTTTGGCTCTTGAGTGGCCTTATTTCTTAGGTTGCATGCCTATAGATTTCCTTAATGCATATTGACATGTTGTGTTGTTGAGATTGCTTTGAATGATTGAGGTTTGATGTTTAGATATGTTGTATGCATGTTGGAAGCATGTTGTATGGATTAAAGTATGAAAAATTAGAAAAAAGTGTCATTACAGGCCCAAATGTTCCGGTACACCTAAGACTGTACCGAAATAGTGTGCCTGAAATGGCTTGAGGGTTTCGAAATGGGAAAAGGTGCGATACGTTTTGCTACTGGAATCCCCTATTCCGAAACACCCTTTAGGCTGTTTCGATACGAGCCTGAGCTTCGAGCCGCTTGACCCTCTTCCGACGTGGCTGTTTCGATACAGGGCAACCAGTACCGAAACGCCATGCAGTGAAGTTGGTTATTGGAATCTTCTGAAGTTCTGTTTCTTTACGTTTTAGTCCCTAAATGTTGTGGATGCAATTAAATGAGATTGGATGATTATTTTGAGCTGTGATTTGACTGAGAGGTATGTAATGTGACTAATTAAAGGTTTGTAACATAAAAATGTCATAAGTCCCTGTAATTTGGTAAAAATACAAAATTGTCCTTAAAATGTGTTTTTATGCATTTGGGTCCCTAATCGTTGTCTAATTGAGTTGCAAATTGTTCCGCTGTGAAGTTTATCACTTAGGATAATAATGAGCATATAGACAAGATAAAATGAAAAAATAGGGTTGTTTATTGGAGTAAACTTCCCAGTTTACTACAATATTCCCCGTGTAACCCGTTCGGTTCAGTCTATCGTCCAGACCGGGTCGAGGGGGTTACATTTGGTGTTATCAAAGCCATGTTACGAAAGAATTGGGAGGTAAGGTTGAGGTAATATTGTTGCTTGGTTGAATTATTGATGAATGTTATGGTCGGTGATTGTTTATGCTATGTTATGACCATTGTTTTAATTTGTGTGTGATGCATGATGTATAATAGCATGATTTATAATTGTTATGTGCTGTTGAGCGAGAGGTTAAGGGTGCCCATTGCCGTATTATTATTAATATAAAGAGAGTTTTGGTTTTAAAAGTAAACTTGAACACCTTGGATTCTTGCTTCGGCTAGCCTAATTGTTTTTAATGTTGCATTTTTAGCTCAAAAATTTATATAACTTTTGATAATGGGACCGAGACGAGACCTTAGAGCCAATGTGCGTAATGTGGTTGAGAATAAGGTTAATGATGCTGAGAATTTTCTGCCTCCTCCTTCTCCTGGTAGTCATGGAGCTGGTGCGAGAGCTAGCGTTGGAGGTGTTGGACCTCAGGCCGAGCAAGGGCAGACTGTTTCCGATATGACACCAATGATTCAAGCTATAGTTGGGGATTTTCAGGCAGCGATAGCGGGGATGCATGTGGCTGCACCACAACCTAGTGTTAATGCTGGTTTACCTTTGGAGCGTCTACGCAGTTGGGGTGGAACTGAGTTCTGAGGTATGTCTCATGAGGGTTCCGAGGCTTAGTTTAAGAGCACCCGAAGGATTCTTGGACATATGAGTTGCAATGATGTACAAAAGTTGGGTTGTGTTGTATCTTTGCTTCATAGAGATGCTTATACGTGGTGGATGACCATCACTGCGGGTTTGGAACTTGCCGATGTTTCTTGGGAGTTCTTTGGAACTGCTTTCAAGAGGAAGTATTTGGGTGTTCGCTATCTTGATGAAAAAAAGCGAGAATTCATGTCTTTGGTGCAAGGAAACTTGACCGTTTCTGAATATGAGGTTTAGTTTCTTCGGTTGAGCCAATATGTTCTTGAATTGGTTTCTGACGAACAAAAGAGATGTGAACATTTCCGTTACGGGCTTGTAAAGGAGGTTAAGACATATATGTTGGCTTTCGAATTACATCGATTTTGATGTCTTAGTTACTCAGGCTAAGAATATCGAGCAAAAATTGGGTTTGGTTGCTCGTTCGGGTGGTTCTGGTTTTAGAAAGAGGACGGCTGAGTATGATGTTGGTAGGGATCGTTACAAGTAGCACAAGGATAGGAGATATCAATTGGATCCAAGGCGAGGTGGTGGTAACCCTTGTCATGGCCAACAAGGCCAGAATGCTTTTGTTCGTACTCCATAGTGTAATCGGTGCGGTAGAGGCACACCAGAGAGTGTTGGGGTAATCTGGGTACGTGTTGGAATTGTGGGTCACGAGGACATATGAAGCGTGAATGTCCACAACCGGTTAGAGATGGACAAGCTCCGATGCGAGCTGCTGAGCCATAGAGAGGTTGTGGGCGCGGTTGTGGTAATTTTCAGCGTAGAGATGATGGGCAACGAAATGTTGCGCATGTTGTCACTGTTCAACCTAAGAGAGGTGGACAGGATAGGGTGTATGCACACCGAGAGGGAAGGAATGACACTGATGTTATCGATGTTCAGCCTGAGAGAGGTGGACAGTCTAGGGTGTATGCACACTTTCTTTGATTGATTCTGGTTCTACTCATTCATATATTTTGCGTGAGCATGCACAAGTTCTTGAATCACCTGTTGAGTTGTTAGATGTTGGTATGCGTGTAACCAGTTTTTTGGTGAAACAATTGTTACGAGGAAGTTGTATAAGAGGTGTCCTTTGTCTATTCAAGGTCATGTGTTTGAGGTTGATCTTATGGAATTGCCTTTCTATGGATTTGATGTAATTCTTGGTATGGATTGGTTATCCGAGCATAGAGTTGTGGTTGATTTTGAGACCAAGCGAGTTTCGTTGAAACTAGTCGATGATTATGAGGTGGTAATTGTAGGCGAGAATGTGAAGTTCTTGTCTAATGTGGTTTCGGCTCTTGAAGCGAGTTGGTTGATGCGTTTGGGATGTGAAGAGGAGAGTTCGGGAAATAACCTATATTATTCGGATCAGTGGCCTCAGGGGCATTAGCGTTCGGGACTGTGAAAAGTAAAGGAAGAATTAGTGATAGAATCAAATAAAGAAAAAGGTAAACCAGAATAAGGGTATAAGAAAGATTATATAAATCAGATGTGAGAGACAGAAATAATCTACCCGAGGGTATAAGATTAGCTTGGTTGCAGTCAGGTTCAACATTGCGGATTCGACCACGTGTGCTGATTGGACGACGTCTTGGGGGAGGTAATGGGGCCATTCCCCATATTGCAGTTTACTTAAGTCAAGAGATGAGCGAATTGAGCAATTTTCAATGGTATGGCTTACGATACCACATCCAGGGCATAAAGTAGGGAGACGTTCATACTGTAGTCGGCACATGGTCTTATCATAGCCATTCTCGATGAAAAGAAATCGGGTGACCGGTCGGGTGACATCAAGCATGATTTCCACGCGCAGAAATTCGGACATATTACCTTCGAGTTCTCGAGTATCGGTGCGCAGGACATTACCTACCATAGAGCCTAGAGCATGGCCCATAAGGTGGGAGCGATCAACATCCTCAAAAAGAGAGGTAGGCATGCCAAAAATACGGATCTAGATGCGCATGATATTGAAAGAGTATTCACCAATGGTTTTTGAGGGGTTGTATAAGGTAAGAGCTAACCATTCGTCCTTGTACAGCCAGGGACCACGGTTAAAAACTTCATAGCAAGATTTGACCTCCTTGAACTTGATCTTGAGGAAATTATCCTGAAGGACAGATATAGATACCAGATTACTAGGCTTCCAAATTCCTTTGAAAGCACTAAGAACAACATATATGTCAATTGGTTTGGATGATATGAAACAACCTATAAGGAACAGTTTGGGGTCTTCCTTTGCGAAATCCCAGCCAAAATCCAGTGTATAGAGAAGTTCAGCTTCTTCGTTAGTGAGGGCAATAGAGTTAAGCTGGGGAACAGAAGAGGATGCCATGAGGAGAGTAAGAAGGCCAATGAAGCAAAAGGGCAGAGAGAAGGGTTGTAGGTCGGTGTTGGTTGTTGGGTAGTAATGGTTGATATAAATAGCTGGGGGATAGGTATTAATGGTAAGTAGATTTGGGTTATAGGAAGTAGGGAAAAAAGGGAAGAAAATTTGATTTTGAAAGAGTGTAATTGAAGGCATATCCCTAATAAATAGGGATAATTGATTAAGAGAATAGAGTGCCCATAGTAAGAAGGAAGATTCCAGGAACAAAATAGTTAGGAAAAAGGAAAGAGTAATAAAGGCATAAAATAAGAAAGGGAAGAAATAATGTGCAAAGACATAGGTTTGATATGGTACGAGAAGGTTCATGGAAAGATAGTTGAATATGGCAAGTAAAGTTTGAAAAGAGAGAGTAAAAGTGGATATTTCCGGATTATGCGTAAAGAATAAATTTGTTGAGAAAGACAAAAATAATATAGATATGAGAATAATGGAAAATAAATGGAGGTAATTAGGGAGATATAAAATTAAATGCGTAATGAAGGTATTAAATAGAATTAATGATATGTGTCTGCCTGAAGAGTAATAGTTCGAAGGTGAAGGAAGAGTAAGAGTTGAGAGATTAAAAAAGGAGGAAAATTTCGTGTTAGAAAAGCTGTATTCCATTAGCAGAATGGTTGTATTGAAATCCTTGAGAAGGGCTAGAGTAGGAACACCTGAGAAGGCGTAGTGTAGAGGAAATCCCTTTGTAACAATGGTAGAAGTTCTTTGAGAATATTCGTATGAGATGAGAAAATATTTAAAATTAGTAAAGTAAATATGGAAAGAGAGAGATAAGCATACAAACAGATAAAAGAGATAAAAACATACAGAAAAGAAAAGCAGAAAAGAAAAAATATTACAAACCAAGGGATAGGAAGGAGCGAGACCAAGAAAATAAATACAAACCAAAAGAGCAAAAAATAGGGGTAAAAAAAGAAAAAAAGAAATCACAAAAGAATAAATACATGCCAAATAATAGATATACCAGTGGTAGCTACTACAAAACAAAGGAGTAGAGCCCCATGCTTCTATGAACGTGGAATCAGATTGTTGAAGAGGATGCTCCCATAAATTTGCAGAACCCATGTTAAGAGACCAAAGATGAGGGTTAGAGGTATAAAGAAGCCATTTGACATTAAGCATAAATATAAGAAAAGCAAATGAAAGCATAAGCAAGATCAAAATATTACAAAAAGAAATGGAAAGTGAAACACACAGATAAATTGCAATCAGAGAAAACATGAAGGCATTAAAGAAAGTAGACAAAAACCAATAATGCCAGAAGGGAGTGTCTAAAAGCATAAAAAAGCATTCCAACCTCACATTGATGGCAGATTCAACAAAGTAACCTAGAAGATTATAGATTATAATCGACCATAAAAAGGTGTGGGGGGTGTTTCTAGATCGATTAAAAGATGATAAGAGGACAAAACCTATAACAAAGTGCATATGAAAACTTAAGAAAAGATATCATAGATTTAGGCAGGGGGCAGATTAAAGTGAAGGAATGAACTTAACCAAGGATATACAGAAAGAGAAAACGGGTTTTGATAGTGGTAGCGCAAATGCCAAAAACAGAGAGAAAGAAAGAACAAAACTACAGAGTTCAATAAAAACATGTAAGTAGGTCCATAAGCAACCTTATGAGCTATAGAGGCAGAGTTGACATAAGGAAGGAAAGGGAATGAACTCAAACGGGAACGAAAAAATAAATTCATAGTAGGGGAGAGCAGTAGGATAAATATAAGTACAAAAATCGTATACAGTGATACAATTTAGAAGAAAACCAGAAGGCAAATGGGTAAAAATATATGTAGAGAAAAAGAAAGAAGTGGAAGAAAGAGTTGGGAATTGCAAAAAATTAATAAAGTAAACAGTAGGAGAAGATCCCACAAGGTGGGCTGAAAGTAAGTTCCCTAAAAGGGATCAAATGTTGTTGTGGTAAATAATAATAGTAAACTTAGAAATAGTGATTGTAGAAAGAGAAAAGGCATCAAAACAATAAGAAAAGGCCATTACAGAACATAAAGAGAGAACTGGTGAGAAAATTCCAACAAAGAACATAGAGGAGAGTATAAGTGACAAAGTAATGAAAGCTTTCCCATAGAAAGAAGGGGATAACCAAGAGGCATTGCCTAAGTCTAAGCAGGATAAGGGAACATGTATGAGAATGGAATAAAAGACTAAGCATAGAGATGAGCAAAGGTTAGGTAACAGGGGAACTAATAAGACTATAAGCAAAATTAATATCATACGCATGAGGAAATTAGGTAATCCAACAGCCGTGCTAAGCTAGGAGATTGTGGGAGGAATCCACAAATGGCTTTCAACCCACGAGTGCATCCATGAATGAATTTCGCTTCTCCATTTCTGGAAAATGGAAAAGAAGAAAGAAAGAATGAGAACAAATATAAAAAACACCAAAATAACGAAAAAGAATAGAAATGTAACAGAAGATCCAGAAACAAGAGGGATTGAAACAAAGGCTATGGTAAAGGAGTAAAAAAATAAATAAAAGAAGCCCAGATTGCGATTATTAATAATGGAAAAGAACAAAATTAGATAAAGAACCATATAAACTGATCGTCCCAACGATGAGATACCAAGAATCCTCTAATGATTCACAAACCTCGAGAGAGCCCATGCATGGACCATCGGTTGATTCTGTAACAAAGATATGAGAGAAACTGTAAATAAAAGGAATGGGAAAAGGTAAAAAAGACGAAAGAAAAGAAGATCTGAGGAACTTATAAGGTCGTAATGGAGGAAAGATTTAAAGCAAGGCCTGGGTGAATGAGCCGACGACTGAAAACCTAGATTTGAAAAATCCGTCAAGAGGGGAAACCAGATCAAATGGGTTTTAACAAACCCTTGTCGCAAAGAAGGAGATATGCAAAACATAAACAAGGGGTTAACAAAGAAAATGGAGAAAAGGGGAAAACTAAATAAATCCAGAAAATAAAAAATGTAGGAATCCATAAGAATGGATGAGAATAGACGCCGATCCAAACGATAGGGACTTAGACTCCCACGGAGAGCCCAAAAAAACAAAACCATCGACATGGAGCACATCAAAGGACTCCGAATCGACATTTGAGGCGGTGCAAAAAATAAAGAAAAAGAGAAAAGGTTAGATAAACAGCAAAGGGGGTAAAAAATGATTGTAAAAAACTATAAAAAAATAAAATGGAATCGGGGTGGGATGACTCTCCAAAATCTCTTACCGTCAATTTCGTGGATCCGATGGTTGTGGCTTGTCATGGGAATGAAACGGTTGAGCGGCTGAGGGAGGAAGAGAGCCGTGCGGGGAGAGGGGAGAGAGGGGAAGAAAATGAAAAGACAAAAAACCGAAAAGTGTGGGAAGAAAGAAAGAACAAAGCCAAACCCAGAGAAACACGGAGATAGAGAGAGAACCGAGAGCCATACCCGTTGGACTTTTAACTATGTTAAAAGTACAAAAATTGAGTTTTTGAAATATAATCTTGTTGAAAAGCTCGTGATCAATGTTATGAATTCCTAGGTTTTGATTAAACCTTGTTTTGCGGTCCTTTTTGTAGAGGTTTCGGACGAGCGGTCTAAATGGGCCGAACAATTGACTCATTGGACTTTTAACTACGTAAAAATTACAGAAATTGAGTTTTTGCAATATAATTGCATTGTAAAGCTCGTTATCAAATATGTGAACTCCGAAAATTTGATCAGAACTTGTTTTGCAGTCCTTTTTGTAGAGGTTTCGGACGTGCGGGTCAAAATGGGTCGAAAAATGGACCCTTTGGACTTTTAACTGAGAAAAAAGTACAGAAATTGAGCTTTTGCAATATAATCATATTGAAAAGCTTGTAATCAATAATATGAACTCCTAGGTTTTGATTAAACCTTGTTTTACGGTCTTACTTGTAGAGGTTTCGGACGAACGATCCTAAATCAGCCGAACAATGGACTCGTAGGACTTTTAACTTAGTAAAACGTACAAAAATTGAGTTTTTGCAATATAATTGTGTTGTAAAGCTCGTAATCAATGATATGAACTCCTAAAATTTGATTGAAACTTGTTTTGCGGTCTTTTTTGTAGAGGTTTCGAACGTGCTGGTCTAAATGGGCCGTAAAATGGACCCGTTGGACATTTTTCTGAGTGAAGAGTACATAAATTGAGTTTTTCCAATATAATCATGTTGAAAAGCATGTAATCAATGATATGAACTTCTAAAACTTGATTAAAATTTGTTTTGTGGTAGTGTTTGTAAAGTTTTCAGACGAGAGGGTCTAAATGGGCCGTAAAATGTACCTGTTGGACTTTTAACATAGTAAAAAGTACAAAAATTGAGTTTTCGAAATATAATCGTGTTTAAAAGCTCGTAATCAATGATATGAACTCCTAAAATTTGATTAAAAAGTTGTTTTGCGGTCTTTTTTGTAGAGGTTTCGAACGAGCGGGTCTAAATGGGCCGAACAATGGAACCGTTGTAATTTTAACTGAGTAAAAATTACAGAAAATGAGTTTTTGCAATATAATTGTGTTGAAAAGCTCATAATCAAATATATGAACTCCTAAAATTTGATCAAAACTTGTTTTGCAGTCTTTTTGTAGAGGTTTCGGACGTGCGGGTCAAAATGGGTCGAAAAATGGACCCTTTGGACTTTTAATTGAGAAAAAAGTACAGAAATTAAGCTTTTGCAATATAATTGTGTTGAAAAGCTCGTAATCAATGATATGAACTCTTAGGTTTTGATTAAACCTTGTTTTGCGGTCCTACTTTTAGAGGTTTCGGACGAGCGGGTCTAAATGTACTTTTTACTCGAGTAAAATTCCAACGGGTCCATTATAAGGCATATTTAGACCCACTCGACCGAAACCTATAACAAACGGACCGCAAAACAAGGTTTAATCAAATTTTAGGAGTTCATATACTTGATAATGAGCATTTCGACACGATTATATTGCAAAACCTCAATTTCTGTACTTTTTACTCAGTTAAAATTCTAACGGGTCCATTGAGAGGCCTATTTAGACCCGCAAGACCGAAACCTTTAACAAACGGACTGCAACACAAGATTTTATCAAATATTAGCAGTTCATATACTTGATTACGAGCATTTCGACACGATGATATTGCAAAAACTCAATTTCTGTACTTTTTACTCGGTTAAAATTCAAATGGGTCCATTGTAAGGCCTATTTAAACCCGATCGTCTGAAACCTCTACAAAACGGACCGCGAAAAAAGTTTTAATCAAATTTTAGGAGTTCATATGCTTGATTACGAGTATTTCAACACAATTATATTGCAAAAATTCAATTTCTGTAGTTTTTATTCTAGTAAAATTCCAATGGGTCCATTTTAAGGCCTATTTAGACCCGCTCGTCCGAAACCTATAACAAACAAACCGCAAAAACAAGGTTTTATCAAATTTTAGGAGTTCATATACTTGATTACGAGCATTTTGACATGATTATATTTCAAAAACTCAATTTCTGTACTTTTTACTCAATTAAAATTCGAACGGGTCCATTATAAGGACTATTTAGACCCGCTCGACCGAAACCTATAACAAACGGACCGCAAAACAATGTTTAATCAAATTTAAGGAGTTCGTATACTTGATTATGAGCATTTCGACACGATTATATTGCAAAAACTCAATTTCTGTACATTTTACTCAGTTAAAATTCCAACAGGTCCATTGCGAGGCCTATATAAACCCGCAAGACCGAAACCTATAACAAACGGAACGTAAAACAAGATTTTATCAAATTTTAGGAGTTCATATACTTGATTACGAGCATTTCGACACGATGATATTGCAAAAACTCAATTTATGTATTTTTTACTCAGTTAAAATTCCAACGGGTCCATTGTAAGGCCTATTTAGACCCGCTTCCGAAACCTCTACAAAACAGACTGCGAAACAAGTTTTAATCAAATTTTAGGATTTCATATACTTGATTACAAGCATTTCAACACAATTATTTTGCAAAAACTCAATTTATGTACTTTTTACTCAAGTAAAATTTCAACGGGTCCATTGTAAGGCCTTTTTAGACCCGCTAGTCTGAAACCTCTTCAAAACGCACCGCGAAACAAGTTTTAATCAAATTTTAGGAGTTCATATGCTTGATTATGAGTATTTCAACACAATTATATTGCAAAAATTCAATTTCCGTAGTTTTTATTCAAGTGAAATTCTAATGGGTCCATTTTAAGGCCTATTTAGACCCGCTCGTCCGAAACCTATAACAAACGCACAACAAAAACAAGGTTTTATCAAATTTTAGGAGTTCATATACTTCATTACGAGCATTTCAACATTATTATATTTCAAAAACTCAATTTATGTACCTTTTACTTAGTTAAAATTCTAACGGGTCCATTATAAGGCCTATTTAGACCCACTCGACCGAAACCTATAACACACGGACCGCAAAACAAGGATTAATCAAATTTTAGGAGTTCATATACTTGATTATGAGCATTTCGACACGATTATATTGCAAAACCTCAATTTCTGTTCTTTTTACTCAGTTAAGATTCCAACGGGTCCATTGTGTGGCCTATTTAGACCCCCAAGACCGAAACCTATAACAAACAAACCGCAAAACATGATTTTATCAAATTTTAGCAGTTCATATACTTGATTATGAGCATTTCGACACGATGATATTGCAAAAACTCAATTTTTGTACTTTTTACTCAGTTATAATTCAAACGGGTCAATTTCTGAAACCTATTTAAACCCGCTCGTCTGAAACCTCTACAAAACGGACCGCGAAAAAAGTTTTAATCAAATTTTAGGAGTTCATATGCTTGATTACGAGTATTTCAACACGATTATATTGCAAAAATTCAATATCTGTACTTTTTATTCAAGTAAAATTCCAATGGGTCCATTTTAAGGCCTATTTAGACCCACTCGTCCGAAACCTATAACAAACGGACCGCAAAACAAGGTTTTATCGAAATTTAGGAGTTCATATACTCGATTACTAGAATTTCGACAAGATGATATTGCAATAACTCAATTTTTGTACTCTTTACTCAGTTAAAATTCCAACGGGTCCATTATAAGGTCTATTTAGATCTGCTCGACTGAAACCTATAACAAACGGACCACAAAACAAGGTTTAATCAAAATTTAGGAGTTCATATACTTGATTATTAGCATCTCGACACGATTATATTGCAAAAACTCAATTTATGCACTTTTTACCCAATTAAAATTCCAACGGGTCCATTGTGAGGCCTATTTAGACCCGCAAGACCAAAACCTATAACAAATGGACCGCAAAACAAGGTTTTATCAAATTTTAGGAGTTCATACACTTGATTACGAGCATTTCAACACGATGATATTGCAAAAAACAATTTCTGTACTTTTTACTCAGTTAAAATTCCAATGGGTCCATTGTAAGGCCTATTTAGACCCGCTTCTGAAACCTCTACAAAACGGACTGCGAAACAAGTTTTAATCAAATTTTAGGAATTCATATACTTGATTACAAGCATTTCAACACAATTATATTGTAAAAACTCAATTTATGTACTTTTTACTCAAGTAAAATTCCGACGGGTCCATTGTTAGGCCTATTTAGACCCGCTCGTCTGAAACCTCTACAAAACGTACCACAAAAAAAGTTTTAATCAAATATTAGGAGTTCATATGCTTGATTACGAGTATTTCAACACAATTATATTGCAAAAATTCAATTTCCGTAGTTTTTATTCAATTAAGATTCCAATGGGTCCATTTTAAGGCCTATTTAGACCCGCTCGTCCGAAACCTATAATAAACGGACCGCAAAATCAAGGTTTTATCAAAATTTAGGAGTTCATATACTTGATTACGAGAATTTCGACAAGATGATATTGCAAAAACTCAATTTATGTACTTTTTACTCAGTTAAAATTCCAACGGGTCCATTATAAGGCCTATTTAGTCCCTCTCGACCGAAACCCATAACAAACGGACCGCAAAACAAGGTTTTATCAAATTTTAGGAGTCCATTTACTTGATTACGAGCATTTCGATACGATTATATTTCAAAAACTCAATTTCTGTACTTTTTACTCAGTTAAAATTCCAACGAGTCCATTGTGAGGCCTATTTAGACCAGCAAGAACGAAACCTATAACAAACGGACAACAAAACTTAGGTTTTATCAAATTTTAGGAGTTATATACTTGATTACGAGCATTTCGACACGATGATATTGCAAAAACTCAATTTATGTACTTTTTACTTGAGTAAAATTCCAACGAGTCCATTATAAGGCCTATTTAGACCAGCTCGACCGAAACCTATAACAAACGGACCGCAAAATAAGGTTTTTATCAAATTTTAGGAGTTCATATACTTGATTACGAGCATTTCAACATGATTATTTTGCAAAAACTCAATTTATGTACTTTTTACTTAGTTAAAATTCCAACGGGTCCATTGTAAGCCCTATTTACACCCGCTCGTCCGAAATCTCTATGAAACGGACCGCGAAACAAGTTTTAATAAAATTTTAGGAATTCATATACTCGATTACAAGCATTTAAACACGATTATATTGCAAAAACACAACTTTTGTACTTTTTACTAAAGTAAAATTCCAACGGGTCCATTGTAAGGCATATGTAGACCCGCTTGTCTGAAACCTCTACAAATCGGACCGCGAAACAAGTTTTAATCAATTTTAGGAGTTCAAATGCTTGATTACAAGTATTTCAACACGATTATATTGCAAAAATTCATTTTTTTACTTTTTATTCAAGTAAAATTCCAACGGATCCATTGTTAGGCCTATTTAGACCCGCTCTTCCGAAACCTATAACAAACGGACTACAAAACAAGGTTTTATCAAATTTTAGGAGTTCATATACTTGATTACGAGCATTTCGACACGATGATATTGAAAAAACTCAATTTATGTACATTTTACTTAGTTAAAATTCCAACGGGTTCATTATAAGGCCTAATTAGAACCGCTCGACCGAAACCTATAACAAACGGACCGCAAAACAAGGCTTAATCAAAATTTACGAGTTCATATACTTGATTATGAGCATTTCGACACAATTATATTGCAAAACCTCAATTTCTGTACTTTTTACCCAGTTAAAATTCCAACAAGTTTACCTCGATATCAAGCCCTTTCAGGGAATCAACCTCAAGCCCAACTTCTGGGATCCTCCCTTATATACTACATTAGCTTTATTCTATTTTCTCTTTTCATTTCCATGTACTCTCCTTCACATGATCATCAATGTGTGGATCGGAAATTAACAGTTTATAATGATGTCACATGGTCATCTACATGTTATAATCATATCACCTCTAATAATTACTGCATCCATACTATTCTATATTTGCTCTTACATTTCAAATATGTTCCGCATTGTTGCCTAAGGAGTATTACCATTAAATTTGGCTTAGTTAATCCCCTCACTCTCAGGAACTTGCTTTTTCCTATCGCTATGATGTACGCTGAAACTTTACCTGTTAAAAATATCATTATAAGCTTTATCATATTGATTTTACACACCTTTCAGTTCACAATTATGCATACATATAATAAGATTTTTTCTAATCTCAATCCTATATTAATTAACTTTTGGAATAATATGAGAAATGCACAGCTATACACAGTTCCCTCCATTCTGGTCAAGCTCTATCTACCTCATCCGCTTAGTTTAGCAACATTCATCTTTTTATCAGTTTCATCTTTCAAGCTTTATATTCATTTGCTGAATTTACATTCTATGTTTACCAGTATAATCTATGCCTTCCGTTCTGCCATCAAAACTATCTTCTTGCAACAACTCATACTCTCCCCCTCCTCTCCTTTATATATCTCTAATGTCAATGTTACTTTCATGTTTACTCTGTTCTTTTTGTATCTCCTACACACTAATATCATTGTTATTTGCATTCTTGCCAACTATCTCAATATTATTCCTGACTATCCATCAAATTCAGAAATGTCCTCTTTTATGTTATTGATTGTTTATCACTTGTTTATATTGAAACTTAAATCTATTTCTTTGTCTTCTCTTTTATTTTGTACTTATCGTATTATCAATTGTTCTCATTTAACTCATTGCATGTGTTTTCTTTTTGTCATTTTCTTTGATGCCTCTCTTTATGTACCCCCTATATTTTTTTGCTCTTTTGGTCTGTATTTATTTTCTTATCCCCGCTTCTTCATTCCCCTGGGTCTGTAATTATTTTTTCTTGCTTTTTTTTCTTTTCTGCTCTCCTTTTATTTTTACTATGCTCTTATCTGCATTATAGATTATATTAATACTGCCATGAATGTTCTATATTCCTCACTAGATGTATGTGTTTCTATTAACGTACATTACTCATTGATATGCTCGCTAGACATCCCTTCCCACTACACCTTTTTAGGTGAAATCTCACAAGCCCACTTTTGGGAACCTGATCAAATCCTATTAAATAGGAGTCTTTCATTCATATATTATATTTATTCTTCAAACTTTTTAATAATCTTTAGTTCTACTTTTTCAAAAATAAATTCAAAAGTCAGCCACATTTTATTTCTTCAGCTTTTTTCAAAATTTATTAGTTATCTTTTAATGTATTCTACTGTTCAAAGCTCTCTAAATTTTTATTTCACTATTACCTTCCACTTATTTCGCCGGTATATAATTATATCAAAAAAACTAGCCTTACTTCCCTTTACCACAAACTATAAAAGTCAAACCCTATCATTTATATTCAAATTTTCCTCCTTACGTTTTTATGTATATCTAATTCCTCATAAATTTCCCTTTAGGAAAATTTTAAATACAATCAACGGTAATTTTATTCTTCCGTTTTTACTCTATTTACTACAATCAACTTTATTGCTAAAATTATCCTCATTAAACTTCACCTTTTATTCAGTAACATTAATACCAATAACGAAAATAATTTTCAGCAGTTACTTTCTTTATTTCCCTTTATTCGCACCATCACAAATTATTCTCTACTTTAAATACTTGATTATTAAAAGATTCCCTTATATTACCAAAGCCACTTTGGTCTTTCTCTTTTTAACCCTTCTTTACTGCCAATATTTCAATCAAATCCTTTTAATATTACCATTAAAGCTTAACCAAAACTTTTATAGATATTTAAGATACTTTCCTTTAATAACTTCTAGAGTTTCTTCCTTTTCTAGGTCTTCTATTTCATTTAAGGAAAGTACCTTAGATAATTTACTTTTTGATATTAGTAGTTCCTATCTTTTACAATCGTTAATTATTCCTCAAATTTTTTCTCAACCCACTTTCCATACCTCATCCCCCTTAGCTGTTTTCGTTTTCTTTATATACTTGCATTACAATTACACCAACCCACTACAACTCCTATCTCACTCGTACTCCTCATACCCTCTAAATCTCTCAATGGCTTCATCCTCTTCCATCCCCCAACTCAACTCTATCAATCTCACCAATGAAGAATCGGAACTGCTCTACACACCTGATTTTGACTTCATCAAGGAAGATCCCAAGCTCATTGTACTCGGTCGCTTTATATCGTCCAAGGCTTTAGACATTTCTGCTGTTATCAACGCTTTCGAAGGTATCTGGAAACCTAACGAAGTAGTATCCATCTCGGTGATACAAGATAACTTCCTCAAAATCAAGTTCAAGGAAATCAAGAATTGCTATGAGATAATCAATCGTGGGCCTTGGCTGTACAAGGATGAATGGCTAGCCGTCACTGAATATGATCCAGCCAAATCCTTAAACGACTACAACTTCAATACCATGAGAATCTGGATCCGAATTTTCTCCCTCCCTGATTCACTCTTTGCTGATGTTGATCGATCCCATCTGGTGGGACATGCTCTAGGATCAATGGTTGGTAATGTCCTCCGAACGAATACCCGCGAAGTCGATGGGAATATGACGTAATTCCTTCGAGTTGAAATTCTGCTCAACATCACAAGACCTGTCACCCGATTTGTGTTTATTGGCTCTGGTGAAAACAAAATTATGTGACGTCTTCAGTATGAAAGACTCCCGACTCTCTGTCCTGGTTGTGGTATTATCAGCCACACCCTAGAAAACTGTCCTATCCGTTCTTCACTCGATCTCAACAAGTTACAGTACGGAGAATGGCTCCGCTACCTTCCACCTAGACGTCGCCCAGCTGGTATTCGGGGACGTATCCGCAATGTGGAACCGAATCTGATTCCAAACATCCCTCCAGTAAATGGTAACTTCACTTTAACATTTACAATAACCTCTTTGTTCACTTGTTTTCTCACCCCAATTTTTCTATCAATATACTTAACTACTGTTTTTAACATAGTGGCCCCAATGAATATCCCAGCAGCTCCGGCCAATCCTTCAGCTCCTCCTAACGAACAGAACAATATGGGTAAATTATTTTACTCCCTCTTCATCCCTTATACAAACAATTATAAGTTTCTAATCACAATTATTCTCCAATACATAGGCTCTCTAAATGAAGGCGATGCAGCCTCATTTACGGAACAAGCAACCGAAGAAGCCCAAAATGTCGACATGACCATGGATGATGGGCCCAATTCTGTTAAAGACCCCCCTGCAACTGATTTGAAGCAAAAAGCTCCTCTTGAGCCCCAACCCCTGAACACCATCTATCCCATTCCGGAAGATGGTTCTGATGATGATTGGGACACCACGGATGATTATGGTGTCCCTACCCCTACTGCCGAGCAGATTAAAAAGTTTGACTCTGAATCGAGTAAGCCTTCTAAACCCACTGATACAATATTCAATGAATTTAATCAGTGGTTACTTAAAACTTACCCGAATGATGCAGCCCCTGCACCTGTTCCTGTACCTGCACCTGCACATGCACATGCACCTGCACCTGCACCAACACAAACAAACCGAGGCATGAAACGCTGCTCTCCAATACAAGTATCGCTCCCGCCGAAAAAATCCAAACAGTCAGGATCCACCCCAAAAGCTGGGATGAGCAGCTCTAAAAACTCTCCGGCGGCGGCTGATTCCCAGCCCCGCCGAGCAAAATGAGGATCTTATGCTGGAACTGTCAGGGTCTTGGACAAGCCCCGACGGTTCAACATTTCCGGTCCTATGTCCAACGCACCAACCCCGATATTATTTTCTTATGCGAAACTAAAATAAATAATGCGGAATGTAACCGCTTATGTCTTTCATTAGGTATGTTAGACATTATTTCAATTTCCCCTACGGAAGGGTGTTCCGGAATTTCCTTATTTGCTACAAACAACTTTAATATAAGTTTAATTTCCTATTCGTCGCGTTACATTCATATTCAAATTACAAAGAATAACACCACAATGTTTTTCACTGGTATGCACGGTTTTTCGGAAACTAGCCAAAAATATAAAACATGGGAGATCATAGATTCATTATACCCTTCTACTAAAAACAACCCTTGGATTCTCGGCGGAGACTTCAACGAAATATTAACGGATTCGGAAAAACAAGGAGGTCCCCGTAGAGCTAGATCTCAAATCAAAAACTTTCGCAATTGTTTAACTCGGAACAACCTCTTTATTGTAAGCCAACTTTGGGTTGGTTCACATGGACTAAAGTAGGACCCTTAACCCCGGTAATACATGAAAGACTAGATCGTTTTATCGCTAATTCAGCATGGCAAGATCTCTACCCTTCTCATCGAATCACCACAGAATATGTCGCCAAATCTGACCATTGTTTCCTTCTTCTCGAATTAGATATGTCAGCTTCTACACCCAAAACACAACCTTCCAAGAATTTCCGATTCGAAAGCTGCTGGGCTAATAATATAGATAATATTCAAACAATCAAAAGGGCCTAGGCCGACACCCCCGGAACAACCATAAACAAAATTGAAGCGGTAGGTACATACCTAGAAGAATGGCAAAACCAACAACGCTTCAAATCAACCGGACGAATTAAGTTCCTCACTAAAAAGATTAATAAACTTCTTTACCGTCCCTTAACAGCCACAAATGAACAAGTTTACTTAAATTATAGAACTGAATTAAATAAACTTTTAACAGAACAAGAAATTTATTGGGCTCAAAGATCTCGCACTTTTTGGCTTTCCCAAGGAGACAAAAACACCAAGTTCTTCCATGCCCGAGCCTCCAACAGGAACAAGAAAAATTTGATCACAGGCCTTTACGATGCCAATTCAAATTGGTGCACTTCTGAACCGGACCTTATGAATATCGCTTCTGCTTATTTCCAAAACTTGTTCACAACATCTAACCCCCAAATCTCGAACATCATTCTTGATAAAATTCACCCTTCCATTAATTCTTCAATGAATGAAAACCTACTAAAGGGATTCACTAAAGAGGAAATTCTTCATGCTTTTAAAGATATTGACCCTAGGAAAGCTCCTGGATTCGATGGCCTACCCAGTAGCTTCTTTAGACAACACTGGGATATAGTGGGAGACGATGTTATTAATCTTTGTATTAACCTTTTAAACGGCAACGCCGATATGGCCTCAGTTAACAAAACGATATTGGTACTAATTCCCAAAGTACAGGACCCAACCTCCATGAAACAACTTAGACCAATTAGCCTCTGCACTGTCCTCTATAAAATAGTTGCTAAAAGAATAGTCAACCGAATGAAACAGGCTATACCTCTATGTATTAGCCCTAACCAAGCAGCCTTTGTCCAGGGACGCAACATATCAGACAACATCCTTGTTGCTCATGAAATTCTTCACAATATTAACTCCGGAGCTACTAAATCCTCCCAAGGAGCTGCTCTCAAGCTAGACATGGAGAAAGCTTTCGATAGAGTAGAATGGTCATTTCTCGCAAATGTTATGGAACGCATGGGCTTTGCTTCCGAATGGATCGAGCTTATAATGCGTTGTATTACTACAGTCTCCTTCTCAGTTAAAATTAATAATTCGTTCTCCCCTTCCTTTCAACCTTAACGAGGTCTTCGCCAGGGTGATCCTTTATCCCCTTTCCTCTTTCTCTTCTGTACTCAAGGCCTCTCGGCTTACTTAGCTGCTGCTCAACAAACTAAAATACTTCCAGGACTAGGCGCATGTAAACATGGGCCCAAAGTCAACCACCTGCTTTTTGCCGATGATTGTATGGTATTTATTAATACTAATCAATCTGAAGCATCCCTTCTGAAGAATGCTCTTCAAACGTATGCTAATGCTTCCAGTCAAGCGGTCAATTTTGAGAAATCAACAATTTTTTATAACCCCCGCACACCATCTGCAATAAGAAATGCCATTAACAACCTTTTACAAGTACGTGAGGTTACTAATCCTGGAGTATACCTAGGCATCCCACTTCTAATTGGGAAAAATAAAACTGAATCACTAGGATTTGTGCGTGATAAAGTACATGATCGTCTCTCTAGTTGGGACAAACATCTTCTATCCTTTAGTGGCCGAGAGATATTCATCAAAGCTGTATTACAATCTCTCCCACAATATGTTATGTCTTGCTATCTTCTACCACAAAATATCATCGATGACATGACTACTTCAATCTGCCAATACTGGTGGACCGGCAAATCCAACAAAAAAGGTTGGCATATGTTACCTTGGAATCGTATATGCCTACCTAAATCTGCTGGTGGCATGGGCTTTAAGGATTTACACGACTTTAACATTGCTCTCTTGGGCAAGCAAATTTGGAAACTCATTTGTGAACCAGATTCTTTATTAGGACAAATATACCGGTCTAAATACTTTCCTTCAGGCAACATTATGGATGCACAAAAACCCAACAGAGGCTCTTTCGCTTGGCAAAGCATATATAACGCTCTTCAGCGTCTTTTCCCAGGCTTTCTACACCGCCCTGGCATAAACAGTAATATTAGAATACACAAAGATATATGGGGAGGATCTTCCCCGATTGAACTTACTGGGGATTACGAAATCTCCGATGAATTTTACATTCGGTGCCGTGATTTTATGATCTGTAACCAAACTGCCTGGGACACGGTTAAGGTAAACAATTATTTCAATCCATTTGATGCCGATGCCATTCTCCGTATCCCCATCATAAATGATCAACGTGACTCAATACTCTGGTCTCCCAATGACTCGAGTATTTACTCAGTCCGTTCTGGATATAATTTCTTACAACGTTCAATAATCCCACCTTCATCCCCAAATCGCTTTTGGAAGTTTTTATCCAAAATCAAAGCTTTACCCAAAGTTAGAACATTTGGTTGGCGTATGGCATCTGATGCTCTACCAGTTGGATCTAAAATGCAAGCTTTTTCCCCTAACTCAGGCCCTTGCTCTATCTGTGTTAGCCACTCGGAATCGATCTTTCATGCGCTTCGTGACTGCCCTGGGGCATCTGAAGCCCTCCAAATTAGTGGTATCCCTATCACTCTCTATAAGAGTATAGCTCCTACACCCTTGCAATGGCTAGAGGAAGTAGCCACTACAATTTCCCCTGATAAATTTGGTCTCTTCCTTACTGTTTTATGGAATATATGGAATAGACGTAATGACTGGGTTCACAACCACCACTTACAACCACCATGGCTAATTGCTGTTAATTCCATTAGCATACATGATGAATTTTGTAAATCTTTAAGCTCGATGGACCCAGCTCCATCTACCTTTTCTAAACCTTCACGATCACTTCCTCCATCTCATCATATTAAAATAAATATGGACGGAGCCTTTAATCCATCAACTCGTGCAGCAGCCGTCGGTGTTGTTGCTCGTGATTCTGCAGGTGCAATTGTGGGTGGTCTTGCTTTCCCTCTTGGTAGTTGTCAGGACGCTAACACCAGTGAAGGGGAAAGCATTCTAGCTGGTCTCACCTTTGCCCGTTCTCAAGGCTGGAATCGACTCTTGATCGAAACTGACTGCGCCTCTCTCGCGAATAGGATCAACAAACCTGCTCAGGACCTCTCTACCATGGGACCAATTATTCTCCAGATACAAGCTGCTTTTCACGACTTTGACTTTATATCTATTTCTTATATACGTCGTGAGGCAAATATTATAGCCCATGCTTTGGCTACTTCTACGTTGAATTCTATGACTTCTATGTCATTTAATTCGGACATTACACCTTGTATACAACAATTTGTAACAAATCATTATTGATTAATAATATTTGGGCACTCTTTTCCCCTTTTTAGGGTCCTCTAGCTTTGCTTGAAGGACAGTAGTAGGGGTTTTTAATGAGGCCTTTTCTTCAAAAAAAAATCCAACGGGTCCATTGTGAGGCCTATTTAGACCCGCAAGACCGAAACCTATAACAAACGGACCGCAAAAAGGGATTTTATAAAATTTTAGCAGTTCATATACTTGATTACGAGCATTTCGACACGATGATATTGCAAAAACTCAATTTCTGTACTTTTTACTTAGTTAAAATTCCAACGAGTCCATTGTAAGGCCTATTTAGATCCGCTTCCGAAATCTCTACAAAACGGACCACGAAACAAGTTTTAATCAAATTTTAGGAGTTCATATACTTGATTACAAGCATTTCAACACAATTATATTGCAAAAACTCAATTTTTGTACTTTTTACTCAAGTAAAATTCCAACGGGTCAATTGTAATTCCTATTTAGACCCGCTCGTCTGAAACCTCTGCGAAACGGACCGCGAAAAAAGTTTTAATCAAATATTAGGAGTTCATATGCTTGATTACGAGTATTTCAACTCAATTATATTGCAAAAATTCAATTTCCGTAGTTTTTATTCAAGTAAAATTCCAATGGGTCCATTTTAAGGCCTATTTAGACCCGCTCGTCCGAAACCTATAACAAACAGACCACAAAAACAAGGTTTTATCAAATTTTAGGAGTTCATATACTTCATTACGAGAATTTTGACATGATTATATTTCAAAAACTCAATTTATGAGCTTTTTACTCAGTTAAAATTCCAACGGGTCTATTATAAGGTCTATTTAGACCCGCTCGACCGAAACCTATAACAAACGGACCACAAAACAAGGTTTAATAAAAATTTAGGAGTTCATATACTTGATTATGAGCATTTCGACACGATTATATTGCAAAAACTCAATTTCTCTACTTTTTACTCAGTTAAAATTCCAACGGGTCCATTGTTAGGACTATTTAGACCAGCTCGTCTGAAACCTCTTAAAAACGCACCGCGAAACAAGTTTTAATCAAATTTTAGGGGTTCATATGCTTGATTACGAGTATTTCAACACAATTATATTGCAAAAATTCAATTTCCTTAGTTTTTGTTCAAGTAAAATTCCAATGGGTCCATTTTAAGGACTATTTAGACCTGCTCGTCCGAAACCTATAACAAACGGACCGCAAAAATAAGATTTCATCAAATTTTAGGAGTTCGTATACTTTATTACGAGCATTTCGACATGATTATATTTCAAACACTCAATTTTTGTACCTTTTTTCTCAGTTAAAATTCCAACAGATCCATTATAAGGCCTATTTAGACCCGCTCGACCGAAACCTATAACAAACGGACCACAAAACATGGTTTAATCAAATTTTAGGAGTTCATATACTTGATTATGAGCATTTTGACACGATTATATTGCAAAACCTCAATTTCTGTACTTTTTACCCAGTTAAAATTCCAACAGGTCCATTGTGAGGCCTATTTAGACCCACATGACCGAAACCTATAACAAACGGACCGCAAAAAGGGATTTTATAAAATTTTAGCAGTTCATATACTTGATTACGAGCATTTCGACACGATGATATTACAGAAACTCAAATTCTGTACTTTTTACTTAGTTAAAATTCCAACGGGTCCAATGTAAGGCCTATTTAGACCCGCTTTCGAAACCTCTACAAAACGGACCGCGAAACAAGTTTTAATCAAATTTTAAGAGTTCATATACTTGATTACAAGCATTTCAACTCAATTATATTGCAAAAACTCAATTTCTGTACTTTTTACTCAAGTAAAATTCCAACAGGTCAATTGTAAGGCCTATTTAGACCCGCTCGTCTGAAACCTCTACGAAACGGACCGCGAAAAAAGTTTTAATCAAATATGAGGAGTTCATATGCTTGATTACGAGTATTTCAACACAATTATATTGCAAAAATTCAAGTTCCGTTGTTTTTATTCAATTAAAATTCCAAAGGGTCCATTTTAAGGCTATTTAAACCCGCTCGTCTGAAACCTATAACAAACGGACCGCAAAAACAAGGTTTTATCAAATTTTAGGAGTTCATATACTTCATTACGAGCATTTCGACATGATTATATTTCAAAAACTCAATTTCTGTACCTTTTACTCAGTTAAAATTCCATTGGGTCCATTATAAGGCCTATTTGGACCCTGCTCGACCGAAACCTATAACAAACGGACCGCAAAACATGGTTTAATCAAATTTTAGGAGTTCATATACTTGATTATGAGCATTTCGAGACGATTATATTGCAAAACCTCAATTTCTGTACGTTTTACTCAGTTAAAATTCCAACGGGTCCATTGTGAGGCATATTTAGACCCGTAAGACTGAAACTTATAACAAACTGTCCGCAAAACAAGATTTTATCAAATTTAAGCAGTTCATATACTTGATTACGAGCATTTCGATACGATGATATTGCAAAAACTCAATTTCTGTACTTTTTACTTAGTTAAAATTCTAACGGGTTCATTGTAAGGCCTATTTAGACCCGCTTTCAAAACCTCTGCAAAACGGACCGCGAAACAAGTTTTAATCAAATTTTAGGAGTTCATAGACTTGATTACAAGCATTTCAACATAATTATATTGCAGAAACTCAATATCTATACTTTTTATTCAAGTAAAATTCCAACGGGTCCATTTTAAGGCCTATTTAGACCCGCTCGTCCGAAACCTATAACAAACGGACCGCAAAACAAGGTTTTATCAAAATTTAGGAGTTCATATACTTGATTACGAGAATTTCGACAAGATGATATTGCAAAAAATCAATTTATGTACTTTTTACTTAGTTAAAATTCCAACGGGTCCATTATAAGGCCTATTTAGTCCCGTTCGACCGAAACCCATAACAAACGGATCGCAAAACAAGGTTTTATCAAATTTTAGGAGTCCATTTACTTGATTACGAGCATTTCGATACGATTATATTTCAAAAACTCAATTTTTGTACTTTTTACTCAGTTAAAATTCCAACGAGTCCATTATGAGGCCTATTTAGACCAGCAAGAACGAAACCTATACTTGATTACGAGCATTTCGACACGGTGATATTGTAAAAACTCAATTTAGGTTTTATCAAATTTTAGGAGTTATATACTTGATTACGAGCATTTCGACACGGTGATATTGTAAAAACTCAATTTATGTACTTTTTACTCGAGCAAAATTCCAACGGGTCCATTATAAGGCCTATTTAGACCCGCTCGACCGAAACCTATAACAAATGGACCGCAAAACAAGGTTTAATCAAATTTTAGGAGTTCAGATACTTGATTACAAGCATTTCAACACAATTATATTGTAAAATCTCAATTTCGGTACTTTTTACTCATGCAAAATTCCAACGGGTCCATTGTAAGGCCTATTTAGACCCGCTCGTCTAAAACCTCTACAAAACAGACAGCGAAATAAGTTTTAATCAAATCCTAGGAGTTCATATGCTTGATTATGAGTATTTCAATACGATTATATTGCAAAAATTCAATATCTGTACTTTTTATTTAAGTTAAATTCCAATGGGTCCATTTTAAGGCCTATTTAGACCTGCTCGTCCGAAACCTATAACAAACGGACCACTAAACAAGGTTTTATCAAATTTTAGGAGTCCATTTACTTGATTACGAGCATTTCGACACGATTATATTTCAAAAACTCAATTTCTGTACTTTTTACTCAGTTAAAATTCCAAAGGGTCTATTGTGAGGCCTATTTAGACCCGCAAGAACGAAACCTATAACAAATTGACCGCAAAACTTAGGTTTTATAAAATTTTAGGAGTTATATACTTGATTACGAGCATTTCGACATGATGATATTGCAAAAACTCAATTTATGTACTTTTTACTCAAGTAAAATTCCAACGGGTCCATTGTAAGGCCTATTTAGACCCGCTCGTCCAAAATCTCTACAAAATGGACCGCGAAATAAGTTTTTATCAAATTTTAGGAGTTCATATGCTTGATTACGAGTATTTCAATACAATTATATTGCAAAAATTCAATATCTGTACTTTTTATTCAATTAAAATTCCAATGGGTCCATTTTAAGGCCTATTTAGACCCGCTCGTCCGAAACCTATAACAAACGGACCGCAAAACAAGGTTTTATCAAAATTTAGGAGTTCATATACTTGATTACGAGAATTTCGACAAGATGATATTGCAAAAACTCAATTTATGTACTTTTTACTCAGTTAAAATTCCAACGGGACCATTATAAGGCCTATTTAGTCCCGTTCGACCGAAACCCATAACAAACGGACCGCAAAACAAGGATTTGTTAAATTTTAGGAGTCCATTTACTTGATTACGAGCATTTCGATACGATTATATTTCAAAAACTCAATTTCTGTACTTTTTACTCAGTTAAAATTCCAACGAGTCCATTGTGAGGCCTATTTAGACCAGCAAGAACGAAATCTATAACAAACGGACCACAAAACTTAGGTTTTATCAAATTTTAGGAGTTATATACTTGATTTCGAGCATTTCGACACGATGATATTGCAAAAACTCAATTTATGTACTTTTTACTCGAGCAAAATTCCAACGGGTCCATTATAAGGCCTATTTTGACCCGCTCGACCGAAACCTATAACAAATGGACCGCAAAACAAGGTTTAATCAAATTTTAGGAGTTCATATACTTGATTACAAGCATTTCAACACAATTATATTGTAAAATCTCAATTTCGGTACTTTTTACTCATGTAAAATTCCAACGGGTCCATTGTAAGGCCTATTTAGACCCTCTCGTCTAAAACCTCTACAAAACGGACCGCGAAATAAGTTTTAATCAAATCCTAGGAGTTCATATGCTTGATTATGAGTATTTCAATACGATTATATTGCAAAAATTCAATATCTGTACTTTTTATTTAAGTTAAATTCCAATGTGTCCATTTTAAGGCCTATTTAGACCTGCTCGTCCGAAACCTATAACAAACGGACCACTAAACAAGGTTTTATCAAATTTTAAGAGTCCATTTACTTTGTTACGAGCATTTCGACAAGATTATATTTCAAAAACTCAATTTCTGTACTTTTTACTCAGTTAAAATTCCAACGGGTCCATTGTAAGGCCTATTTAGACCTGCTCGTCTGAAACCTCTACAAAACGGACCGTGAAATAAGTTTTTATCAAATTTTAGGAGTTCATATGCTTGATTACGAGTATTTCAATACAATTATTTGCAAAAATTCAATATATGTACTTTTTATTCAAGTAAAATTCCAATGGGTCCATCTTAAGGCCTATTTAGACCCGCTCCTCCGAAACCTATAACAAACGGACCGCAAAACAAGGTTTTATCAAAATTTAGGAGTTCATATACTTGATTACGAGAATTTCGACAAGATGATATTTCAAAAACTCAATTTATGTACTTTTTACTCAGTTAAAATTCCAACGGGTCCATTATAAGGCCTATTTAGTCCCGTTCGACCGAAACCCATAACAAACGGACCGTAAAACAAGGATTTATCAAATTTTAGGAGTCCATTTACTTGATTTCGAGCATTTCGATACGATTATATTTCAAAAACTCAATTTCTGTACTTTTTACTCAGTTAAAATTCCAACGAGTCCATTGTGAGGCCTATTTAGACCAGCAAGAACGAAACCTATAACAAACGGACCGCAAAACTTAGGTTTTATCAAATTTTAGGAGTTATATACTTGATTACGAGCATTTCGACACGATGATATTGCAAAAACTCAATTTATGTACTTTTTACTCGAGCAAAATTCCAATGGGTCCATTATAAGGCCTATTTTGACCCGCTCGACCGAAACCTATAACAAATGGACCGCAAAACAAGGTTTAATCAAATTTTAGGAGTTCATATACTTGATTACAAGCATTTCAACACAATTATATTGTAAAATCTCAATTTCGGTACTTTTTACTCATGTAAAATTCCAACGGGTCCATTGTAAGGCCTATTTAGACCCTCTCATCTAAAACCTCTACAAAACGGACCGCGAAATAAGTTTTAATCAAATCCTAGGAGTTCATATGCTTGATTATGAGTATTTCAATACGATTATATTGCAAAAATTCAATATCTGTACTTTTTATTTAAGTTAAATTCCAATGGGTCCATTTTAAGGCCTATTTAGACCTGCTCGTCCGAAACCTATAACAAACGGACCACTAAACAAGGTTTTATCAAATTTTAGGAGTCCATTTACTTTATTACGAGCATTTCGACAAGATTATATTTCAAAAACTCAATTTCTGTACTTTTTACTCAGTTAAAATTCCAACGGGTCCATTGTAAGGCCTATTTAGACCCGCTCGTCTGAAACCGCTACAAAACGGACCGTGAAATAAGTTTTTATCAAATTTTAGGAGTTCATATGCTTGATTACGAGTATTTCAATACAATTCTATTGCAAAAATTCAATATATGTACTTTTTATTCAAGTAAAATTCCAATGGGTCCTTCTTAAGGCCTATTTAGACCCGCTCGTCCGAAACCTATAACAAACGGACCGCAAAACAAGGTTTTATCAAAATTTAGGAGTTCATATACTTGATTACGAGAATTTCGACAAGATGATATTGCAAAAACTCAATTTATGTACTTTTTACTCAGTTAAAATTCCAATGGGTCCATTATAAGTCCTATTTAGTCCCGCTCGACCGAAACATATAACAAACGGACCGTAAAACAAGGATTTATCAAATTTTAGGAGTCCATTACTTGATTACGAGCATTTTGATACGATTATATTTCAAAAACACAATTTCTGTACTTTTTACTCAGTTAAAATTCCAACGAGTCCATTGTGAGGCCTATTTAGACCAGCAAGAACGAAACCTATAACAAACGGACCGCAAAACTTAGGTTTTATCAAAATTTAGGAGTTATATACTTGATTACGAGCATTTCAACACGATGATATAGCAAAAACTCAATTTATGTACTTTTTACTCGAGTAAAATTCCAACGAGTCCATTATAAGGCCTATTTAGACCCGCTCGACCGAAACCTATAACAAATGGACCGCAAAACAAGGTTTAATCAAATTTTAGGAGTTCATATACTTGATTACAAACATTTAAACACAATTATATTTCAAAAACTCAATTTATGTACTTTTTACTCAAGTAAAATTCCAACGGGTCCATTGTAATGCCTATTTAGACCCGCTCGTCTCAAACCTCTACAAAATTGAACGAGAAAAAAGTTTTAATCAAATATTAGGAGTTCATATGCTTGATTACCAGTATTTCAACACAATTATATTGAAAAAATTCAATTTCCATAGTTTTTATTCAATTATAATTCCAATGGGTCCATTTTAAGGCCTATTTAGACCCGCTTGTCTGAAACGTATAACAAACGGACCGCAAAAACAAAGTTTTATCAAATTTTAGGAGTACATATACTTCATTATGAGCATTTCGACATGATTAAATTTCAAAAACTCAATTTCTTTACCTTTTTCTTAGTTAAAATTCCAACGAGTCCATTATAAGGCCTATTTAGACCCACTCGACCGAAACCTACAACAAACAGACCGCAAAACATGGTTTAATCAAATTTTAGGAGTTCATATACTTGATTATGAGCATTTCGACACGATAATTTTGCAAAACCTCAATTTCTGTACTTTTTACTCAGTTAAAATTCCAACAGGTCCATTGTGAGGCCTATTTAGACCCGCTCGTCCTAAACCTCTACAAAACGGACCGCGAAACAAGTTTTAATCAAAATTTAGGAGTTCATATACTTGATTACGAGCATTTCAAGACGATGATATTGCAAAAACTCAATTTCTGTACTTTTTACTTAGTTAAAATTCCAACGAGTTCATTGTAAGGCCTATTTAAACCCGCTTCTGAAACCTCTACAAAACGGACCGCGAAAGAAGGTTTAATCAAATTTTAGGAGTTCCTATACTTGATTACAAGCATTTCAACACAATTATATTGTAAAAACTCAATTTCTTTACTTTTTACTCAAGTAAAATTCCAACGGGTCCATTATAAGGCCTATTTAGACCCACTCGATTGAAACCTATAACAAACGAACCGCAAAACAATGTTTAATCAAATTTTAGGAGTCCATTTACTTGATTACAAGCATTTCAACACGATTATATTTCAAAAACTCAATTTCTGTACTTTTTACTCAGTTAAAATTCCAACGGGTCCATTATGAGGCCTATTTAGACAAGCAAGAACGAAACCTATAACAAACGGACCGCAAAACTTAGGTTTTATCAAATTTTAGGAGTTATATACTTGATTACGAGCATTTCGACATGATGATATTGCAAAAACTCAATTTATGTACTTTTTACTAAAGTAAAATTCCAACAGGTCCATTATAAGGCCTATTTAGACCCGCTCGACCGAAACCTATAACAAACGAATCGCAAAACAAGGTTTAATTAAATTTTAGGAGTTTATATACTTGATTACAAGCATTTCAACACAATTATATTGCAAAAACTCAGTTTTTGTACTTTTTACTCAAGTAAAATTCCAACGGGTCCATTGTAAGGCCTATTTAGACTCGCTCGTCTAAAACCTCTACAAAACGGACCGTAAAAGAAGTTTTAATCAAATTTTAGGAGTTCATATGCTTGATTATGACTATTTCAATACGAGTATATTGCAAAATTTCAATATCTGTACTTTTTATTCAAGTAAATTTCCAATGGGTCCATTTTAAGGCCTATTTAGACCCGCTCGTCCGAAACCTATAATAAACGAACCACAAAACAAGGTTTTATCAAATTTTATGAGTCCATTTACTTGATTACGAGCATTTCGACACGATTATATTTCAAAAACTCAATTTCTGAAATATTTACTCAGTTAAAATTCCAACGGGTCCATTGTAAGGCCTATTTAGACCCGTAAGAACGAAACCTATTACAAACAGACCGCAAAACTTAGGTTTTATCAAATTTTAGGAGTTATATACTTGATTACGAGGATTTCAACACAATTACATTGCAGAAACTCAATTTATGTACTTTTTACTCAAGTAAAATTCCAACGGGTCCATTTTAAGGCCTATTTAGACGCGCTCGTCTGAAACCTCTACAAAACGGACCGTGAAAAAAGTTTTAATCAAATTTTAGGAGTTCATATGCTTGATTACGAGTATTTCAACACAATTATATTGCAAAAATTCAATTTCCGTAGTTTTTATTCAAGTAAAATTCCTTTGGGTCCATTTTAAGGCCTATTTAGACCCGCTCGTCCGAATCCTATAACAAACGGACCACAAAAACAAGGTTTTATCAAAATTTAGGAGACATATACTTCATTACGAGCATTTCGACATGATTATATTTCAAAAACTCAATTTTTGTACCTTTTACTCAGTTAAAATTCCAACGGGTCCATTATAAGGCCTATTAAGACCCGCTCGACCGAAACCTATAACAAACGGACCGCAAAACAAGGTTTAATCAAATTTTAGGAGTTCATATACTTGATTATGAGCATTTCCACACGGTTATATTGCAAAACTCAATTTCTCTACTTTTTACTCAGTTAAAATTCAAACGGGTCCATTGTAAGGACTATTTAGACCCGCTCGTCTGAAAACTTCTTCAAAACGCACCGCGAAACGAGTTTTAATCAAATTTTGGGAGTTCGTATGCTTGATTACGAGTATTTTAACACAATTATATTGAAAAAATTAAATTTCCGTAGTTTTTATTCAAGTAAAATTCTGATGGGTCCATTTTAAGGCCTCTTTAGACCCGCTCATCCGAAACCTATAACAAACAGACCGAAAAACAAGGTTTTATCAAATTTTAGGAGTTCATATACTTCATTTCGAGCATTTCGACATGATTATATTTCAAAAACTCAATTTCTGTACCTTTTACTCAGTTAAAATTCTAACGGGTCTATTATAAGGCCTATTTACACCCGCTCGGCCGAAACCTATAACAAACGCACCACAAAACATGGTTTAATCAAATTTTAGGAGTTCATATACTTGATTATGAGCATTTTGACACGATTATATTGCAAAACCTCAATTTCTGTACTTTTTATTCAGTTAAAATTCCAACGGGTCCATTGTGAGGCCTATTTAGACCCGCTCGACCAAAACATTTAACAAACGGACCGCAAAAAAAGGTTTTATCAAATTTTAGGAGTTCATATACTTTATTACGAGCATTTTGACACGATTATATTTCAAAAACTCAATTTCTGTACTTTTTACTCAGTTAAAATCACAATGGGTCCATTGTGAGGCCTATTTAGACCCGCAAGACCGAAACCTATAACAATCGGACCGCAAAATGGGATTTTATCAAATTTTAGAAGTTCATATACTTGATTACGAGCATTTCGACACGATGATAATTAAAAAACTCAATTTCTGTACTTTTTACTCAGTTAAAATTCCAACGGGTCCATTGTAAGGCCTATTTAGACCCGCTCAACCGAAACCTATAACAAACGGACCGCAAAACAAGGTTTAATCAAATTTTAGGAGTTCATATACTTGATTATGAGCATTTCGACACGATTATATTGCAAAAAAAAATTTATGTACTTTTTACTCAGTTAAAATTCCAACGGGTCTATTATAAGGCCTATTTAGACTCGCTCGACCGAAACCTAAAACAAACGGACCGCAAAACAAGGTTTAATCAAATTTTAGGAGTTCTTATACTTGACTATGAGCATTTCGACACGATTATAATGCAAAACCTCAATTTATGTACTTTTTACTCAGTTAAAATTCCAACGGGTCCATTGTGAGGCCTATTTAGACCGGCAAGACCGAAACCTATAACAAACAATCCGCAAAATGAGATTTTATCAAATTTTAGCAGTTCATATACTTGATTACGAGCCTTTTGACACAATGATATTCCAAAAACTCAATTTCTGTACTTTTTACTTAGTTAAAATTCTAACGGGTCCATTGTAAGGCCTATTTAGACCCGCTTCTGAAACCTCTACAAAACGGACCGCGAAACATGTTTTAATCAAATTCTAGGAATTCGTATACTTGATTACAAGCATTTCAACACAATTATATTGCAAAAACTCAATTTATGTACTTTTTACTCAAGTAAAATTCCAACGAATCCATTGTAAGGCCTATTTAGACCCGCTAGTCTGAAAGATCTTAAAAACAGACCGCGAAAAAAGTTTTAATCATACACTAGGAGTTCATATGCTTGATTACGCATATTTCAACACAATTATATTGCAAAAATTCAATTTCCGTAGTTTTTATTCAAGTAAAATTCTGATGGGTCCATTTTAAGGCCTATTTAGACCCGCTCGTCCGAAACCTATAACAAACGGACCGAAAAACAAGGTTTTATCAAATTTTAGGAGTTCATATACTTCATTACGAGCATTTCGACATGATTATATTTCAAAAACTCAATTTCTGTACCTTTTACTCAGTTAAAATTCCAACGGGTCTATTATAAGGCCTATTACACCCGCTCGGCCGAAACCTATAACAAACGGGCCGCAAAACATGGTTTAATCAAATTATAGGAGTTCTTATACTTGATTATGAGCATTTTGACACGATTATATTGCAAAACCTCAATTTCTGTACTTTTAACTCAGTTAAAATTCAACCGGGTCCATTGTGAGGCCTATTTAGACCTGCAAGACCGAAACCTATAACAAACGGACCACAAAAAGGGATTTAACAAATTTTAGCAGTTCATATACTTGATTACGAGCAATTGGACACAGTGATATTGCAAAAACTCAATTTCTGTACTTTTTACTTAGTTAAAATTCTAACGGGGCCATTGTAAGGCCTAATTAGACCCGCTTCTGAAACCTCTATAAAACGGACCGCGAAACAAGTTTTAATCAAATTTTAGGAGTTCATATACTTGATTACAAGCATTTCAACACAATTATATAGCAAAAACTCAGTTCTGTACTTTTTACTCAAGTAAAATTCCAACGAGTCCATTGTAAGGTCTCTTCAGACCCGCTTGTCTGAAACCTCTACAAAACGGACCGCGGAATAAGTTTTAATCAAATTTTAGGAGTTCAAATGCTTGATTACGAGTATTTCAACACGATTATATTGCAAAAATTCAATATATGTACTTTTTATTCAAGTAAAATTCCGATGGGTCCATTTTAAGGCCTATTTAGACCCGCTCGTCCGAAACCTATAACAAACGGACCGCAAAACAAGGTTTTATCAAATTTTATGAGTCCATTTACTTGATTATGAGCATTTCGACACGATTATATTTCAAAAACTCAATTTCTGAAATATTTACTCAGTTAAAATTCCAACGGGTCCATTGTGAGGCCTATTTAGACCCGTAAGAACGAAACCTATTACAAACAGACCGCAAAACTTAGGTTTTATCAAAATTTAGGAGTTCATATACTTGATTATGAGTATTTCGACACGATGATATTGCAAAAACTAAATTTCTGTACTTTTTACTCAGTTAAAATTCCAACGGGTCCATTGTGAGGCTTATTTTGACCTGCAAGACTGAAACCTATAACAAATGGATTGCAAAACAAATTTTTGTAAAATTTTAGGAGTTCATATACTTGATTACGAGCATTCCGACACGATGATATTGCAAAAACTCAATATTTGTACTTTTTACTTAGTTAAAATTCCAACGGGTCAATTGTAAGACCTATTTAGACCCGCTCGTCTGAAACCTCTTCAAAACGCACCGCGAAACAAGTTTTAATCAAATTGTAGGAGTTCATATGCTTGATTACGAGTATTTCAACATGATTACATTGCAAAAATTCAATTTCTGTAGTTTTTATTCAAGTAAAATTCTAATCGGTCCATTTTAAGGCCTATTTAGACCAGCTCGTCCAAAACCTATAACAAAAGAACTGCGAAAACAAGGTTTTATCAAATTTTAGGAGTTCATATACTTGATTACCAACATTTCGACACGATTATATTTGAAAAACTCAATTTCTGTAGTTTTTATTCAAGTAAATTTCCAACAGGTCCATTATAAGGCCTATTTAGACCAGCTCGACCGAAACCTATAACAAACGAACCGCAAAAACAAGGTTTTATCAAATTTTAGGAGTTCATATACTTGATTACGAGCATTTCGACACGATTATATTGCAAAAACTCAATATCTGTACTTTTTACTCAGTTAAAATTCCAACGGGTCCATTGTGAGGCCTATTTTGACCCGCAAGACCGAAACCTATAACAAACGGACCACAAAACAAGATTTTATCAAATTTTAGGAGTTCATACACTTTGTTACGAGCATTTCGACACGATGATATTGCAAAAACTAAATTTTTGTACTTTTTACTCAGTTAAAATTCCAACGGGTCCATTGTGAGGCCTATTTAGACCCGCAAGATTGAAACTTATAACAAATGGATTGCAAAACAAGGTTTTATCAAATTTTAGGAGTTCATATACTTGATTACGAGCATTCTGACACGATGATATTGCAAAAACTCAATTTTTGTACTTTTTACTCAGTTAAAATTCCGTCCATTGTAAGACCTATTTAGACCCGCTCGTCTGAAACCTATTCAAAACGCACCGCGAAACAAGTTTTAATCAAATTTTAGGAGTTCATATGCTTGATTACGAGTATTTCAACACGATTACATTGCAAAAATTCAATTTCTGTAGTTTTTATTCAAGTAAAATTCCAATTGGTTCATTTTAAGGCCTAATTAGACCAGCTCGTCCGAAACCTATAACAAACGGACCGCAAAACTAGGTTTTATCAAATTTTAGGAGTTCATATACTTGATTCCGAACATTTTGACACGATGATATTGCAAAAACTCAATTTATGTACTTTTTATTCGAGTAAAATTCCAACGGGTCCATTATATGGCCTCTTTAGACCCGCTCGACCGAAACCTATAACAAACGGACCGCAAAACAGGGTTTAATCAAATTTTAGGAGTTCATATACTTGATTATGAGCATTTCGACATGATTATATTGCAAAACCTTAATTTTTGTACTTTTAACTCAGTTAAAATTCCAACGGGTCCATTGCGAGGCCTATTTAGACCCGCAAGACCAAAACTGTAACCCCCGTAGCCCGGTCTAGACGGTTGACCCGAACTACGAAGATTACACGGGGAAAACCAAAGTCAACCCGAAAGTCAACCTTGATTAACGACCCTTTTTTTTTCTTTTTAATCTTGTCTAGATGCACATTAACCTTAAGTATGATCATACAAACAACATATCAAAAGATCACAAACATCAGAGATCAAACAGGGACCCAATTGAACAAATTACGACTTTAGGGACCAAATTGTAAATTCTGATAAATTAAGGGACTTAACCCAAATTAAGGTTACCATCATAAAATTAGTCATGTTTCATGCTTCTCTGTGAAATTTCAGCTCAAAAGGACATCCACAGCTCATGCAATTGATCATACAAGATTCAGGACCAAAACGCAAACATTTCAAAACATATAACTACCATGTCAGCCCCCTAACGGTCGACCGTTCCGAAACAGGCTAGCCCTGTTCCGAAACACGGGCCGTTCCGAAACAGGTTCCGGAACATGGCCTCGGCAGAGGCTAAACCGTTTCGAAACGGTGCATACCGTTTCGGACGCCTGGGTTCATGCAAGGCACCCGTTCCGAAACGGTACACCCCTGTTCCGAAACGCCTGCACAAAAACCAGCAAACAAGCATACTAGATCATGCAATTGACCACTCAAACATGCTCCAAACATCACCAAACTTTACCAGCATGCAATTAAACATATTTAAGACATAAGAGCATCATCAATTCAACAAATTAACATCACATGCGAAAAGCCCCAAACCAATGGTCATGCTTCCAACACAAGCTATCTACTCAAGCATCAACTTGCAAAACAAGCATATATGGTTCAATCCAAAAACCAGCAACAACATTAACATTCAACATACTTAGGGAGTCTTAAACACCTCCCAAAACACATATACATATTGGTCCCCCATTGCCAAAACATACAAAAGCTAAAACACTTATAAAACCTTCATACATTGAGCTTTACTTGTACTTGTTTGCTTGCCTCCTCTTGCTGCCCTCAATGCACTCTAATGCTCTGCATTATTGAATCAAGATACGAGAGAGCGTAAGCCAAAGCTTAGTGAGGAGTGCTCTTTAAAAACCATTCAATAATGCATTTAAAACCATTTGTAAATCATGCTTGTAAACAACCTTTACACATGCTCAAAGCATACTTTAAATCAAGCAATATCATGCTTCCACATTTCATTTAAACAAGCATCTCATGCTTCAACATAAACATTAAATCATGCATCTCATGCATCTCATGTACTATACATGTCATATTGGCTCAAGTGATACATTTCATTTGTGAAATCAAGTTCAACAACTTTCCCCAAGGACTTTTAAACACCTTGGACCCCAAGGACTTTTAAACACCTTGGCCATGGACTTTTAAACACCATGAATGGACCACACAAGGACTTTTAACCACCTTTGTGTCCGTAGCTTGAAATACCCCAAGGACTTTTAAACACCTTGGCCCCAAGGACTTTTAAACACCTTGGCCCCATGGACTTTTAACCACCATGGAAAGGAGCACCTAAGGACTTTTAACCACCTTAGTGTCCGCAACAAGATTCATCCAAGGACTTTTAACCACCTTGATGATCTTAGGTAACAAGGCTCACTCAAGGACTTTTAACCACCTTAGTGACCTTCACTTTTACAAACCATCACTTGCCAATACACACTTTATACATCACATAATCCACTGTTTTAAAGCATTTAAATCAAGCCATTTCATCATGCATTTCAAAGCATTAAATCATCATTTAACAATGCATAAAAACAAGGCACTCTTACCTAGAGACACCTTCAACACATGGCTTAAATCATCAGCATAAATCATGCTAAAGCATCAGCAATTAACATGCTAAAACATGCTTTCCAAAACAGTAGCAAATCATGCAAAATCATCATTTCACATTTCATCAAAACATGGCCACCACTTAAAGAGAGTAATCCGAAAACTTACACTTGAGCTTAGCAAAGTTGTTTAGACTTAAACTAAGCTCCCAAAACCTTCAACCCTTGGTTTAAAAGCTGAAAAACCATTTTCACTCACCGATTACCACTTCGCTTCAAGCCAAAGCACCAAAACAAGCCTCCGGATCAACAAATCTTGGATCCAAGGATGCCTCCCCTGTTTCAACACATTAAAGCAGAGGATTAATGCATCATCATGCATTAATTGCTTCAATGAAAGCATCTAAACTCGCTGCTCTCACAAAACCTCCATTTTCGGCCACCAAACACAACCGAAAATGCATCCGAAACACTTCTAAACAAAGCCCAGCCATAAACCAGCAAAACCTCACTTCCATTAACATCATTTAACATCTAAAAACAACCTACAACCATCCTTATACCTCCAGCAACATCAGATCCACAAGATCACCACAAAAGCTACCTTAAAACACAAGCTAAACTTAGGAAATCCAACCTATCCGGGATTGCATCAATCAAAACTCATTTCCACATCAATTTAATGATCATTTAACATCAAAAACACTTCTCAAAACACAGATTTAACAGATCAAACGAAAATCAAGTGAAATCATCAAGATCTTGCATAATTAGCCAAGATCCACAAATCAACCTTAAAACTTTTAATCAAACATCAATTTAGGATTGAAAACTTTAGGAATTTCATTAAAGAACTTGAAGTTCAGAGGAGAAGGACGTTCTTACCTCCAAACTTGAGTTTCTCCTCTTTTTGGAATAGAAAAGCTTGATGAAACTTGAAGCAATTGAAGAGGATTTGAAGACACAATGATTTGCAATCAATTGAGAGTTGAAAGAAGGTTTTTAGGTGATGAAAATCAGACTTAGATCTCTGGAATTGAGTGTTTGGGTTGAGAGAAAAGATAGAGAGAAAATAGGTAGTTAAAAGAGAAAATGGCCAAAATAGATTTTTCCCTCCTTTTGATTCTTTTAAAATCAGAATTATGAGTTAAAATATCTTAGAAAAATCTGGAGAAACTCTCTTTGGGTAAATAGCTCCTTAAAGATTCAAAGTTTCAACCCTTTATAAAATAGCCACCAAACTTTCAAAAATTACATTTTGGTCACTAGCCAAAATGTCACATTTCCGAAACTCATTTTCCAAAATTGATTTCACAGTTCACTTAATTATAATAAAAGATGATTTTAGAACATTTTTCCCTAATTTTTATGCAACCCGAACTAGGCTTTCCTAATTTAACCTCTTACGATTCGAACAGCACTTTGACCAACCGGTCAACGCCCAAGACTTCCAAGCCCAAAACCGGGGCGTTACAACTCTCCCCCCCTTAAGAAATTTCGTCCTCGAAATTTACCTGAAGGAAAGAGATAAGGAAACTGCTTCAGCATATCTTCCTTCCGCTCCCACGTGGCTTCCTCAACACCGCGATGCTTCCACAGCACCTTCACCAACTCAATGGTCTTGCCACGAAGAACTTTGCTATCCGAATCCAGAACCTTCACCGGTTCCTCATCATAGGTCAAGTCCGGATTCAATTCCACTTCCTCCACAGGCAACACATGCGAAGGATCAGATCTATACCTCCGGAGCATAGAAACATGGAACACATCATGAATCTTCTCCAGCTCCTGAGGTAACCTCAACCGATACGCAACAGGACCCACACGCTCAACAACCTCATACGGTCCAATGTATCTAGGGCTCAGCTTACCCTTCCGCCCAAACCTCATCACCTTCTTCCAAGGCGAAACCTTCAAGAACACGCGATCACCCACCGCAAACTCTATCTCCTTACGCTTCAAATCCGCGTAAGATTTCTGCCGATCAGAAGCAGCCTTCAACCTCTCACATATGAGCTTCACTTTCTCGGTGGTCCCTTTCAACAAAGCAGGCATCGAAACCAACTTTTGACCAGTTTCAGCCCAACACAGAGGAGTCCTACACTTCCTCCCATACAGAGCCTCATAAGGTGCCATCTGTATACTTGCCTGAAAACTGTTGTTGTAAGCGAACTCAACCAAAGGCAGATGCTTCTCCCAAGAACCTTGGAACTCTATCACGCAACATCTCAACATATCCTCCAAAATCTGAATAACCCGCTCAGACTGGCCATCCGACTGAGGATGATAGGATGTACTGAAATGCAACCTTGTACCCAGAGCTTGATGCAAACACTGCCAAAAACGCGATGTGAACCTCGGATCCCTATCCGACACGATCGACTTAGGCACACCATGCAACCTCACAACCTCAGCAATGTACAGCTCTGCCAGCTTATCCAAAGAAAACGTAGTATGCACAGGCAAGAAATGTGCACACTTCGTCAGGCGATCCACAATCACCCAAACAGAATTCTTCTTTGACGGAGACAAAGGCAAACCATATACAAAATCCATGGTAACCCTCTCCCACTTCCATTCAGGAATTTTCAACGGTTGCAACAAACCAGAAGGAACCTGATGTTCAGCCTTAACGCGCTGACACACCAAACACTTGCTTACGAACTCCGCCACATCCTTCTTCAAGCCTACCCAATAGTACTCATCACGAAGATCGCGATACATCTTTGTACTACCAGGATGCATAGCAAAAGGACTACTATGACCTTCAGCTAGAATAGCACGCCTCAACTCAGCATCAGCAGGCACTACTATCCGACTACCAAAACACAACACTCCATCCTCATTAAAACAGAAATCCGAAGGCCTACCCTCCGCGATATCCTGAACATGAGACACCAAGGAATCATCCAACAACTGCTTATCCTTGATCAACTGAACCAACGATGGTTTCACTTGCAACTCAGCAACAAGACCACCATCCTGCGATATGCTCAAGCTAGCAAACATAGCTCTCAGCTCAACAGCTACCTTTCTACTCAAGGCATCCGCAACAACATTAGCCTTTCCAAGATGATACTCAATCGTCAGATCATAATCCTTGAGCAACTCCAACCAACGCCGCTGCCTAAGATTCAACTCCTTCTGAGACATCAGATACCTCAAACTCTTGTGATCCGTGTACACCGTACACTTCTCACCATACAGATAATGCCTCCAGATCTTCAGAGCAAAAACCACTGCAGCCAGCTCAATATCATGCGTAGGATAATTGCGCTCATGCACCTTCAACTGCCGCGACGCATAAGCCACAACCTTACCCTCTTGCATCAGCACACACCCCAAACCAACATAGGATGCATCACTGTAGACTACAAACTCTTTCCCTGATTCAGGCTGAATCAAGATAGGAGCTTGCGTCAAAGCCATCTTCAGCTTCTCAAAAGCTTGCTGCCTCGCTTCTGTCCACTCATACTTAACATCTTTCTGCAGCAACTTCGTCAAAGGAGCAGCAATCTTGGAAAAACCATCCACAAACCTTCGGTAGTATCCTGCCAAACCAAGGAAACTACGAACCTCCTGAACAGACTTAGGAACTTTCCAATTCATCACTGCTTCAATCTTCTGAGGATCAACACGAATCCCCTCGGCTGAGACCACATGACCAAGAAAAACCACCTCTCTAAGCCAGAACTCACACTTGCTCAACTTAGCATAAAGCTGATTCTCCAACAAAGCTTGCAACACGATCCTCAAATGCTCTTCGTGCTCTTCCTCGGTACGCGAGTACACAAGGATATCATCAATGAACACCACAACGAACTTGTCCAGGTATTCATGAAAAACACGATTCATCATGTCCATGAAAGCAGCATGAGCATTTGTCAAACCAAACGGCATCACAAGGAACTCATAATGCCCATACCTTGACCTGAAAGCAGTCTTAGGCACATCCACATCCTTCACCTTCAATTGATAATACCCTGACCTCAAGTCAATCTTAGAGAACACAGCAGCTCCCCGAAATTGATCAAAGAGATCATCAATCCTCGGCAAAGGATACCGATTCTTGATAGTCAACTTGTTCAGCTGACGGTAATCAATGCACATCCTCATCGTGCCATCTTTCTTCTTCACAAACAAGACAGGAGCACCCCAAGGCGAAACACTCGGCCGGATGAAACCACGATCAAGCAACTCTTGCAACTGCGTCTTCAGCTCCTTCAGCTCTTTAGGTGCCATTCTATAGGGAGTAATGGACACAGGAGTGGTATTCTCATACAGCTCAATACCAAACTCCACCTCACGACTAGGAGGTAAACCAGGCAACTCCTCAGGAAAAACATCAGGAAACTCCTTCACAACCCTGATATCTTGCACCCTCAGCTCCTTCGAACTAGGATTCATCACAAAAGCCAGAAAAGCTTCACAACCTTGCCTCAGCATCCTGCTCGCCTCCAAGGTAGAAACAACATTGGCAAGAAACTTCACACTCTCACCAACCACCACCACTTCATAATCATCCGCAAGCCTAAGCGAAACCCGCTTATTCTCACAATCCACCACAGCACGGTGCTCAGCAAGCCAATCCATGCCAAGGATCACATCAAAACCATAAAAGGGCAACTCCATAAGATCAACAAGAAAGACATGCTCTTGAACAACCAAAGGACACCTTCTATAAAGCTTACGAGTCACAACAGTTTCACCAAAAGAACTAGTGACTCTAACACCAACATCCAAAGACTCAACAGGCAAACCAAGCAACTCAGCATGCTCACGAAGAATGTATGAATGCGTAGATCCGGAATCAATCAAAGAAAGCAATGACAAGGATTGCAAAGTAAAGGTACCTGCAATCACATCAGCATCATTCCTTCCCTCGCGCTGAGCATACACCCTCGCTTGGCCTCCACCCTCAGGTTGAATAGCCACAACATGAGCTAATCCACGCCCACCTTCCTCTCGCCTCTGAAAATTACCACGGCCGCGCCCACGACCTCTCTGCGGTGCTGCAACAACAGGAGCACGCTCTTGACCACCAGCCATCCTCGGACAATCACGTCTCAGATGATCAGCTGAACCACAGTTCCAGCACTCATAACCAGCTGCCATCACAGGAGCTTGCACCTCCCTCCCAGCACGAGGACAGTCACGCTTCAAGTGACCACGGGAACCACAAATCCAACAAGCACTAGGGTCAGCTCTAGCATTGCCACCCCTAGCAGGTGCACCTCCACCTCTCTTAGACGAGGACTGAAACCTCTGATCACGCCCCCTCTTGTTCCGTCCACCGGAACTATACTCAGCAGTTCTCTTCCCAGAACTAGCTCCAGCACCCTTAGCAGACAAACTCAGATTCATCTCGATGTCTTTGGACCGACTAACCAGCACATCGAAATCATTGTACTCCGCAGCCAACATATAGGTCTTAACTTCCGTCACCAAGCCATAACGGAACCTTTCGCACCTCTCGCGCTCATCAGGTATCAGCTCCGGTGCATACTGGCTAAGACGTACGAACTGTACCTCATACTCAGCCACACTCATGCTCCCTTGGGTAAGAGACATGAATTCACGCTTCTTCTCATCCAGATATCTAACACCCAGATACCTCCTCTTGAACGCATGCTGAAAGAACGTCCAAGTAACATCAGCATCAGCCACCCCAGAGATTGTGGTCGTCCACCACGTATAAGCATCACCCTGCAGCAGTGACACCACACATCCCAGCTTCTGCACATCAGTGCAACTCATCTGTCCCAAGACACGCTTGGTACTCTCCAACCATGCTTCAGACCTCTCAGCTGACATACCCCTAAACTCAGTCCCACCAAGACTGCGCAAACGTTCTAAGGGTAGTCTAGCTCCAGCATCTCCTTGATGCCCAGCTCCTTGAGCTCCAGCTACTGCTGCTCGAAAAGCACCCGCAATAGCTTGTACCAGCACAGACATGTCAGGCATCGCTTGCCCCTGACCAGCTCCAGGTCCTGCAGCTCCAGCACCAGCTGCCTCAGCTCCAGCTCCTTCCCTCTCCGCACCACCACCACCAGGTGGAGGAGGAGGTATCACAGCACTACCAGTGTGCTCGTCATTCACATTCCCTTCCGGGGTCGTAGCTCTCACTCTACTCCTTAACTCTCTACGTGGTGCCATACTTTTACCATGCATAACAATACAAAATAAAACAAGTCAGGACCAGCAAGGTAATCAAATTCCAAGTATTCAAGCTCAATTTCTTTCAAAAACAACGTTATCTCTTTAGCTTTTGTTTGGCAATGGGTACCCTCCTCATGCATCATCACAACATGCATCACATACACATCATCATCACAAATTACTGAACATGCTTTCACTCAACAAGCATACAAACCAAACCATACTTCAATCATGCATACACACATTCCCAATTACTCGAGAACTCAGCTCTGATACCACCAAATGTAACCCCCGTAGCCCGGTCTAGACGGTTGACCCGAACAACGAAGATTACACGGGGAAAACCAAAGTCAACCCGAAAGTCAACCTTGATTAACGACCCTTTTTTTTTTCTTTTTAATCTTGTCTAGATGCACATTAACCTTAAGTGTGATCATACAAACAACATATCAAAAGATCACAAACATCAGAGATCAAACAGGGACCCAATTGAACAAATTACGACTTTAGGGACCAAATTGTAAATTCTGATAAATTAAGGGACTTAACCCAAATTAAGGTTACCATCTTAAAATTAGTCATGTTTCATGCTTCTCTGTGAAATTTCAGCTCAAAAGGACATCCACAGCTCATGCAATTGATCATACAAGATTCAGGACCAAAACGCAAACATTTCAAAACATATAACTACCATGTCAGCCCCCTAACGGTCGACCGTTCCGAAACAGGCTAGCCCTGTTCCGAAACACGGGCCGTTCCGAAACAGGTTCCGGAACATGGCCTCGGCAGAGGCTAAACCGTTTCGAAACGGTGCATACCGTTTCGGACGCCTGGGTTCATGCAAGGCACCCGTTCCGAAACGGTACACCCCTGTTCCGAAACGCCTGCACAAAAACCAGCAAACAAGCATACTAGATCATGCAATTGACCACTCAAACATGCTCCAAACATCACCAAACTTTACCAGCATGCAATTAAACATATTTAAGACATAAGAGCATCATCAATTCAACAAATTAACATCACATGCGAAAAGCCCCAAACCAATGGTCATGCTTCCAACACAAGCTATCTACTCAAGCATCAACTTGCAAAACAAGCATATATGGTTCAATCCAAAAACCAGCAACAACATTAACATTCAACATACTTAGGGAGTCTTAAACACCTCCCAAAACACATATACATATTGGTCCCCCATTGCCAAAACATACAAAAGCTAAAACACTTATAAAACCTTCATACATTGAGCTTTACTTGTACTTGTTTGCTTGCCTCCTCTTGCTGCCCTCAATGCACTCTAATGCTCTGCATTATTGAATCAAGATACGAGAGAGCGTAAGCCAAAGCTTAGTGAGGAGTGCTCTTTAAAAACCATTCAATAATGCATTTAAAACCATTTGTAAATCATGCTTGTAAACAACCTTTACACATGCTCAAAGCATACTTTAAATCAAGCAATATCATGCTTCCACATTTCATTTAAACAAGCATCTCATGCTTCAACATAAACATTAAATCATGCATCTCATGCATCTCATGTACTATACATGTCATATTGGCTCAAGTGATACATTTCATTTGTGAAATCAAGTTCAACAACTTTCCCCAAGGACTTTTAAACACCTTGGACCCCAAGGACTTTTAAACACCTTGGCCATGGACTTTTAAACACCATGAATGGACCACACAAGGACTTTTAACCACCTTTGTGTCCGTAGCTTGAAATACCCCAAGGACTTTTAAACACCTTGGCCCCAAGGACTTTTAAACACCTTGGCCCCATGGACTTTTAACCACCATGGAAAGGAGCACCTAAGGACTTTTAACCACCTTAGTGTCCGCAACAAGATTCATCCAAGGACTTTTAACCACCTTGATGATCTTAGGTAACAAGGCTCACTCAAGGACTTTTAACCACCTTAGTGACCTTCACTTTTACAAACCATCACTTGCCAATACACACTTTATACATCACATAATCCACTGTTTTAAAGCATTTAAATCAAGCCATTTCATCATGCATTTCAAAGCATTAAATCATATCATTTAACAATGCATAAAAACAAGGCACTCTTACCTAGAGACACCTTCAACACATGGCTTAAATCATCAGCATAAATCATGCTAAAGCATCAGCAATTAACATGCTAAAACATGCTTTCCAAAACAGTAGCAAATCATGCAAAATCATCATTTCACATTTCATCAAAACATGGCCACCACTTAAAGAGAGTAATCCGAAAACTTACACTTGAGCTTAGCAAAGTTGTTTAGACTTAAACTAAGCTCCCAAAACCTTCAACCCTTGGTTTAAAAGCTGAAAAACCATTTTCACTCACCGATTACCACTTCGCTTCAAGCCAAAGCACCAAAACAAGCCTCCGGATCAACAAATCTTGGATCCAAGGATGCCTCCCCTGTTTCAACACATTAAAGCAGAGGATTAATGCATCATCATGCATTAATTGCTTCAATGAAAGCATCTAAACTCGCTGCTCTCACAAAACCTCCATTTTCGGCCACCAAACACAACCGAAAATGCATCCGAAACACTTCTAAACAAAGCCCAGCCATAAACCAGCAAAACCTCACTTCCATTAACATCATTTAACATCTAAAAACAACCTACAACCATCCTTATACCTCCAGCAACATCAGATCCACAAGATCACCACAAAAGCTACCTTAAAACACAAGCTAAACTTAGGAAATCCAACCTATCCGGGATTGCATCAATCAAAACTCATTTCCACATCAATTTAATGATCATTTAACATCAAAAACACTTCTCAAAACACAGATTTAACAGATCAAACGAAAATCAAGTGAAATCATCAATATCTTGCATAATTAGCCAAGATCCACAAATCAACCTTAAAACTTTTAATCAAACATCAATTTAGGATTGAAAACTTTAGGAATTTCATTAAAGAACTTGAAGTTCAGAGGAGAAGGACGTTCTTACCTCCAAACTTGAGTTTCTCCTCTTTTTGGAATAGAAAAGCTTGATGAAACTTGAAGCAATTGAAGAGGATTTGAAGACACAATGATTTGCAATCAATTGAGAGTTGAAAGAAGGTTTTTAGGTGATGAAAATCAGACTTAGATCTCTGGAATTGAGTGTTTGGGTTGAGAGAAAAGATAGAGAGAAAATAGGTAGTTAAAAGAGAAAATGGCCAAAATAGATTTTCCCTCCTTTTGATTCTTTTAAAATCAGAATTATGAGTTAAAATATCTTAGAAAAATCTGGAGAAACTCTCTTTGGGTATATAGCTCCTTAAAGATTCAAAATTTCAACCCTTTATAAAATAGCCACCAAACTTTCAAAAATTACATTTTGGTCACTAGCCAAAATGTCACATTTCCGAAACTCATTTTCCAAAATTGATTTCACAGTTCACTTAATTATAATAAAAGATGATTTTAGAACATTTTCCTCTAATTTTTATGCAACCCGAACTAGGCTTTCCTAATTTAACCTCTTACGATTCGAACAGCACTTTGACCAACCGGTCAACGCCCAAGACTTCCAAGCCCAAAACCGGGGCGTTACAAAAACCTTTAACAAACGGACCGCAAAACTAGGTTTTATCAAATTTTAATAGTTCATATACTTGATTACGAGCATTTCGACACGATGATATTGTAAAAACTCAATTTATGTACTTTTTACTCAATTAAAATTCCAACGGGTCCATTGTAAGGCCTATATAAACCCGCTCGTCTGAAACCTCGTCAAAATGGACCGCGAAAAAAGTTTTAATAAAAATTTAGGAGTTCATATGCTTGATTACGAGTATTTCAACACAATTATATTGCAAAAATTCAATTTCTGTAGTTTTTACTCAAGTAAAATCCCAATAGGTCCATTTTAAGGCCTATTTAGACCCGCTCGTCCGAAACCTATAACAAACGGACCGCAAAAACAAGGTTTTATCAAATATTAGGAGTTCATATACTTGATTACGAGCATTTCGACATGATTATATTTCAAAAACTCAATTTCTGTACTTTTTACCTAGTTAAAATTCCAACGGGTCCATTTTAGAGCCTATTTAGACCCGCTCGATCGAAACCTATAACAAACGGACTGCAAAACAAGGTTTAATAAAATTTAAGGAGTTTACATACTTGATTATGAGCATTTCGACACGATTATATTGCAAAAACTCAATTTTTGTACTTTTTACTCTGTTAAAATTCCAACGGGTCCATTCTGAGGCCTATTTAGACCCGCAAGACCGAAACCTATAACAAACAGACCGTAAAATAAGATTTTATCAAATTTTAGGAGTTCATATACTTGATTACGAGCATTTCGACACGATGATATTGCAAAAACTCAATTTCTGTACTTTTTACTCAGTTAAAATTCCAACGGGTCCATTGTAAGGCCTATTTAGACCCGCTTCCGAAACCTCTACAAAACGGACCACGAAACAAGTTTTAATCAAATAGTAAGAGTTCTTACCCTTGATTACGAGTATTTCAACACAATTATATTGCAAAGTTTCAATTCTCGTAGTTTTTATTCAAGTAAAATTCCAATGGGTCCATTTTAAGGCCTATTTAGACCCGCTCGTCCGAAACCTATAACAAACGGACCGCAAAAACAAGGTTTTATCAAATATTAGGAGTTCATATACTTGATTACGAGCATTTCGACATGATTATATCTCAAAAACTCAATTTCTGTACTTTTTACTCAGTTAAAATTCCAACGGGTCTATTATAAGGCCTATTTAGACCCGCTCGACCAAAACCTATAACAAACGGACCGCAAAACATGGTTGAATCAAATTCTAGGAGTTCATATACTTGATTATGAGCATTTCGACATTATTATATTGCAAAACCACAATTTCTGTACTTTTTACTCAGTTAAAAATCCAACGGGTCCATTATGAGGCATATTTAGACTCGCAAGACCGAAACCTATAACAAACGGTCCACAAAACAAGTTTTTATCAAATTTTAGTAGTTCATATACTTGATTACAAGAATTTCGACACGATGATATTGCAAAAACTCAATTTATGTACTTTTTACTTAGTTAAAATTCCAACGGGTTCATTGTAAGGCCTATTTAGACCCGCTTTCGAAACCTCTACAAAACGGACCGCGAAACAAGTTTTAATCAAATTTTAGGATTTCATATACTTGATTACAAGCATTTCAACACAATTATATTGCAAAAACTCAATTTTTGTAATTTTTACTCAAGTAATATTCCAACGGGTCCATTGTAAGGCCTATTTAGACCCGTTCGTCTGAAACCTCTACAAAACGGACCGTGAAAAAACTTTTAATCAAATTTTAGGAGTTCATATGCTTGATTACAAGTATTTCAATACGATTATATTGCAAAAATTCAATATCCGTACTTTTTATTCAAGTAAAATTCCAATGGGTCCATTTTAACGCCTATTTAGACCCGCTCGTCTGAAACCTATAACAAACGGACCGCAAAACAAGGTTTTATCAAAATTTAGGAGATCATATACTTGATTACGAGCATTTCGACAAGATGATATTGCAAAAACTCAATTTATGTACTTTTTACTCAGTAAAAATTCCAACGGGTCCATTATAAGGCCTATTTAGACCCGCTCGACCAAAACATATAACATACGGACCACAAAACAAGGCTTTATCAAATTTCAAGAGTTCATATACTTGATTACGAGCATTTCGACATGATTATATTTCAAAAACTCAATTTCTGTACTTTTTACTCAGTTAAAATTCCAACGGGTCCATTGTGAGGCCTATTTAGACCCGCAAGAACGAAACCTATAACAAACGGACCGCAAAACTTAGGTTTTATCAAATTTAAAGAGTTATATACTTGATTATGAGCATTTAGACACGATGATATTGCAAAAGCTCAATTTCTGTACTTTTTACTGAGTTAAAATTCCAATGGGTCCATTATAAGGCCTATTAAGACCCGCTCAACCGAAACCTATAACAAATGGACCGCAAACCAAGGTATAATCAAATTTTAGGAGTTCATATACTTGATTATGAGCATTTCGACACGATTATATTGCAAAAACTGAATTTATGTACTTTTTACTCAGTTAAAATTCCAACGGATCCATTGTGAGGCCTATTTACACCCGCAAGATAGAAACCTAAAACAAACGGACCGCAAAACAAGATTCATCAAATTTTAGGAGTTCATATACTTGATTACGATCATTTCGAAACGATGATATTTCAAAAACTCAATTTCTGTACTTTTTACTCATTTAAAATTCCAACGGGTCCATTGTAAGGCCTATTTAGACTCGTGTTGGGTTGTGTGGAGCTCGATTCGATCAACCAATATATGCTCACCAAGTGGTGGAGAGTTGGATATTTGGGTGGAAGGTTTTTGGAAGCTAGAAAGATTAAAGACACAATGATTTATAGTGGTTCGGCCTTCTAACAAGCACCTACATCCACTACCTTAGCTTCCCACTAAGGATTTCACAATCAATCCACTAATTGATTCGTCCCCTTTTCTAGGATTAGGAGGAAACCCTTACAACCGATCAAGCTTCTACCCAAGCCTTGATCAAACCCTCTTTTACAAAGAGAAACAAGAAAGCAAACTTAAACCCTCTAATAGGTGTTTGTTTGCACAATGAAGCACTCACCCAAAACCTAAAACACTTGAGCAAATTTGACAATTTTGGCTCACTAGTGTTTGTCTATACAAGAAATGACACTTTAAGCACTAAGACAATTTCTTGATCATTTGTTGATTGACAATTGAAGCATTAACCTTCTCTTGATGCTTGGAGGTCCCTTTTATACTCCCAATTAAGTTTGTAGCCGTTACTAGCCGTTGGGATCAAATTGGAGCCGTTGAGGACTTTAATTCCCTTCATAAATGCTGTTCTGCAGCTACCGGTATCGATACACGTGAAACGGTATCGATACGGCCTTCTTGAGGAAATAGCCGTTGGGCTCTTGCCAGCATAGGGTATCGATACACTTGGAACGGTATCGATACGGCCTTCATATGAACTAGCCGTTGGGCTCTTGTCAGCCTGGGCGTATCGATACGCTTGAGGGCGTATCGGTACGGCTTGATATTTAAATGGCCGTTGGGAACTAGCCGTTGGGGTAGTTGAAATGGGATCGGTACGCTGACGTGGCGTATCGAAACGACCCCACTCCGTATCGATACGAGGGTTTGCCGTATCGGTACGGGTTTTGACAGTGGCCAAACTGGGGCAAAATGGTACCGATACTGGTTAAGGCGTATCGATACTGGTAACGTGAAAAGTCAAGTTTGGCTTTTGAAAACATGAAAAATCTTTGTCAAAAACCTCTTAAAATACCTCAAACATAATTTCAAGTTGTTTGGACTTAAAACCAAGTTTTAAATTCTTTTCAACTGAGTCCAAAACATTTTTCAATTATTATATCAAAACATTAGTTCTACAATCTCCCCCTTTTTGATATAATAAAACTAACTTGAAAAATTCTTTGGGATTCTCCCCCTTTAACTTTAAAGATGTGAATAAGAGATTTAAGATGTGAAATCAAATAAAGCTCCCCCTTATTCATTTGAAAATTCAATTTTTCAAACCATTTCTCCCCCTTTTTGTTATATCAAAAAGAATTTAAGACATTAAGTTCAAAATAACAATAGAGGTAAAAAGTTTTGACAAAAATAAGAATTTGGTTTAAAATTGGCTCCCCCTTACTCAAAGCATCATCAAAAGAGTTAGTCCATCAAATATGATCATCTAGTTGAATAAACTAAAAAATAAGACAAATTAAATCAAAACAACTAGAAATTTTACCAACACTTGAACCCAAGGGAGGATGTGAAGCCTTCCTTCTTCAAGTGTTCTTCCTTGTGTGTATGGAGCTCCCCCTCAATGTTTGACTTGTTGAACATCTCCATCACACCTACAATAGACAATCAAGTAATTTTTGGTATCCAAATTGCTTTGGATCCATAAACGTTAGTTGCACAAAATTTAGTCCCCTTAGGAATCCATTTTTCAATTTCATCCTTTTTAGTTGAAGTATTAAGTCCTTTTGGGACCCAAACACTTCTAAAACATTTTCCATTTACAAATCTAGGGGCACTAGATTGTCTAACATAAAAGTTTGATTTTCCAAAATTGTTTTTCTTTTCAAGCTCTTTGGAAATCAAATCTTTTTCTCCTTGAACTTTTTGAAGCAATTTTTGTAAATCAAGACATTTTAACTCAAACTCTTCAAGTTTTGCTTCAAGTTCAAGTTTGGTTTTAGAAAGCAAATCATTTTGAGTTTTTAACTTTGAAATCAGTTTATTGTTTTTCAAAATGTGGCTTTTAAAATCTAAAACCAAATCATCATAGGCATCTTGTAATTCATCAAAAGTGTAAGAACATGAAGTAGATGAATTAGAAGTTACCCTTGAATCTTCTTCGATGGCCATAAGGCAAAGGTTGGCTTGTTCATCGTCGGTGGAGTCCTCATCACTCCAAGTAGCCACATGTGCCTTCTTCTTATGGCTTGAAGTGCTTGCCCTCTCCTTTCTCTTAGGTTCTCGTTCAAGCTCTCTCAAAGCTTTCTTCATGAAAGGGGCACACTTCTTGAAGAGATGAACTATCTCTTCATCTTCCTCCTCCTCTTCACTTGAGTAGACATGATGGCAAGTGGAGGATTTGAGAGCCATGGCACTAGCATTGATGCCAAGCCCTTTGATTTTCTTCTCTCCCATAGCTCTAATTTCTTCCCTCTTCTTCTCATCTTCTTTGTTCTTCTTCATGATTTGATGAGTAAGGAGTGACCCCATGAGTTCATCAAGCTTCAAAGTCTTCAAATTTTTGGCTTCGATGATGGCGGTCCTCTTTGAGTCCCAAGACTCGGGAAGTGAGTAGATGAGCTTTCGAACAAGCTTCTCCTCCGGGATGGCTTCTCCATAACCTTTAAGACCATTGGTGATGGTGGAGAACCTATCAAACATCTTCTCGATGTTCTCTTCCGGATCCATTTTGAAGTTCTCATACTCCAAGGTTAGGAGCCCAATCTTGGTCTCCTTGACTTCATTTGTCCCCTCGTATGTGACTTCAAGCTTGTCCCATACCTCCTTGGCACTCTCACAAGAAGACATCTTCTCATAGATGGATGGACCAAATGCACAAAACAAGATGTGCAAGGCTTTGCAATTTAGCTCCATCTTCTTGCGATCGTCGGCACTCCATTCGGCTTTATTTCTTTTAGGCACGAACGGGTCATCTTCAACTACATCCCATAGCTTGTAATCTTTTGATTTGATGAAGAACTTCATCTTTGTCTTCCAATGGGCATAGTGGTCTCCGTCGAAGAAAGGCGGTTTGTCGATGGATTGCGCCATTTGAGCCGGTTGATGAAATAGTGATCGAGCTTGCCGGATCTTCTCAATAGGATGTTAATCCTCACCGATTGAGCCAAGCTCTGATACCAATTGTTGGGTTGTGTGGAGCTCGATTCGATCAACCAATATATGCTCACCAAGTGGTGGAGAGTTGGATATTTGGGTGGAAGGTTTTTGGAAGCTAGAAAGATTAAAGACACAATGATTTATAGTGGTTCGGCCTTCTAACAAGCACCTACATCCACTACCTTAGCTTCCCACTAAGGATTTCACAATCAATCCACTAATTGATTCGTCCCCTTTTCTAGGATTAGGAGGAAACCCTTACAACCGATCAAGCTTCTACCCAAGCCTTGATCAAACCCTCTTTTACAAAGAGAAACAAGAAAGCAAACTTAAACCCTCTAATAGGTGTTTGTTTGCACAATGAAGCACTCACCCAAAACCTAAAACACTTGAGCAAATTTGACAATTTTGGCTCACTAGTGTTTGTCTATACAAGAAATGACACTTTAAGCACTAAGACAATTTCTTGATCATTTGTTGATTGACAATTGAAGCATTAACCTTCTCTTGATGCTTGGAGGTCCCTTTTATACTCCCAATTAAGTTTGTAGCCGTTACTAGACGTTGGGATCAAATTGGAGCCGTTGAGGACTTTAATTCCCTTCATAAATGCTGTTCTGCAGCTACCGGTATCGATACACGTGAAACGGTATCGATACGGCCTTCTTGAGGAAATAGCCGTTGGGCTCTTGCCAGCATAGGGTATCGATACACTTGGAACGGTATCGATACGGCCTTCATATGAACTAGCCGTTGGGCTCTTGTCAGCCTGGGCGTATCGATACGCTTGAGGGCGTATCGGTACGGCTTGATATTTAAATGGCCGTTGGGAACTAGCCGTTGGGGTAGTTGAAATGGGATCGGTACGCTGACGTGGCGTATCGAAACGACCCCACTCCGTATCGATATGAGGGTTTGCCGTATCGGTACGGGTTTTGACAGTGGCCAAAATGGGGCAAAATGGTATCGATACTGGTTAAGGCGTATCGATACTGGTAACGTTAAAAGTCAAGTTTGGCTTTTGAAAACATGAAAAATCTTTGTCAAAAACCTCTTAAAATACCTCAAACATAATTTCAAGTTGTTTGGACTTAAAACCAAGTTTTAAATTCTTTTCAACTGAGTCCAAAACATTTTTCAATTATTATATCAAAACATTAGTTCTACAACTCGCTTCTGAAACATCTACAAAACGGACCGCGAAACAAGTTTGAATCAAATTTTAGTAGTTCATATACTTGATTACATGCATTTCAACACAATTATATTGAAAAAATTCCAACGGGTCCATTGTAAGGTCTATTTAGACACGCTCGTCTGAAACCTCTACAATTAATCAAATTTTAGGAGTTCATATGCTTGATTACGAGTATTTCAACACAATTATATTGGAAAAATTCAATTTCCGTAGTTTTTATTCAAGTAAAATTCCAATTGGTCCATTTTAAGGCCTATTTAGACCCGCTCATCCGAAACCTATAACAAACGGACCACAAAAACAAGGTTTTATCGAATTTTAGGAGTTCATATACTTCATTACGAGCATTTTGACAAGATTATATTTCAAAAACTCAATTTTTGTACTTTTTACTTAGTAAAAATTCCAACGGGTCTATTATAGGGCCTATTTAGACCCGCTCGACCGAAACCTATAACAAACGGACCGCAAAACAAGGTTTAATCAAATTTTAGGAGTTCATATACTTGATTATGAGCATTTCGACACGATTATATTGCAAAACCTCAAATTCTGTACTTTTTACTTAGTTAAAATTCCAACGGGTCCATTGTGAGGCCTATTTAGACCCGCAAGACCAAAACCTGTAACAAACGGACCGCAAAAATGGATTTTATCAAATTTTAGCAGTTCATATACTTGATTACGAGCATTTCGACAGGATGATATCGCAAAAACTCAATTTTTGTACTTTTTACTCAGTTAAAATTCCAACGGGTTCATTGTAAGGCCTATTTAGACCCGCTTCCGAAACCTCTACAAAACGGACCGCGAAACAAGTTTTAATCAAATTTTAGGATTTCATATACTTGATTACAAACATTTCAACACAATTATATTGCAAAAACTCAATTTCTGTACTTTTTACTCAAGTAAAATTCCAACGAGTCCATTGTAAGGTCTATTTAGACCCGCTCGTCTAAAACCTTTACAAAACGGACCGCGAAATAAGTTTTAATAAAATTTTAGGAGCTCAAATGCTTGTTTACGAGTATTTTGACACGATTATATTGCAAAAATTCAATATATGTACTTTTTATTTGTAACCCCCTTAGCCCGGCCTAGACGGTTGACCCGAACTACGAAGATTACACGGGGAAAACCAAAGTCAACCCGAAAGTCAACCTTGATTAACGACCTTTTTTTTTCCTTTTTAAACTTGTCTAAATGCATAATAACCCTAGGTGAACTCTTGAGATAAGCATACTCAAAAATCACAACAATTGAAAAACAATTAGGGACTCAATTGCACAACTTAAGAATTTTAGGGACCAAAATGTAAATCCTGGAAATTACGAGGACTTAGCCAATTTTAAAGTTACCGTTATGAAATTAGTCATGTTTCATGCCTCACTGTCAAATTTCTTCTTAAACGGACATTCCAAACTCAAGCAATTGCATTTATAAGAATTAGGACCAAAACGTGAAGATTTCAAAACATATAACCATCAGATTCAGTTCCCAACGGTCGAGTGTTCCGAAACGGGGAAGGACCGTTCCGAAACGCGGGACCGTTCCGAAACCTGTTGCGGAACAGGGCTTGGCAGTGGCAAATCCGTTCCGGAACGGCTCTACCCGTTTCGAAACGCCATGGCCATTTCAGGCCACCTGTTCCGAAATAGTAGCACCCGTCCCGATACGGGATGCCCAGAATTGCAGAATTTTTCTGGTTTAAAACACTTTTGACCCACCAAACACAATCATGTGACCTCCATATCATACCCACAAGTCATCAAACATCAAAGGAACATATTAGCATCATCAAAACTCAATCATGGCATCATTTAAGGAAAAGCCCAAGTCTATAGGCATGCATCCTATAATGAAAATCATGCAATCATCAAATCACCAAAACCAAGTACCAAATGGCCAATTACAAATCCAAAAACATCATAGGCATCAAGCCAAACTTAGGGAGTCCAAAACATCTCCCAAATACACGTCCTAGGTTCCCATTGCCAAACATCAAAAGCTAAAAGTGTTGTGAAAATAGTCACCATACATGAGCTTAAACTTTCACTTGGATCCTTAACCTCCTTGCTGCCCTTTAAGCACTTCAATGCTCTGCATTATTGGTTCAAGAAAGAGAGAGCGTAAGCACATAGGCTTAGTGAGGAATGCTCTAGGAAAACAACACAATAATGCATTTTTGTAAAAACACCTTTCCAAGGCCTTTAGTTTCAAAACAACATTTAACATGCATCAATGCATACAAAACAAGCATCTCATGCTTCAATTCGTCAACATGTCATATTGGCTTTCAAGTGATAATCCATAACTATTTTTCAACTCAAAACACAATCGGATACGCGGATTACAAGCGTTGTCCCATACGCTTCATACACACTACCAATATCAAGGTGGAGTTTACCGGTACAATCACAACCCCTCAACACCCGTGATGGAGTCTACGGTACAATCACAACCCCTCCACATCACTCATTGGTAGTTGTATAACATCACTAACGAGAACACGGGACACACAACACAAGATCCACACATGGACTTTTAACCACCATTGTGATCTTAACCATCTCGTTAGTGTACTTGGATGGAGTTTACGGTACAATCACAACCCCTCAACATCCAAGGCGACTTTATTCACGGTGCACCCAATCCTATAGCCGGCTAACTATATCCGATTCAAGTACTTTTAAACCAACACATCACTTGCCAATATACATCATTTAATATCATCAATCCACTGTTTTAAAGCATTTAACAAAGCCATTAAACCAACATGCATCACTATGCATCAAAACCACATTTATCAATGTCAAACCAAGGATCTCTCACCTTGAGCATCCTTCAACACATGGCTTACAAAACCAGCATTAAACATGCTTATATATGCTTTCAAAATAGAATTTAAAACATGCAAATTAAACACATTGCATTCAACCATCTCATGGTTCATCAAAAGAGAGTTTTCCCGAAAACTTACTCTTGTGCTTAGCTAAGTTGTTTAGACTTAAACTAAGCTCCCATAACCTTCAAACATTGGTTCCAAAGCTGAAAACCAAACTTCACTCACCGATTCCGTTTCGCAAGCTTGCCGAAACACCGATCAAGCTTCCGGATCAACACCACAAGGATCCGAAGATGTCTCCCCTGTTTTAAACACATCAAAGTAGAGGATTAATGCATCATCATGCATTAAGATCTTCAGCCAAAGCACCTAAACTCGCCGCTCTCATCAAAACTCACATTTCGACTACCAAACACAACTGAAATCACATCCAAACACCTCCACAACATTACCCAGCCAAGATCCATCAATTCCAATCATTCTTAAACATCAATTAACATCCAAAAAGAACCTAATCACGTCCTTATACCTCCAGCTATAGCAGAACATCAAAATCATCCCAAAAACCACCATTAACTCAAGAAAAAACTTAGGAAAATCAACCTATTCGGGATTGCATTGATTAAACCTCAATTACACATCATTTATTCATCCAAAATACATCAAGAAAACATCTAAAACCAGAGCCCAATCATTAAATACGAATTTATTCAAAATTAAATCCAAATCTTGCATTTTAAGCCAAAATCAAGACCACAACATCAAAACCATTTATAAAACTCAATTTAAGGATTGAGAACTTTGGAATTTCAGTAAAGAACTGAGTATTTAGAGGAGAAGGATGTTCATACCTCTAAATGTGAGTTTCTCCTTGTTTAGAGCCAAAATTCTTGAAAATTCAATAGGCAAATGATGAGGATTTAGTGTAGAAAAGATTAGAAATCATTTAGAGATTGAAATCTCAACTTTAGGTGTGAAAATCAAAGGAAAAGTGGCTGGGGAAATGTGTTTGGCTGAGAGAAAATGAAATGGGAAAATTTTGAGAAAAGTTAGTTATAAAACCAAAATATCTACTTTCCCTCCTTTCCTTTTATTAAATAACATTAATTAAATCTTTAATATTTAAGAAAAATCTGGAGAAACCCTCCCTTGGGTAAATTAGCTCCTTAAAGATTCAAAGTTTCAATCCTTTTAAAACAGTCACCAACTTTTCAAAAATTACATTTTAGTCACTAACTTGAAATGTCATATTTCCGAACACCATTTTGTAAAATTGATTTCACCACTCTCTTATATATAATAAAAGAGGATTTTTAGATATTTTTCCTTATTTTTAATGCATCCCGAACTAGGCTTTCCCTAAAATCACCTTTTATATTCGAACCACAATTTAAACCGGTCCGATTCAGACCCTAAACTTCCAAGCCCAAAATTGGGGTGTTGCAACTCTCCCCCCCTTAAGAAATTTCGTCCTCGAAATTTACCTGAAGGAAAAAAGTACGGAAACTGCTTCAACATGTCATCCTTCCGTTCCCACGTGGCTTCCTCAACACCACGATGCTTCCACAACACCTTTACCAACTTAATGGTCTTGCCTCGAAGAATTTTACTATCCGAATCCAGAATCTTCACTGGTTCCTCATCATAGGTCAAATCCGGATTCAACTCCACTTCTTCCACAGGCATCACATGGGAAGGATCCGATCTATACTTCCGAAGCATAGAAACATGAAACACATCATGAATCTTTTCTAACTCTTGCGGTAACCTCAACTTGTACACAACAGGACCCACACGCTCAATCACCTCGTATGGTTCAATGTACCTAGGGCTCAACTGACCCTTTCGGCCAAACCTCATCACCTTTTTCCAAGGCGAAACTTTCAAAAACACACGGTCACCCACCGCATACTCAATCTCTTACGCTTCAAATCCGCGTAAGACTTTTGCCGATCAGAAGCTGCCTTCAATCGCTCACAAATGAGCTTCACCTTCTCGGTGGTTCCTTTCAACAAAGCTGGCATCGAAACCAACTTCTGACCCGTTTCAGCCCAACAAAGAGGAGTCCTACACTTCCTCCCGTACAAAGCTTCATAAGGTGCCATTTGAATACTTGCCTGATAACTATTATTATAGGCAAACTCTACCAAAGGCAAATGTTTCTCCCAAGAACCCTGAAACTCAATCACACAGCACCTCAACATATCCTCCAACACCTGGATAACACGCTCAGACTGTCCATCCGACTGCGGATGATAAGATGTATTGAAATTCAACCGTGTACCCAAAGCCTGATGCAAACACTGCCAAAAATGCAATGTAAACCTCGGATCTCTATCCGACACAATCGACTTTGGCACACCATGCAGCCGCACAATCTCAGCAATGTACAGCTCCGCAAGCTTATCCAAAGTGTACGTAGTATGCACAGGCAAGAAATGCGCACACTTCGTCAAGCGATCCACAATCACCCACACCGAATTCTTCTTCGATGGCGACAAAGGCAAACCAGAATCAAAGTCCATGGTAATCCTTTCCCACTTCCACTCAGGAATCCTCAACGGTTGCAACAACCCTGAAGGAAACTGATGCTCAGCCTTAACTCGCTGACATACCATGCACTTGCTTACAAACTCAGCAACATCTTTCTTTAAACCCACCCAATAGTACTCATCACGAAGATCACAGTACATCTTAGTACTACCAGGGTGCATAGCAAAAGGACTACTATGACCTTCAGTCAGAATAGCACGCCTCAAATTAGCATCATTGGGCACTACTATCCGACTCCCAAAACATAACACTCCATCATCATTAAAGCAGAAATCCGATGGCCTATCCTCTGCAATATCCTGAACATGTGGCACCAAGAAATCATCTAACAACTGCTTTTCCTTTATCAACTGAACCAATGATGGTTTCACTTGCAACTCAGCCACAAGACCACCATCACGCGAAATGCTCAAACAAGCAAACATAGCCCTCAACTCCACAACTACCTTCCTACTCAAGGCATCCTCTACAACATTAGCTTTTCCCGGATGGTACTCGATAGACAAATCGTAATCCTTAAGCAACTCTGCCCAACGTCGTTGCCTAAGATTCAACTCTTTCTGAGACATCAGATACTTCAAACTCTTGTGGTCCGTGTACACCGTACACTTCTCACCATACAAGTAATGTCTCCAAATCTTCAAAGCAAAAACCACCGCAGCTAACTCAATGTCATGCGTAAGATAATTACGCTCATGCACCTTCAACTGACGCGATGCATAAGCCACCACCTTACCTTCTTGCATCAACAAACATCCCAAGCCAATGTAGGACACATCACTCTACACCACAAACTCTTTCCCTGATTCAGGTTGAACCAAGATAGGAGCTTGTGTTAAAGCTGCCTTAAGCTTCTCAAAAGCCTGCTGTCTCGCTTCCGTCCACTCATACTTAACATCCTTCTACAACAACTTCGTCAACGGTGCAGCAATCTTCGAAAACCCATCCACGAACCTCCGATAATATCCTGCCAAACCAAGGAAACTACGGACTTCATGAACAGACTTAGGAGGCTTCCAATTCATCACCACCTCAATGTTTTGAGGATCAACACGAATCCCCTCCGCAGAAACCACATGACCAAGAAACACAACTTCACTAAGCCAGAACTCACACCTGCTCATCTTGGCATAAAGCTGATTCTCCAACAAAGCTTGCAACACAATTCTCAAATGCCCTTCATGCTCCTCCTCAGTACGAGAGTACACGAGGATATCATCAATGAACACCACAACAAATTTATCCAAGTATTCATGGAACACTCTGTTCATCATATCCATGAAAGCTGCAGGAGCATTCGTCAAACCAAACAGCATCACAAGGAACTCATAATGCCCATACCTTGTTCTGAAAGTTGTCTTTGGCACATCCACATCCTTCACCTTCAACTGGTAATACCCTGACCTTAAGTCAATTTTAGAGAACACAGCCGCTCCCCGAAATTGATCAAAAAGATCATCAATTCTCGGCAACGGATACCGATTCTTGATAGTCAACTTGTTAAGCTGACAATAATCAATACACATTCTCATAGTGCCATCCTTTTTCTTCACAAACAAGACCGGTGCACCCCAAGGTGACACACTTGGCCGAATGAAACCACGATCAAGCAACTCCTGAAGTTGCGTCTTCAACTCTTTCAACTCTTTAGGCGCCATTCAATAAGGAGTAATGGACACTAGAGTTGTGTTTTCATACAGCTCAATTCCAAACTCCACTTCGCGATTAGGAGGCAATCTAGGCAACTCCTCCGGAAACACACCAGGAAACTCTCGCACAGTCCTGATATCTTGCACACGCAACTCTTTAGAGCTAGGATTCATCACAAAGGCTAGGTAAGCTTCACAACCTTGCCTCAACATCCGGCTCGCTTCCAACGTAGACACCACATTGGCAAGAAACTTCACATTCTCACCAACCACCACCACCTCATAATCGTCCGCAAGTTTTAACGAAACTCGCTTATTCTCAAAATCCACTACAGCTCGATGCTCAACAAGCCAATCCATACCAAGGATTACATCAAAACCATAGAAAGGCAATTCCATAAGATCAACATGGAAAACATGATCTTGCACAACCAAGGGACACCTTCTATAGAGCTTTCGAGTCACAACAGTCTCACCAAAAGAACTAGTTACACGCATACCAACATCCAAAGACTCAACAGGCAAACCAAGCAATTTAGCATGTTCACGCAATATGTAAGAGTGTGTAGATCCAGAATCAATCAAGGAAAGCAATGACAAGGATTGCAAAGTGAAAGTACCTTCGATCACATCCGTGTCATTCCTCCCTTCCCTCTGAGCATACACTCTGGCCTGGCCACCACCCTCAGGCTGCACAGCTACCACATGAGCTACATTCCTTCCACCTTCCTCCCTGCGCTGGAAGTTACCACGACCGCGCCCACGACCTCTCTGTGGTGCAACAACTCCAGGAGCACGTCCCTGACCACCACCGATCAACAGAGGACACTCCCTCCTCATGTGATCCGCCGAACCACAGTTCCAGCACGAATTACCGGTCACCACAATAGGAGCCTGCACCTCCCTCGCTGCTCGAGGACAATCACGCCTCAGATGACCACGCGATCCACATGTCCAACATGTGTTCTGATCAGCTCTCGCCTTGTCCCCCTGAACAGGCGCACCTTGCCCTCCACCACCACGTCTAACTGAAGACTGATACTTCCGATCACGTCCTCTCTTGTTCCGTCCGCCACCAGAACTATACTCAGCAGCTCGCTTGCCCGCACTAGGACCAACTCCTCTAGAAGATAAACCTAAATTCAGCTCAATATCTTTCGCTCTACCAACCAACACATCGAAGTCAGTGTACTCAGCAGCCAACATATAAGTCTTCACTTCCGTCACCAAACCATAACGGAAACGTTCACACCTCTCCCGCTCATCCGGGACAAGCTCAGGTGCATACTGACTGAGTCGGACAAACTGAACCTCGTACTCAGCCACTGACATGCTCCCTTGAGTAAGAGACATGAATTCCCTTTTCTTTTCATCTAGGTACCGTACACCCAGATACCTCCTCTTGAACGCGTTCAGAAAGAACGTCCAAGTCACATCAGCATCCTCCATTCCGGAGATAGTGGTTGTCCACCAGGTATACGCATCGTCATGCAACAAAGAGATTACACAACCCAGCTTCTGCACTTCATTGCAGTTCATTTGTCCCAAAATCCTCTTGGTACTTTCCAACCAAGACTCAGAACCTTCAGCAGACAAACCCCTGAACTCAGTCCCTCCCAGACTGCGCAAACGTTCCAGAGGTAGTCTAGAATTAGCATCTCCTTGATGCCCAGCTCCATGAGCTCCAGCTACCGCCACCCGAAAGGCTCCAGCAATAGCCTGAATCAGCATTGTCATATCAGTAGCAACTTGCCCCTGCCCAGCTTCAGGTCCAGCGACCCCAGCACCAGCACCAGCACCAGCTCCTTCACCCCCAGCACCACCACCACCAGGTGGAGGAGGTAAATCCACCACATTTTCAGCATTCTCCTCATTCTCATTTTGAGCCATAGCTCACGTATTAATCCTCGTCTCTCTACGAGGTCCCATTTACTAAACAATGCAATCACAAATGCAATAAACAAAGTCAGGCTCAGCAAGGTAAGCAATCCAAGTACTCAAGCTCATTTCCAATTAAAAACAAAACATTTCATTAGCTTTGATATGGCAATGGGTCCCTCTAACATGCTTCACCATAACATACACCACAATTGTAACATACTTACAAGTCATACATCATACTTTCATTCAACAAGCATACAAAGCAATCATACACTTATCACCCACATAACCGTTCCCAATTACTCGAGAACTAAGCTTTGATACCACCAAATGTAACCCCCTTAGCCCAGCCTAGACGGTTGACCCGAACTACGAAGATTACACGGGGAAAACCAAAGTCAACCCGAAAGTCAACCTTGATTAACGACCCTTTTTCTTTTCTTTTTAAACTTGTCTAAATGCATAATAACCCTAGGTGAACTCTTGAGATAAGCATACTAAAAAATCACAACAATTGAAAAACAATTAGGGACTCAATTACACAACTTAAGAATTTTAGGGACCAAAATGTAAATCCTGGAAATTACGAGGACTTAGCCAATTTTAAAGTTACCGTTATGAAATTAGTCATGTTTCATGCCTCACTGTCAAATTTCTTCTTAAACGGACATTCCAAACTCAAGCAATTGCATATACAAGAATTAGGACCAAAACGTGAAGATTTCAAAACATATAACCATCAGATTCAGTTCCCAACGGTCGAGTGTTCCGAAACGGGGAAGGACCGTTCTGAAACGCGGGACCGTTCCGAAACCTGTTGCGGAACAGGGCTTGGCAGTGGCAAATCCGTTCCGGAACGGCTCTACCCATTTCGAAACGCCATGGCCATTTCAGGCCACCTGTTCCGAAACAGTAGCACCCGTCCCGATACGGGATGCCCAGAATTGCAGAATTTTTCTGGTTTAAAACACTTTTGACCCACCAAACACAATCATGTGACCTTCATATCATACCCACAAGTCATCAAACATCAAAGGAACATATTAGCATCATCAAAACTCAATCATGGCATCATTTAAGGAAAAGTCCAAGTCTATAGGCATGCATCCTATAATGAAAATCATGCAATCATCAAATCACCAAAACCAAGTACCAAATGGCCAATTACAAATCCAAAAACATCATAGGCATCAAGCCAAACTTAGGGAGTCCATAACATCTCCCAAATACACGTCCTAGGTTCCCATTGCCAAATATCAAAAGCTAAAAGTGTTGTGAAAATAGTCACCATACATGAGCTTAAACTTTCACTTGGATCCTTAACCTCCTTGCTGCCCTTTAAGCACTTCAATGCTCTGCATTATTGGTTCAAGAAAGAGAGAGCGTAAGCACATAGGCTTAGTGAGGAATGCTCTAGGAAAACAACACAATAATGCATTTTTGTAAAAACACCTTTCCAAGGCCTTTAGTTTCAAAACAACATTTAACATGCATCAATGCATACAAAACAAGCATCTCATGCTTCAATTCGTCAACATGTCATATTGGCTTTCAAGTGATAATCCATAACTATTTTTCAACTCAAAACACAATCGGATACGCGGATTACAAGCGTTGTCCCATACGCTTCATACACACTACCAATATCAAGGTGGAGTTTACCGGTACAATCACAACCCCTCAACACCCGTGATGGAGTCTACGGTACAATCACAACCCCTCCACATCACTCATTGTTAGTTGTATAACATCACTAACGAGAACACGGGACACACAACACAAGATCCACACATGGACTTTTAACCACAATTGTGATCTTAACCATCTCGTTAGTGTACTTGGATGGAGTTTACGGTACAATCACAACCCCTCAACATCCAAGGCGAATTTATTCACGGTGCACCCAATCCTATAGCCGGCTAACTATATCCGATTCAAGTACTTTTAAACCAACACATCACTTGCCAATATACATCATTTAATATCATCAATCCACTGTTTTAAAGCATTTAACAAAGCCATTAAACCAACATGCATCACTATGCATCAAAACCACATTTATCAATGTCAAACCAAGGATCTCTTACCTTGAGCATCCTTCAACACATGGCTTACAAAACCAGCATTAAACATGCTTATATATGCTTTCAAAATAGAATTTAAAACATGCAAATTAAACACATTGCATTCAACCATCTCATGGTTCATCAAAAGAGAGTTTTCCCGAAAACTTACTCTTGTGCTTAGCTAAGTTGTTTAGACTTAAACTAAGCTCCCATAACCTTCAAACATTGGTTCCAAAGCTGAAAACCAAACTTCACTCACCGATTCCGTTTCGCAAGCTTGCCGAAACACCGATCAAGCTTCCGGATCAACACCACAAGGATCCGAAGATGTCTCCCCTGTTTTAAACACATCAAAGCAGAGGATTAATGCATCATCATGCATTAAGATCTTCAGCCAAAACACCTAAACTCGCTGCTCTCATCAAAACTCATATTTCGACTACCAAACACAACCGAAATCACATCCAAACACCTCCACAACATTACCCAGCCAAGATCCATCAATTCCAATCATTCTTAAACATCAATTAACATCCAAAAAGAACCTAATCACGTCCTTATACCTCCAGCTATAGCAGAACATCAAAATCATCCCAAAACCACCATTAACTCAAGCAAAAACTTAGGAAAATACCTATTTGGGATTGCATTGATTAAACCTCAATTACACATCATTTATTCATCCAAAATACATCAAGAAAACATCTCAAACTAGAGCCCAATCATTAAATACGAATCTATTCAAAATTAAATCCAAATCTTGCATTTTAAGCCAAAATCAAGATTACAACATCAAAACCATTTATAAAACTCAATTTAAGGATTGAGAACTTGGGAATTTCAGTAAAGAACTGAGTATTTAGAGGAGAAGGACGTTCATACCTCTAAATATGAGGTTCTCCTTGTTTAGAGCCAAAATTCTTGAAAATTCAATATGCAAATGATGAGGATTTAATGTAGAAAAGATTAGAAATCATTTAGAGATTGAAATCTCAACTTTAGGTGTGAAAATAAAAGGAAAAGTGGCTGGGGAAATGTGTTTGGCTGAGAGAAAATGGAGAGAAAATGAAATGGGAAAATTTTGAGAAAAGTTAGTTATAAAACCAAAATATCTACTTTCAGTCCTTTCCTTTTATTAAATAACATTAATTAAATCTTTAATATTTAAGAAAAATCTGGAGAAACCCTCCCTTGGGTAAATTAGCTCCTTAAAGATTCAAAGTTTCAATCCTTTTAAAACAGTCACCAACTTTTCAAAAATTACATTTTAGTCACTAACATGAAATGTCATATTTCAGAACACCATTTTGTAAAATTGATTTCACCACTCTCTTATATATAATAAAAGACGATTTTTAGATATTTTTCCATATTTTTAATTCATCCTGAACTAGGCTTTCCTTAAAATCACCTTTTATATTCGAATCGCAATTTAAACCGGTCCGGTTCAGACCCTAAACTTCCAAGCCCAAAATTGGGGTGTTACATTATTCAAGTAAAATCCAATGGGTGCATTTTAAGGCCTATTTAGACTCGCTCGTCTGAAACCTATAACAAATAGACCGCAAAACAAGGTTTTATCAAAATTTAGGAGTTCATATACTAGATTACGAGAATTTTGACAAGATGATATTACAAAAATTCAATTTCTGTAGTTTTTATTCAAGTAAAATTCCAACAGGTCCATTATAATGCCTATTTAGACCCGCTCGACCGAAACCTATAACAAACGAACCGCAAAAACAAGGTTTTATCAAATTTTAGGAGTTCATATGCTTGATTACGTGCATTTCGACACGATGATATTGCAAAAACACAATTTCTGTACTTTTTACTCAGTTAAAATTCCAACGGGTCCATTGTGAGGTCTATTTAGACCCGCAAGACCGAAAATTATAACAAACGGATTGCAAAACAAGATTTTATCGATTTTTAGGATTTCATATACTTGATTACGAGCATTTCGACACGATGATATTGCAAAAACTCAATTTTTGTACTTTTTACTTAGTTAAAATTCCAACGGGTCCATTGTCAGACCTAGAGTGACCCGCTCGTCTGAAACCCCTTCAAAACGCACCGTGAAACAAGTTTTAATCAAATTCAAGAGTTCATATGCTTGATTACGAGTATTTCAACACGATTAGATTGCAAAAATTCAATTTCTGTAGTTTTTATTCAAGTAAAATTCCAATTGGTCCTTTTTAAGGCCTATTTAGACCAGCTCGTCCGAAACCTATAACAAACGAACCGCAAAATCAAGGTTTTCTCAAATTTTAGGAGTTCATATACCTGATTACGAGCATCTCGACACGATTATATTTCAAAAACTCAATTTCTGTACTTTTTACTCAGTTAAAATTCCAACGTGTCCGTTGTGAGGCCTATTTAGACCTGCAAGACCAAAACCTATAACAAACGGACCGCAAAACTAGGTTTTATCAAATTTTAGAAGTTCATATACTTCTTTACAAGCATTTCGAAGAGATTATATTTCAAAAACTCAATTTCTGTACCTTTTACTCAGTTAAAATTCCAACGGGTCCATTATAAGGCCTATTTAGACCCGCTCGACCGAAACCTATAACAAACGGACCGCAAAACAGGGTTTAATCAAATTTTAGGAGTTCAATATACTTGATTATGAGCATTTCAACATGATTATATTGCAAAACCTCAATTTCTGTACTTTTTACTCAGTTAAAATTCCAACGAGTCCATTGTGAGGCCTATTTAGACCCGCAAGACCGAAACCTATAACAAACGGTCCGCAAAACAAGGTTTTATCAAATTTTAGGAGTTCATATACTTGATTACAAGCATTTCGACACGATGATATTGCAAAAACTCAATTTCTGTACTTTTTACTTAGTTAAAATTGCAACGGGTTCATTGTAAGGCCTATTTAGACCCGCTTCCGAAACCTCTACAAAACAGACTGCGAAACAAGTTTTAATCAAATTTTAGGAGTTCATATACTTGATTACAAGCATTTCAACACAATTATATTGCAAAAACTCAATTTCTGTACTTTTTACTCAAGTATAATTCCAACGAGTCAATTGTAAGGTCTATTTAGACCCGCTCGTCTTAAACCTCTACAAAATGAACCGCGAAAAAAGTTTAATCAAATTTTAGGAGTTCAAATGCTTGATTACGAGTATTTCAACACAACTATATTGCAAAAATTCAATTTCTGTAGTTTTTATTCTAGTAAAATTCCAATGGGTCCATTTTAAGGCCTATTTAGACCCGCTCGTCCGAAACCTATAACTAACGGACCGCAAAAACAAGGTTTATCAAATTTTAGGAGTTCATATACTTCATTACGAGCATTTCGACATGATTATATTTCAAAAACTCAATTTCTGTACTTTTTACTCAGTTAAATTTCTAACGGGTCCATTATAAGGCCTATTTAGACCCGCTCGACCGAAACCTATAACAAACGGACCGCAAAACAAGGTTTAATCAAATTATAGGAGTTCATATACTTGATTATGAGCATTTCGACACGATTATATTGCAAAAACTCAATTTCTATACTTTTTACTCAGTTAAAATTCGAACGGGTCCATTGTGAGGCCTATTTAGACGCGCAAGATCGAAACCTATAACAAACGGACAGTAAAACAAGATTTTATCAAATTTTAGGAGTTCATATACTTGATTACGAGCATTTCGACACGATGATATTGCAAAAACTCAATTTTTGCACTTTTTACTCAGTTAAAATTCCAACGAGTCCATTGTAAGGTTTATTTAGACACGCTTCCGAAACCTCTACAAAATGGATCGCGAAACAAGTTTTAATCAAATTATAGGAGTTCATATACTTGATTTCAAGCATTTCAACACAATTAAATTGCAAAAACCTAATTTATGTACTTTTTACTCATGTAAAATTCCAACGGGTCCATTGTAAGGCCTTTTTAGACCCGCTCGTCTTAAACCTCTACAAAACGGACCACAAAATTTTTTTTAACCAAGTTTTAGGAGTTCATATGCTTGTTTACGAGTATTTCAACACAATTATATTGCAAAAATTCAATTTCCGTAGTTCTTATTCAAGTAAAATTCCAATGGGTCAATTTTAAGGCCTATTTAGACCCGCTCGTTCGAAACCTATAACAAACGGACCGCAAAAACAAGGTTTTATCAAATTTTAGGAGTTCATATACTTCATTACGAGCATTTCGACATGATTATATTTCAAAAACTCAATTTTTGTACCTTTTACTCAGTTAAAATTCCAACGGGTCCATTATAAGGCCTAATTAGACCCGCTCGACCGAAACCTATAACGAACGGACCGCAAAACAAGGTTCAAGCCAGGCATAAACATCCAACAACACTTATGAGTCAACAACGCTCATACAAAACATAATAGCCCCATTGCTAATCTACCACTTTAATTACTAAATCATACTTGAGCAACTACACTTGGAAAGCCCATTCGCCTTGCTCCTTGCTAACACCACGCTAATGATCTGCAATGTTGAAAATGAGAGTGCAAGCTAGAAGCTTAGTGAGGATGCTCTAAAATCAAAAACAACAACAATGCAGGGTCCAAGCAAGCAAATCGTTAACATCACATACAACATATATAGGTATCAACAAGGCAACCTAGCTAGTGTCTCAAGAGTCATAATATGGCATCTCACATCATACTAAGCTCAACAATATAAACCAACGTCACAACATCATAAGCATAAGAACAATTTCATTGGCCACTATTAGTTTACCCGGATGTGCGGATTTACTCTCAACAACAACATTACCTCGGTGGGATTACACTCATCACCGGACCTTGCATGGGCGGGATTCCACTCATCACCACATGCCCTACGGATGGGATTCCACTCATCATCACGTATAGTATAAATAAATTTCTGGTGAAATATTACATCATTGTACTCCTCCTTGATGAATCAACGCCATCAAGGCCACACGCGTTTTGACTCAATTGTGTGCACACTAATCCTAATGATCGATCATTTACACTAGGTAAGTTAATTAGTGCCGATTTCTTTAAACCACATCACACATCCATCAATTATAGCACATGTTCATCATCACACATATCAAGGTATACACATACGTATCAATTCATATTTCACAAGATCAAATAGGCAAGGGCATAATAAGCATCAATGGAAATCAAGGAGTTAAACTACCAATTTAACTCCCACCTAGGAATGGCCTACCAAGCTCATTCCAACACATCCACTACACACACTTGAACCAACTTTAAAACAAATTTAAAGTTTTACTCACCCCTTTCCTTAGCAAACCAAGCAAGCAAACAAGCCTCTTAATTTCCCGGATTCGGTCCCGAAGCTTCTTCGACGTCTCTTCTTGCCTCTAACCAATCAAAACACAATCGTTACTCACAAATTCGATGCTAAACTCAGTCACAAACTCCAACCCACAAACACAAGTCAAACTCCACCAATTTCAAACCCAATCAATCACCAAATTTCCATTTTTCGTGCTCCCCCAAAACCCAGCTGAAAACTATAATTTCAAACACCCAAATGACATATAAAAGGTTCCAAAACACTCCCCTAATATCCCTAAACCACCAGCCCTTCAACCCAACCCTAAAACTCACCAAAAATTCAATTTTAGACAACTAAAAAATGGCCTCAAAGACCCACTTCGGGTTTTCACCCAAAATCAACCATTTCAAGATATTAAGTGTATTTTGATGAGGTTAAAACAAAACTCAACTCAACAATTCAAAAACAATTGAAAAACCCCTTAAAAATTCAAACTTTCCCAAAACTTGAAATTCAAAAAAGATGGTAGTTTTCAAATCCAAGACAATGTAAATGAAGAGGATGATGAGGAGAGTTTAAATATGTCATTACCTTTGAAAATGCCTCTGAATCAATGGAGAGATTGAATGCAATAGTAACTTGGGGTTTGGGAGGGTTTTGGGTGTCTTCCAACGTGAAAATGAAAATGGAAGAAGACAACCCTTTTTTCTTTTTGATTCAAAAAGTGGTCTTCCACTTTTTCACCTTAATTACAAAAATGCCACTCTTTTATTTTAAATTCCAATTAAATCAAGACTAAGGTCAATTTAATTAAAACTGATTTTACCGACTCGAACCAACTCACACGACTAACTCCTAACCCCAAAACACGGGTTTTACAACTCTCTCCCACTTAAGGAATTTCGTCTCCGAAATTACCTGACTGAAAGAGATACGAAAACTGCCTTTCCATATCCTCCTTCCTCTCCCAAGTGGCCTCGTCCACCCCTCGACGTTGCCACCGCACTTTCACTAATTCAATCTCCTCTACAGGCATAATATGTGATGGATCGAACCTATACTTACGGAGCATCGAAACATGGAATACATCGTGTATCTTCTCTAGCTTGGATGGCAAACGCAACTGGTAAGCAACTGGACCAACCCTCTTCACAATCTCATACGGTCCTATGTACCTCACACTCAACTTCCCCTTTCGGCAAAATCTCATTACTTTCTTCCACGGAGACACTTTCAAGAACACCTTCTCCCCCACTGAGAATTTAACTTCCTTCCTCTTCAAGTCGGCATAGGATTTCTGCCAATCCGAAGCAGCCTTCAATCGATCGCAAATCAATTTCACCTTGTCAGTTGTCCCCTTGAGCAAATCTGGCATAGGTAGCAATTTCTGTCCCACTTCAGCCCAACAAACTGGAGTCCTACACTTCCTACCATACAAGGCCTCATACGGAGCCATCTGGATGCTCGACTGAAAACTATTATTGTAGGCAAACTCGACAAGAGGCAAGTGCTTCTCCCAAGTACCCTAAAAATCAATGATGCAACAACGCAACATGTCCTCTAAAATCTGTATAACTCTCTCTGACTAACCATCTGACTGAGGATGATACGACGTGCTAAAATTCAAACGGGTACCCAAAGCTGTATGCAGACACTCCCAAAATCGAGCTGTAAACCTCGGATCTCTATCGAACACAATAGACATCGGCACACCATGTAGTCTAACAAACTCACTGTTGAGATTTTAGGGGCTCGATTCGATCAACCGTTCTTGCTCGCCAAGTGTGGAGAAGTTGGAAAATTGGGTGTTTTAGTGGGAGGTGAAAATTTGGCAATTTGACACAAGGATTTACAGTGGTTCAACCTTCTAACCAAGGTCTATATCCACTACCTTAGCTCCCCACTAAGGATTTCCAACAAATTCACTAAGAATTTCGTCCCCTTTTCTCGGATTAGGAGGAAACCGTTACAACCCTCAAAGCTTTCTACCCAAAGCTTGAAGGAACACTCTCTTTACAAAGAAAGACTTAGCAAACTAGAAATCCCTCTAAAAGGTGTTTGTTTGCAATTCTAAGCTCTCACCCAAAACCTAAACACTTGAGCAAATTTAACAATATAAGCTCACAAGTGTTGTCTAAGCAAGAAATGAACAATTAAAGCTCTAGACAAATTTTGACATCATAATGTTGTAACAATTGAAGCATTGACCATTACAAGAAGCTTGGAGGTCCCTTTTATACTCCCAATTGAGTTTGTAGCCGTTACTAGCCGTTGGGGATGATTTGGAGCCGTTGAGGACTTTATTTCCCTTCATAAATGTTGTTCTGCATCCATCCGTATCGATACGCGTGGAACCGTATCGGTACGGTCTTCATCAGAAACTAGCCGTTGGGCTCTTGCTAGTCTGGGCGCATCGATACGCTTGAGGGCGTATCGGTACGGGTTCATTTTTTAAATGGCCGTTGGGAAATAGCCGTTGGGGTGGTTGAAAGGGGATCGGTACGCTTACCAGGCGTATCGAAATGATCCCGATCCGTATCGAAACGGCCAAGCCTGTTTCGATACGGGTTTTGGCAGTGACCAAACTGAGGCAAAAAGGTATCGATACGGGTTGGACCGTATCGGTACGGGTACTTTGAAAACACAAATTTGGATTATTAAAAACATGATAAATCTTGCCAAAAACCTCTTAAAATACCTCAAACATAATTCCAAGTTGTTTTGACTTAAAATCAAGTTTTAAATTCTTTTCAAATTAGTCCAAAACATTTTTCAATTATTATATCAAAACACTAGTTCTACAATCTCCCCCTTTTTGATATAATAAAACTAACTTGAAAAATTGTTTGGGATTCTCCCCCTTTATCTTTAAAAATGTGAATAAGAGATTAAAGATATGAAATCAAATAAAGCTCCCTCTTATTCATTTGAAAATTCAAATTTTCAAACCATTTCTCCCCCTTTTTGTTATATCAAAAAGAATTTAAAACATTAAGTTTCAAAATAACAATGGAGGGAAAAATGACACACTTAAAATTTTGGTTTAAAAATGGCTCCCCCTTACTCAAAGCATCATAAGAATGTTAGTTCAACATATATGATTAACTAGTTGACTTAAATGAAAATTAATCAAATAAAAGCAAAAGCAACTCGATTTTACCACACTTGAACTCAAGGGAGGATGTGAAGCCTTCCTTCTTCAAGTGTTCTTCCTATGTGTGCATGGAGCTCCCCCTCAAAGATTAACTTGTTGATCACTCTCCATCACACCTAGCAAAAGACAATCAAATAATTTTTGGTATCCAAATTGCTTTGGATCCATAAACATTAGTAGCACAAAATTTAGTCCCCTTAGGAATCCATTTTTCAATTTCATCCTTTTTAGTTGAAGTGGTTAGTCCTTTTGGGACCCAAACACTTCTAAAACATTTTCCATTCACAAATCTAGGGGCACTAGATTGTCTTACATAAAAATTTGATTTTCCAAAATTAATTTTCTTTTCAAGTTCATTGGAAATCAAATCTTTTTCTTTTTGAACTTTAAGAAGAAAATTTTGTAAATCAAAACATTTTTGTTCAAAATCTTTCAATTTTGCTTCAAGTTCAAGATTTGTTTTGGAAAGAAAATCATTTTCAATTTTTATTTTTGAAATCAACTTTTTGTTCTTGGAAAATGATGCCTTGAATTCCAAAAGCAAATCATCATAGGCATCTTGTAACTCATCAAATGTATAAGAATTTGAAATAGATGAGTTAGAAGTTACCTCCCCCTTATTGAGGGCCATCAAGCATAGGTGGGCTACTTCATCATCAGTGGAGTCTTCATCACTCCATGTGGCCACATATGCTTGTTTTGAAGATGATCCCTTCTTTTTGGATTTGTGGGAGTCCTTTATCTTCTTCATCGATTCATGCTTGGATTTTTCCATTTTGCTCTTCATGAACCGGACAAATTTGTTGAAGAGATAGGCCATCTCTTCATCTTCACTTTCCTCCTCACTTGAATTTACATAATGGCATGTGGAGGATTTGAGAGCTAAGGCACTATCATTGATGCCTAGCTCCATGATCTTCTTCTTCCCCATCGCTCTAATCTCTTCCTTCTTCTTCTCATCTTCTTTTTTTTCTTCATTATTTGGTGAGTGAGAAGAGACCCCATGAGTTCATCAAGCTTCAAGGTTTTAAGATTCTTGGCTTCGATGATGGCGGTCCTCTTTGAGTCCCATGACTCGGGAAGGGAGTAGATGAGCTTTCGGACAAGCTTCTCTTACGGGATGGCTTCTCCATAACCTTTAAGACCATTGGTGATAGTGGAGAACCTATCAAACATCTTCCCGATGTTCTCTTCCGGATCCATCTTGAAGTTCTCATACTCTAAGGTTAGGAGCCCAATCTTGGTCTCCTTGACTTCATCGGTTCCCTCGTATGTGACTTCAAGCTTGTCCCATACTTCCTTGGCACTCTCACAAGAAGACATCTTCTCATAGATGGTTGGGCCAAATGCACAAAAGAGCATGTGCAAGGCTTTGCAATTAAGCTCCATCTTCTTGCGATCGTCGGCACTCCATTCCGCTTTGCTTCCTTGAGGCACGAATGGACCATCTTCAACTATGTCCCATAGCTTGTAATCTCTTGACTTCAAGAAGAATTTCATCTTTGTCTTCCAATGGGCATAGTGATTTCCGTCGAAGAAAGGCGGTTTGTCGATTGATTGTGCCATTGAGCCGGTTGGTGAAATGTTGATCGAGCTTGCCGGATCTTCTCAATAGGATGTGAATCCCCTTCGATTGAGCCAAGCTCTGATACCAATTGTTGAGATTTTAGGGGCTCGATTCGATCAATCGTTCTTGCTTGCCAAGTGTGGAGAAGTTGGAAAATTGGGTGTTTTAGTGGGAGGTGAAAATTTGGCAATTTGACACAAGGATTTATAGTGGTTCAACCTTCTAACCAAGGTCTACATCCACTACCTTAGCTCCCCACTAAGGATTTCCAACAAATTTACTAAGAATTTCGTCCCCTTTTCTCGGATTAGAAGGAAACCGTTACAACCCTCAAAGCTTTCTACCCATAGCTTGAAGGAACACTCTCTTTACAAAGAAAGACTTAACAAACTAGAAATCCCTCTAAAAGGTGTTTGTTTGCAATTCTAAGCTCTCACCCAAAACCTAAACACTTGAGCAAATTTAAAAATATAAGCTCACAAGTGTTGTCTAAGCAAGAAATGAACAATTAAAGCTCTAGACAAATTTTGACATCATAATGTTGTAACAATTGAAGCATTGACTATTACAAGATGCTTGGAGGTCCCTTTTATACTCCCAATTGAGTTTGTAGCCGTTACTAGCCTGTTGGGGATGATTTGGAGCCGTTGAGGACTTTATTTCCCTTTTATAAATGATGTTCTGTAGCCATCCGTATCGATACGCGTGGAACCGTATCGGTACGGTCTTCATCAGAAACTAGCCGTTGGGCTCTTGCTAGCCTGGGCGTATCGATACGCTTGAGGGCGTATCGATACGCTTGAGGGCGTATCGATACGCTTGAGGGCGTATCGGTACGAGTTCATTTTTTAAATGGCCGTTGGGAAATAGCCATTGGGGTGTTTGAAAGGGGATCGGTACACTTACCAGGCGTATCGAAACGATCCCGATCTGTATCGAAACGGCCAAGCCTGTTTCGATACGGGTTTTGGCAGTGACCAAACTAAGGCAAAAAGGTATCGATACGGGTTGGACCGTATCGGTACGGGTACTTTGAAAACACAAATTTGGCTTATTAAAAACATGATAAATCTTACCAAAAACCTCTTAAAATACCTCAAACATAATTCCAAGTTGTTTGGACTTAAAATCAAGTTTTAAATTCTTTTCAAATTAGTCCAAAACATTTTTCAATTATTATATCAAAACACTATTTCTACACTCACCAATGTACAGATCGGCCAATCTATCTAAAGTATAAGTGGTATTGACTGCTAAGAAGTGAGCACACTTCGTAAAACGATCTACTATAACCCAAACTAAGTTCTTCTTCGTAGGAGTCAAAGGCAAACCCGAAACAAAATCCATGGTAATGTTCTCCCATTTCCATTCTGGAATTCTCAACGGTTGCAACAAACCTAAGGGAACCTGATGTTCCGCCTTCACTCTCTGACACACCAAACATTTACTCACGAAGTCGGCCACATCTCTTTTCAAACCAACCCAAAAGTACTCATTCTTCAAACCGCGATACATCTTCGTACTTCCAGGATGCATATCAAATGGACTACTGTGTGCTTCAGTCAAAATCGTACGTCTCAAGTCACTGTCCTCTGGCACAACTATCCTATTTCTGAAACACAAGACCCCATCTGTACTGAAGCTGTAATCTGAAGATCTACCTTCCGCTATATCTTACACGTGAGGTGCCAAAGATCTATCTAAGAGCTGCTTCTCTCTAATCAACTGACCTAGAGTAGGTCTAACCTAAAGCTCGGCTACCAAGCCACCATCCCCGGACAAGCTCAATCTAGCAAACATGGCTCTCAAGTCTACGACTATCTTTCTACTCAAAGCATCAACCACTACGTTGGCCTTACCCGGATGGTACTCAATCGTAAGATCATAGTCTTTTAGCAACTCTAGCCACCTCCGCTGTCTGAGATTCAAATCTCGCTGAGTCATGATGTACTTCAAACTCTTGTGATCTGTGTACACTGTGCATCTCTCACCGTACAAATAATGTCTCCAAATCTTCAGAGCAAACACAACTGCAGCTAACTCTATGTCGTGGGTCGGATAGTTGCGCTCGTGAGTCTTCAACTGTCTTGAGGCATAGGCCACCACTCTCTTGTATTGCATGAGAACACAACCTAGGCCTACATAGGAAGCATCACTGTAAACTACATAGTCTTTCCCAGACTCTGGCTGAATCAAGATCGGTGCTTGGGTCAAAGATTCTTTCAATTTCTCAAAGGCTCTATGTCTTGCATCTGTCCACTCAAACTGAACACTCTTCTGAAGTAACTATGTCAATGGAGCGGCTAACTTAGAGAAACCTTCTACGAATCTTCTATAATATCTAGCTAAGCCTAGAAAGCTACATACCTCTGTTACAGACTTCGGTTGCTTCTATTCAACAATGGCCTCTATTTTCTTCGGGTCAACTCTAATCCCATCAGCAGACACTACATGTCCTAGGAAGACTACCTCTCGGATCCAGAACTCACACTTGCTTAACTTTGCATACAACTGATTATCTAACAAGGTCTTCAAAACTAACCTCAAGTGTCGGTCATGGTCTTCTTCGGTTCGTGAATACACCAAGATGTCATCTATAGAAACAACTACAAACTGATCTAGGTACTGGTGAAAAATCCTATTCTTCATATCCATGAAAGCAGCCGGTGCGTTAGTCAACCCAAAAGGCATGACTAGGAACTCATAGTGACCATACCTAGTTCTAAAGGCCGTCTTCGGTACATCAACTTCTCTTACCTTTAGCTGATAGTAACCTGATTTCAAGTCAATCTTCGAAAAGACCAATGCTCCTCTCAACTGGTCGAACAAATCATCAATTCTAGGCAACAGATACTTGTTCTTCACTGTTAACTGATTCAACTGTCTGTAATCTATACACATTCTCATGTGATGTGAGCACACCTTCACCAGCACAGGTTGTCGATCTGCAGGTCTTACCGTTAAGACCAATTACGCGATCTAGGGCGCAACGTTTCAGGGAAGCTCTTTTCCTTATTTGTGCTAATATTTCTGAATCATTTGATAATGTTTGTGCCTTAGAAGATAGGACTTTTAATATGTTGCATATTGATATGTGACATATTTGTATTATATTAATTATCGGTGTGTTTGATATGATTTATAATGTTTTTATATAGGTTTAGTTTTGGATTATTATATGGTGACTTATTATTATTATTATTATATATTTGTTTGATAGGAGCCAAGTGTGACCAACCCTATTTTGCATGGACCATGCAACATTTGACAATCCAAAGTGCAGCCGAGTCTTTGTTTTATCCACACCATGCTCAGCACGTGGACTTGAAAATCCCTTCAACGCACATTACATGTGCAGCAATGGAATTGACAATTCCAAAACAAAACCATGCAGCCGAATTTCAACATGTGCGGCTTTGTGGGTTTAAAATTCAAACAAAGCACACGGTTTTGTGGCTTTGAAATTCAAAAGCCATGCACATTTAACATGTGCCTAAATCCACTTGGCGCCCACATCTCCATTTGCACGGCTGAAAACATTTCGAGTAGTTTTTTTATTTATTTATTTTGAATTTAATTTTCAAATGGGAAAATTTCTGCCACATATTTGCAATTGGGCAAACTACCTTTTGTAATATATATATATGGCCGAACTATGCTTGTAAGGAGGTGAGACACTTGAATGAATAAATTAGTTTGTGAGATTTTTTCTCAAATTTGGTTCTTTTTAGAACTTTTTCCTTGATACTTAGGGTTCTCAATTGTTCAATAATTGAAGGGTCCAAGTCCGTATTCGAGCAAATTCAAGATAAGGTTCGGGTTCGTTCAACAGATTGTTCGAGTTCTTCCTTGGAGTTTGTTCACCTTTTTCGACTACGAAGAACAATTTCGATTCGGGTTTGCATAACAGATTATGCAGGTTCTTTCGAGTTCATCGTGTCAAATTCCAAGAACGTTGCTACCGTTGTTGAATGCTTGAAGAATTTCATCTTCGTCGTTCAAATTATCCTAAAAATTTCTACAACTTCCTTCTCTCTCAATTCTGAATTTTTTTCTTTCATTTTTTACTATTTAAAATATCTAACTTCAACATCATGTTTGTTTCTATTGCAGAGAAATACTTGCTATTATCCTAGATCCGCGAATGAACGAGGAATGTTGTTTTCTTCAACAACACCCTTGTATCATATGGTAATCAGAGCTTTGGTCGGATTTTAGCACTTTCTGCACTACCAGACATCAATATATATATATACAAAAATTAAAAAAAAATTGGAAAAAAAATTATGAAAAAAATTCAAAATTTAAAGTTTGACCAAAAAGTCAAAGTAAAAAAAAATTCAGAAAAATTGAAAAAATATTCAAAAAACCAGTTTCGAATATTTGGGGTATTTTGTGTTAATATGTGCTGTTTGGACGTGAAATGATGAAGGATGTGTCTATCTTACCTTGAAATGCTTTGTAATCACCCGAAATCAACTTTTCTTGTTTGTTCCGGAGATAGGATGGTGGTAAGCATTTCTACAGCGTAAGTTGCTAAATTCTTGTTCTTTTAGCATCTTTTCTTTCATTTCATATTGTTATCTTTTTTTTCTTTCAGCCCAATTCTCAACTTTCATTTTTTTTATTTCTTTTCTCCTAACCCTTATCTTTGTTCTAACAATATTCACCCGTCACCCGTTGTTTTCTTTCAATTTGACAACACTTGTAGAATCTGAACATCGGAATCAGTTCCTTTAAAGAACTAAGTACGAGAGATTGAGGGAAAAGGCAAACAAAGCATGTGAGAACAGAAGGGGAGACAAAAAGAGCCATTTGAGTATTCTCCCGAGTGAAACACGAGTGCTGAGTGTTAATTCCTTATTTTCTTGAGTGCAAATTCTTTGGAGTGACTAGTGAGGATTTTTGCTGTGTGATTGGTGAGGACTACTTTTTTTTCTAACCTTTAACCAGTTTGTTTGTTTGTTTTTGTTGTTAATTATGGCAGGTTCTGATGATCACACGGTTGAACAGGATCCACTGATTTCTCAAATGCAAGCCTTAGAGAGAATGATGCAACGAGTAGTGGCTACCGCCTTAGAGCCATTACAGTCGAGGATGGATAGGTTTGATGGAGGATCCAACTCTGTTAATGATGTGTTGAACGAAAATGAAGACGAACGGTCACCGAGACATCATATTCCTAGACAAGGACGTGTGCAACATGTAGATGATAATTTGACTAACATTAAGGTTGCTATTTCTTCTTTTCAGGGACGCTCAGATCCTGATGCATATTTGGCTTGGGAAAGCAAAGTGGTGCACATTTTTGAGTGTTATAATTACTCGGAACAGAAGAAGGTTCGATTAGCAGCAACAAAGTTTGTTGATTATGCCTTGATATGGTGGGACCAGTTACTGCTTAGTCGTAGACGTACTGGTGATGATCCAGTTGCAACATGGATCAAGATGAAGCGACTAATGCGTAAAAGGTTTGTTCCTATTCACTATCATCGTGATTTGTTTCAAAAGTTGCAAAATTTGAAACATGGAAATAGGAGCGTTGAGGATTATTTCAAGGATATGGAAATGGCTATGATGCGTGCAAATATCGAGGAAGATCGAGAAGCTACCATGGCACGTTTTCTAGCAGGGTTGAACACTGAGATTGCCAACACTGTTGAGTTACAACATTATGTCGAGGTTGATAACATGGTGCAGATGGCAATAAAGATTGAACGACAGCAGCGCATGAAGTCTTCAAATCGAGGTAACCCTTCCTTTAAATCTTTTTCAAATCCATTATATACTCCTAACAATTCCAGGAAACAAGCACCGCAAACGCCACTTCGGATTCGAGAGCAAGGCGAATCGAGCACACCAAAGCCTCCCGTTTCTGATAATGGGCGTGGCAAACAACAAGTGGTGGTAAAAGAACGATCGCGAGATATCCAGTGTTTCAAGTGCCTTGGAAGAGGACATGTTGCTAGTCAATGTCCTAACCGGAGGGTTATGTTGATGAGAGATGATGGTGAGATAGAGTCAGATTCCGAGGAGGAAGTGCATGATCTCCCTACTGAAGAGGAAGATGAGACCGACCTAGAGGTTCCTGAATCTGGTAAGGTAATGGAACTTTTGGTTATTAAAAGAAGTCTGAATGTGCAACAGGTACTAGATGATCTACAACGTGAGAATCTATTTCACACACGATGCAAGGTGCAAGACAAGGTATGTGTTGTGATTATTGATAGCGGTAGTTGTACTAATGTTGCCAGTTCAGTGATGGTTGACAAGTTAGGTCTGAAAACGACAAAGCATCCTCATCCATATAAGTTACAATGGTTGAATGATGGTGGCGAGCTTAAAGTGACCATACATGCTGTTGTACCATTTTCAATTGGAAACTACAAGGACGAGGTCCTTTGCGATGTTGTAACGATGGATGCTACTCACCTTCTTTTGGGACGCCTTTGGCAGTATGACAAGAAGGTAATGTGTAACGCCCCGGTTTTGGGCTTAGAAGTTTTGGGCGTTGACCGGTTCGGTCAAAGTGTTGTTCGAATATAAAAAGGTGAAATTAGGAAAGCCTAGTTCGGGTTGCATTAAAAATATGGAAAAATGTTCTAAAATCCTCTTTTAATATATATAAGTGAACTGTGAAATCAATTTTACAAAATGAGGTTTGGAAGGGTGACATTTTGGCTAGTGACCAAAATGTAATTTTTGAAAACTGCGTGACTATTTTAGAAAGGATTGAAACTTTGAATCATTAAGGAGCTATTTACCCAAAGGGAGTTTCTCTAGATTTTTCTAAGATATTTAGTGATTTAATTTTGATTTTTAAACAAAAGGAAAGTGGAGGGAAGTTATTTCTAACTAATTTTTCCTAAAATCTCATTTTCCTTTTCTTTCATTTTCTCTCAACCCAAACACCTTTTCTCCAGAGTTTTTCTTCTGATTTTGTCACTTAAATCTCTCTTTTCAATTCTCTTTTGATTGCTAATCATATCATCAACAAAACCTCACCATTTGCTACTTGATTCTTCAAGCTTTTTGGTTCTAAAAGAGGAGAAACTCAAGTTTGGAGGTAAGAACGTCCTTCTCCTCTAAACTCTCAGTTCTTTACTGAAATTCCTAAGTTCTCAATCCTTAATTGATGTTTTATAAGTGGTTTTAAAGTTGTGTAATGGATCTTGGCTTAAAATGCAAGGTTTGGTGATTTTTGATGGATTTTCGTTTGATCTGTTAAAGCAGTGATTTGAGGTGTGTTTTTGATGTTAAATGAATGTTAATTTGATAAGGGATTGAGTTTTAATTAATGCAATCCCGGATAGGTTGAATTTCCTAAGTTTAGCTTGTGATTCTTGGTTGTTTTGGGGTGATCTTGTGGATCTGATGTTGCTGGAGGTATAAGGATGTTATTAGGTCCTTTTTAGATGTTAAATGATGTTAAAGGATGTTTAGTTTTGATGGTTTATGGCTGGGCATTGTTGAGGAGTTGTTTGGATGCATTTTCGGTTGTGTTTGGTAGCCGAAAATGGAGTGTGGATGAGAGCAGCGAGATTAGGTGCTTTCATTGAAGCTATTAATGCATGATGATGCATTAATCCTCTGCTTTGATGTGTTTAAAACAGGGGAGTCATCTTTGGATCCAAGTGGTGGTGATCCGGAAGCTTGATTTGTGTTTCGGCAAGAGGCGAAACGGAATCGGTGAGTGGAATTTGGTTTTTGGCTTTGAAACCAGTGTTTTGGAGGTTTGGGAGCTTAGTTTAAGTCTAAGCAACTTAGCTAAGCTCAAGAGTAAGTTTTCGGAAAAACTCTCTTGGTGATGGCCATGGTTTTTGGTTGTATGCAATGTGTTGTTTGCATGATTTTAAATCTATTTTGAAAGCATATCTAGCATGTTTATTTGCTGAGATTTTAAGCCATGTGTTGAAGGAAGCTCAAGGTAAGAGTTCTTTGTTTTTGAACATTGTTTAAATGTAGTTTAATGCTTAAAGATGCATGATGTTTATGGCTTGGTTTAATGCTTTAAAACAGTGGATATATTGATGATAATGATGCATATTGGCAAGTGATGATTAAGGTCACAAAGGTGGTTAAAAGTCCTTGTGTGAGCCTTGTTTATTTAAGAACATCAAGGTGGTTAAAAGTCCTTGGATGGTTCTTGGTTAAGATCACAAAGGTGGTTAAAAGTCCTTGTGTGGATCTTGGAAAGTTTAAGAACAACATGGTGTTTAAAAGTCCATGGTTGGTTCTTGGTTAAGGCTCAAGGTGGTTAAAAGTCCTTGTGTAAGCCTTGGTTACTTAAGAACTCCAAGGTGTTTAAAAGTCCTTGGGAGATTCTTGTTAAGGACACAAAGGTGGTTAAAAGTCCTTGTGTGGTCCTTGCCATGGTGTTTAAAAGTCCATGGGTCCATGGTGTTTAAAAGTCCATGGGGATAAGATCACAATGGTGTTAAAAGTCCATGTGTGAATCTTATGTGAAATGTATCACTTGTTGCCAATATGACTTGTTATGAACTTGAAGCATGAGATGCTTGTTGAAATGTTTATGAGCATAATTGATGATACTTGAAGCATGAGATGCTTGTTTTAAATGTTTAAGAACATGGTTTATGTTGCTTGTAGCATGGTTTATCAATGAGTTTTATAAATGCATTATTGAATGGTTTTAATGAGCATTCCTCACTAAGCTTTTGCTTACGCTCTCTTTCTCTTTTTCTTAAACCAATAATGCAGAGCATTAAGGTGCATTGAGGTCAGCAAGGAAGGCAAGCAATCAAGTGGAAGTTAAGCTCAAGTATGAAAAGGTTTCTTAACACTTTAGCTTTTGGCATTTGGCAATGGGGGACCTACGTGGATGTTTTGGGAGATGCTTTGAACTCCCTACGTTTGTGTAATGTTGTTAATAATGCTGGAACATGTAATTGGCCATTATGTGTTTGGTTTGGGGCTTTAATGATTGAATGGTTTGCTAAGTAGGAAGCATGCCTTTAGATTTGGGGCTTTTCATATTTGATGCCATGATGATGATTGAATGATGCATTTATGTTCCTTACATGTCGTATGAGTTGCTGGTAAAGTTTGGTAGCATTTGGTGTATGTATGGTTGATCAATTGTGAGTTTAAGCAAGCAAATTGCTGCATTCTGTGCAGGCCGTATCGGAACAGTAGCTACCGTTTCGGAACGGGTGCCTTGTAGTAGCCCAGGCGTCCGAAACGGAAGACACCGTTCCGAAACGGAAAGCCCTCTGCCAGTCCTCGTTTTGGAACACGTAGCGAAACGGTCCCGCATTTCGAAACAGGCTCTCCCTATTTCGAAACACCTGACCGTTGGGGGCTGACATTGGCAGTTATATGTTTTGAAATGTTTGCATTTTGGTCCTGAAACATGTTTGTGCAATTGTATGAGTTTGAGAAGTCCGTTTGTGCTGAAAATTTGCGGGGAAGCATGAAACTTGACTAATTACAAGTTGGTAACATTAGTTTGGGTTAAGACCTCATAATTTACAGAATTTACAATTTGGTCCCTAAAGTTGTAAATTGTTCAATTGGGTCCCTGTTTGATCTCTGATGTGTATGATCTTTGAGCATGTTGTTTGAATGATCATATCTAGGGTTAATATGCATCTAGACAAGTTTAAAAAGAAAAAAAAGGGTCGTTAATCAAGGTTGACTTTCGGGTTGACTTTGGTTTTCCCTGTGTGACTTTCTTAATTCGGGTCAACCGTCTAGGCCGGGTTAAGGGGGTTACATTTGGTGGTATCAGAGCTGAGTTCTCGAGTAATTGGGAATGAATGTGTGCATGATTGAAGTATGTATGCTATGTATGCTTGTTGAGTGAAAGCATGATGAGTGGTTTGTGAATTTGATGCAATTGAGTTGTATGCTGTGGTGAAGCATGTTGTAGGTACCCATTGCCAAATCAAAGCTATTGTAATGATGTTGATTTTAAGTGAAAATGAGCTTGAGTACTTGCATTGCTTACCTTGCTGGACCTGACTTTGTTTATTTGTATTGTGATTGCATGGTTAAAGTATGGCCCCTCGTAGAGAGTTGAGGAGTAATGTGCGAGCTACGGCTCCGAATGAGAATGAGAATGAAGAGAATGCGGGAAGTGCGGTGTTACCTCCTCCTCCACCTGGCGGTGGTGGTGCTGAGGGTGAAAGAGCTGAAGCTGCAGCTGGTGCTGGGGTCGCTGGACCTGAGGCTGGTCAGGGGCAAGCTATGCCTGACATGACGATGTTGGTACAAGCTATTGCTGGTGCTTTTCGAGCGGCAGTAGCTGGAGCTCAAGGAACTGGGCATCAGGGAGATGCTGGTGTTAGACTACCCTTGGAGCGTTTGCGCAGTCTTGGTGGGACTGAGTTCAGGGGTATGTCTGCTGAAGGTTCTGAAGCTTGGCTAGAGAGTACCAAGAGGATCTTGGGTCAGATGAGTTACACTGATGTGCAAAAGCTGGGTTGTGTAGTATCTTTACTACAGGATGATGCTTATACGTGGTGGACGACCACTATAGCTGGGATGGCGGAAGCTGACATAACTTGGACATTCTTCCAGAATGTGTTCAAGAGAAGGTATCTTGGTGTGAGGTACCTGGATGAAAAGAAGCGCGAGTTCATGTCTCTTACCCAGGGGAGCATGACTGTGGCTGAGTATGAAGTGCAGTTTGTTCGACTCAGTCAATATGCGCCTGAGTTAGTCCCTGATGAACGGGCGAGGTGCGAAAGGTTCCGTTATGGTTTAGTGACAGATGTGAAGATGTATGTGCTGGCTACCGAGTATGATGATTTTGATGTGTTGGTGGGCCGAGCTAAGGATATTGAGATGAACTTGGGTTTATCTGCTAGAGGTGCTGGAGCAAGTGCTTGAAAGCGAGCTGCTGAGTATAGTTCCGGTGGTGGACGGAACAAGAGGGGACGTGATCAGAAGTATCAGTCCTCGGCTAAGCGAGGAGGCGGTGCACCTGCTCGGGGTGGTAATGCTAGAGCTGATCCGAGTGCTTGTTTGATTTGTGGTTCACGTGGTCATATGAAGCGTGATTGTCCTCGTACTGTGAGAGAGGTGCAAGCTCCTGTGGCGACAGCTAGTAACGGGTGCTGGAATTGTGGATCTGCGGATCATTTGAGGCGAGAATGTCCTATGTTGGCTGGTGGCCAAGTGCGTGCTCCTGTTGTTGCTACACCGCAGAGAGGTCGTGGGCGCGGCCGTGGTAATTTTCAGCGAAGAGAGGAAGGAGGTCGAGGAGTGGCCCATGTTGTGGCTATTCAGCCTGAGGGTGGAGGTCAAGCTAGGGTTTATGCTCAGCGGGAGGGGAGGAATGACGCGGATGTGATTGCATGTACCTTTACTTTGCAATCCTTGTCATTACTTTCCTTGATAGATTCTGGATCTACGCATTCATACATTTTGCGTGAGCATGCTGAATTGCTTGGTTTGCCTGTTGAGTCTTTGGATGTTGGAGTTCGTGTCACTAGTTCTTTTGGTGAGACTGTTGTGACTCGAAAGCTGTATAGAAGGTGTCCTTTGGTTGTTCAAGAACATGTTTTTCATGTTGACCTTATGGAGTTGCCTTTCTTTGGTTTTGATGTAATTCTTGGTATGGATTGGCTTGCTGAGCATCGTGCTGTTGTGGATTGTGAAAATAAGCGAGTTTCGCTGAAGCTTGCGGATGATTATGAAGTTGTTGTGGTTGGTGAGAATGTGAAGTTTCTTGCCAATGTGGTGTCTACCTTGGAGGCGAGTAGGATGCTGAGGCAAGGTTGTGAAGCTTACCTAGCTTTTGTAATGAATCCTAGCTCTAAGGAGTTGCGGGTGCAAGATATCAGAGTTGTGAGGGAGTTTCCTGGTGTGTTTCTTGAGGAGTTGCCTGGTTTACCTCCTAATCGTGAGGTGGAGTTTGGAATTGAGCTGTATGAGAATACAACTCATGTGTCCATTACCCCTTATAGAATGGCACCTAGGGAGCTGAAGGAGCTGAAGACGCAGTTGCAAGAGTTGCTTGACCGTGGGTTCATTCGGCCGAGTGTGTCACCTTGGGGTGCACCGGTCTTGTTTGTGAAGAAGAAGGATGGTACTATGAGGATGTGCATTGATTACCGTCAGCTGAACAAGTTGACTATCAAGAATCGGTATCCTTTGCCGAGAATTGATGATCTCTTTGATCAATTTCGGGGAGCAGCCGTGTTCTCTAAGATTGACTTGAGGTCAGGGTATTACCAGTTGAAGGTAAAGGATGTGGATGTACCTAAGACAGCTTTCAGGACAAGGTATGGGCATTATGAGTTCCTTGTGATGCCGTTTGGTTTAACAAATGCTCCTGCTGCTTTCATGGACATGATGAATCGTGTGTTTCATGAATACCTGGACAAGTTCGTTGTGGTGTTCATTGATGATATCCTCGTGTACTCGCGTACTGAGGAGGAGCATGAAGAGCATTTGAGGATTGTGCTGCAAGCTTTGTTGGAGAATCAGCTTTATGCTAAGTTGAGCAAGTGTGAGTTCTGGCTTAAGGAGGTGGTGTTTCTTGGGCATGTAGTTTCTGCTGAGGGGATTCGTGTTGATCCTCAGAAGATTGAGGCGGTGATGAACTGGAAGGTTCCTAAGTCTGTTCATGAGGTTCATAGTTTCCTTGGTTTGGCGGGATACTACCGAAGGTTTGTGGATGGGTTTTCTAAGATTGTTGCACCTTTGACAAAGTTGTTGCAAAAGGATGTTAAGTATGAGTGGACGGAAGCGAGACAGCAGGCTTTTGAGAAGCTTAAGGCGGCTTTGACGCAAGCTCCTATCTTGGTTCAGCCTGAATCAGGGAAAGAGTTTGTGGTCTATAGTGATGCGTCCTATGTTGGTTTGGGATGTGTGCTGATGCAAGATGGTAAGGTTGTGGCTTATGCATCGCGACAGTTGAAAGTGCATGAGCGCAATTATCCTACGCATGATATTAAGTTGGCTGCAGTGGTTTTTGCTCTGAAGATCTGGAGACATTATCTATATGGTGAGAAGTGTACTGTGTACACGGATCACAAGAGTTTGAGGTATCTGATGTCTCAGAAGGAGTTGAATCTTAGGCAGCGGCGTTGGTTGGAGTTGCTCAAGGATTATGATCTGACGATTGAGTATCACCCTAGGAAGGCTAATGTTGTTGCGGATGCCTTGAGTAGGAAGGTAGCTGTTGAGCTGAGGGCTATGTTTGCTAGTTTGAGTATTTCGCGTGATGGTGGCCTTGTGGCTGAGTTGCAAGTGAAACCATCTTTGGTTCAGCTGATCAAGGAAAAGCAGTTGCTGGATGATTCCTTGGTGCCGCATGTTCAGGATATCGCGGATGGTAGACCTTCGGATTTCTGCTTTAATGATGATGGAGTGTTGTGTTTTGGGAGTCGAATAGTAGTGCCCAATGATGCTGAGTTGAGGCGTGCTATTCTGACTGAAGGTCATAGTAGTCCTTTTGCTATGCACCCTGGTAGTACTAAGATGTATCGTGATCTTCGGGATGAGTACTATTGGGTGGGTTTGAAAAAGGATGTTGCGGAGTTTGTGAGCAAGTGTTTGGTGTGTCAGCGAGTTAAGGCTGAGCATCAGGTTCCTTCAGGGTTGTTGCAACCGTTGAGAATCCCTGAGTGGAAGTGGGAAAGGGTTACCATGGATTTTGTATCTGGTTTACCTTTGTCACCATCGAAGAAGAATTTTGTGTGGGTGATTGTGGATCGCCTGATGAAGTGTGCGCATTTCTTGCCTGTGCATACTACGTTTTCTTTGGATAAGCTTGCGGAGCTGTACATTGCTGAGATTGTGCGGCTGCATGGTGTGCCTAAGTCGATTGTGTCGGATAGGGATCCGAGGTTCACATCGCGTTTCTGGCAGTGTTTGCATCAAGCTTTGGGTACAAGGTTGAATTTCAGTACATCCTATCATCCTCAGTCGGATGGTCAGTCAGAGCGTGTTATCCAAATTTTGGAGGATATGTTGAGGTGCTGCGTGATTGAGTTTCAGGGCTCTTGGGAGAAGCATTTTCCTTTGGTGGAGTTTGCTTATAACAATAGTTATCAGGCAAGTATTCAAATGGCACCTTATGAGGCTTTGTACGGGAGGAAGTGTAGGACTCCTCTTTGTTGGGCCGAAACGGGTCAAAAGTTGGTTTCGATGCCGCCTTTGTTGAAGGGAACCACCGAGAAGGTGAAGCTCATTTGTGAGCGTTTGAAGGCCGCTTTGGATCGGCAAAAGTCTTACGCGGATTTGAAGCGTAAGGAGATTGAGTATACGGTAGGTGACCGTGTGTTTCTGAAGGTTTCGCCTTGGAAGAAGGTGATGAGGTTTGGCCGGAAGGGTAAGTTGAGCCCTAGGTACATTGGACCATATGAGGTGGTCGAGCGTGTGGGTCTTGTTGCGTACAAGTTGAGGCTACCTCAAGAGTTGGAGAAGATTCATGATGTGTTTCATGTTTCTATGCTCCGGAAGTATAGATCTGATCCTTTGCATGTGATGCCTGTGGAGGAAGTGGAATTGAATCCGGATTTGACCTATGATGAGGAACCGGTGAAGGTGCTGGATTCGGATAACAAGGTTCTTCGTGGCAAGACCATTGAGTTGGTGAAGGTGTTGTGGAAGCACCGTGGTGTTGAGGAAGCCACGTGGGAGCGGAAGGATGACATGCTGAAGCAGTTTCCTTATCTCTTTCCTTCAGGTAAATTTCGAGGACGAAATTTCTTAAGGGGGGAGAGTTGTAACGCCCCGGTTTTGGGCTTAGAAGTTTTGGGCGTTGACCGGTTCGGTCAAAGTGCTGTTCGAATATAAAAAGGTGAAATTAGGAAAGCCTAGTTCGGGTTGCATTAAAAATATGGAAAAATGTTCTAAAATCCTCTTTTAATATATATAAGTGAACTGTGAAATCAATTTTACAAAATGAGGTTTGGAAGGGTGACATTTTGGCTAGTGACCAAAATGTAATTTTTGAAAACTGCGTGACTGTTTTAGAAAGGATTGAAACTTTGAATCTTTAAGGAGCTATTTACCCAAAGGGAGTTTCTCTAGATTTTTCTAAGATATTTAGTGATTTAATTTTGATTTTTAAACAAAAGGAAAGTGGAGGGAAGTTATTTCTAACTAATTTTTCCTAAAATCTCATTTTCCTTTTCTCTCATTTTCTCTCAACCCAAACACCTTTTCTCCAGAGTTTTTCTTCTGATTTTGTCACTTAAATCTCTCTTTTCAATTCTCTTTTGATTGCTAATCATATCATCAACAAAACCTCACCATTTGCTACTTGTTTCTTCAAGCTTTTTGGTTCTAAAAGAGGAGAAACTCAAGTTTGGAGGTAAGAACGTCCTTCTCCTCTAAACTCTCAGTTCTTTACTGAAATTCCTAAGTTCTCAATCCTTAATTGATGTTTTATAAGTGGTTTTAAAGTTGTGTAATGGATCTTGGCTTAAAATGCAAGGTTTGGTGATTTTTGATGGATTTTCGTTTGATCTGTTAAAGCAGTGATTTGAGGTGTGTTTTTGAAGTTAAATGAATGTTAATTTGATAAGGAATTGAGTTTTAATTAATGCAATCCCGGATAGGTTGAATTTCCTAAGTTTAGCTTGTGATTCTTGGTTGTTTTGGGGTGATCTTGTGGATCTGATGTTGCTGGAGGTATAAGGATGTTATTAGGTCCTTTTTAGATGTTAAATGATGTTAAAGGATGTTTAGTTTTGATGGTTTATGGCTGGGCATTGTTGAGGAGTTGTTTGGATGCATTTTCGGTTGTGTTTGGTAACCGAAAATGGAGTGTGGATGAGAGCAGCGAGTTTAGGTGCTTTCATTGAAGCTATTAATGCATGATGATGCATTAATCCTCTGCTTTGATGTGTTTAAAACATGGGAGTCATCTTTGGATCCAAGTGGTGGTGATCCGGAAGCTTGATTTGTGTTTCGGCAAGAGGCGAAACGGAATCGGTGAGTGGAATTTGGTTTTCGGCTTTGAAACCAGTGTTTTGGAGGTTTGGGAGCTTAGTTTAAGTCTAAGCAACTTAGCTAAGCTCAAGAGTAAGTTTTCGGAAAAACTCTCTTGGTGATGGCCATGGTTTTTGGTTGTATGCAATGTGTTGTTTGCATGATTTTAAATCTGTTTTGAAAGCATATCTAGCATGTTTATTTGCTGAGATTTTAAGCCATGTGTTGAAGGAAGCTCAAGGTAAGAGTTCTTTGTTTTTGAACATTGTTTAAATGTAGTTTAATGCTTAAAGATGCATGATGTTTATGGCTTGGTTTAATGCTTTAAAACAGTGGATATATTGATGATAATGATGCATATTGGCAAGTGATGATTAAGGTCACAAAGGTGGTTAAAAGTCCTTGTGTGAGCCTTGTTTATTTAAGAACATCAAGGTGGTTAAAAGTCCTTGGATGGTTCTTGGTTAAGATCACAAAGGTGGTTAAAATTCCTTGTGTGGATCTTGGAAAGTTTAAGAACAACATGGTGTTTAAAAGTCCATGGTTGGTTCTTGGTTAAGGCTCAAGGTGGTTAAAAGTCCTTGTGTAAGCCTTGGTTACTTAAGAACTCCAAGGTGTTTAAAAGTCCTTGGGAGATTCTTGTTAAGGACACAAAGGTGGTTAAAAGTCCTTGTGTGGTCCTTGCCATGGTGTTTAAAAGTCCATGGGTCCATGGTGTTTAAAAGTCCATGGGATAAGATCACAATGGTGTTTAAAAGTCCATGTGAAAATCTTATGTGAAATGTATCACTTGTTGCCAATATGACTTGTTATGAACTTGAAGCATGAGATGCTTGTTGAAATGTTTATGAGCATAATTGATGATACTTGAAGCATGAGATGCTTGTTTTAAATGTTTAAGAACATGGTTGATGTTGCTTGTAGCATGGTTTATCAATGAGTTTTATAAATGCATTATTGAATGGTTTTAATGAGCATTCCTCACTAAGCTTTTGCTTACGCTCTCTTTCTCTTTTTCTTAAACCAATAATGCAGAGCATTAAGGTGCATTGAGGTCAGCAAGGAAGGCAAGCAATCAAGTGGAAGTTAAGCTCAAGTATGAAAAGGTTTCTTAACACTTTAGCTTTTGGCATTTGGCAATGGGGGACCTACGTGGATGTTTTGGGAGATGCTTTGAACTCCCTACGTTTGTGTAATGTTGTCAATAATGCTGGAACATGTAATTGGCCATTATGTGTTTGGTTTGGGGCTTTAATGATTGAATGGTTTGCTAAGTAGGAAGCGTGCCTTTAGATTTGGGGCTTTTCATATTTGATGCCATGATGATGATTGAATGATGCATTTATGTTCCTTACATGTCGTATGAGTTGCTGGTAAAGTTTGGTAGCATTTGGTGCATGTATGGTTGATCAATTGTGAGTTTAAGCAAGCAAATTGCTGCATTCTGTGCAGGCCGTATCGGAACAGTAGCTACCGTTTCGGAACGGGTGCCTTGTAGTAGCCCAGGCGTCCGAAACGGAAGACACCGTTCCGAAACGGAAAGCCCTCTGCCAGTCCTTGTTTCGGAACACGTAGCGGAACGGTCCCGCGTTTCGAAACAGGCTCTCCCTGTTTCGGAACACCTGACCGTTGGGGGCTGACATTGGCAGTTATATGTTTTGAAATGTTTGCATTTTGGTCCTGAAACATGTTTGTGCAATTGTATGAGTTTGAGAAGTCCGTTTGTGCTGAAAATTTGCCGGGAAGCATGAAACTTGACTAATTACAAGTTGGTAACATTAATTTGGGTTAAGACCTCATAATTTACAGAATTTACAATTTGGTCCCTAAAGTTGTAAATTGTTCAATTGGGTCCCTGTTTGATCTCTGATGTGTATGATCTTTGAGCATGTTGTTTGAATGATCATATCTAGGGTTAATATGCATCTAGATAAGTTTAAAAAGAAAAAAAATGGTCGTTAATCAAGGTTGACTTTCGGGTTGACTTTGGTTTTCCCCGTGTGACTTTCTTAATTCGGGTCAACCGTCTAGGCCGGGTTAAGGGGGTTACATAATGCATGATGGTTATACAAACCGTTAATCTTTTATGCATGCAGGTAAGAAGATCACTTTGGCTCCTTTGACACTGAGTCAAGTGTTTGAAGATCAGGCAAGCTTGAAAAAGAGTAAAGAGACTGCAAAAGAGAAGAAGATGTCCGTGTATGCGAGCAGTAGCGAAATCAGGAAATGTCTTTCCTCTCAACAATTTGTTCTTATTTTGATGTTTAAAGATTATTGTTTATTGACATATTTTCCTACTGATCTACCTTCACCGATTTTGACACTTTTGCAGGAGTTTGAGGACGTGTTTCCAGCTGAAACACCGTAGGGATTGCCACCTCTTCGTGGCATTGAGCACCAGATTGATTTCATTCCAGGTGCTACTATTCCGAACCGGCCAGCTTATCGAACCAACCCTGAAGAGACAAAAGAGCTTCAATGCCAAGTTACTGAGTTGATGGAAAAGGGTTACATTCGAGAGAGCTTGAGTCTGTGTGCTGTTCCGGTGCTATTGGTACCGAAGAAAGATGGATCTTGGAGGATGTGTGTAGATTGTAGAGAGCTGTGAATCAGATTACAATTAAGTATCGTCATCCCATTCCGAGACTTGATGACATGTTGGACGAGCTTTGCGGAGCCGTCATCTTCTCCAAAATTGACTTAAGGAGCGGCTATCATCAGATTCGCATGCGAGAAGGTGATGAGTGGAAAACAACCTTCAAGAAAATGCTAGGTTTGTACGAATGGTTAGTAATGCCTTTTGTTTTAACTAATGCACCTAGTACTTTTATGCGTTTGATGAATCATGTTCTGCGATCTTTCATAGGTAAATTATGTGTTGTATATTTTGATGATATCTTGATCTATAGCAAGTCTTTACAGGATCACGTAAGACATTTGCGAGCTGTTCTGCAGGTTTTGCGAGAAGAAAGATTATTTGGTAACTTGGAGAAGTGTGTATTTTGTACTGACAAACTCACATTTCTTGGTTACATTGTTAGTTCTCAGGGATTTGAAGTTGATCCTGAGAAGATAAAGGCAATTCAGGAATGGCCACGACCGACATCGATTACTCAGGTTAGATCGTTTCATGGTTTAACGAGTTTTTATCGACGGTTTGTTCCTAATTTCAGTTTCATTACCGCCCCCTTAACTAGTATTATTAAGAAGAATTCTAGCTTCTCTCGGGGTAAGGAACAAGAAGATGCCTTTTTGAAAATTAAAGATTGTTTGACTAGAGCACCTGTGTTAGCATTACCTAATTTTAATAAAATGTTTGAAATTGAATGTGATGCTTCTGGAATTGGTATAGGTGCTGTTTTGATGCAGGAGAAGAGGCATGTTGCTTACATTAGCGAGAAATTGAGTGGTGCTACATTGAACTATCTGGTTTATGATAAAGAGATGTATGCACTGATTCGGGCATTAGAGACATGGCGGCATTACTTGTTGCCTAAGGAGTTTGTGATCCACACCGACCACGAGGCTTTACGTTACATCACAGGTCAGCATAAATTGAATAAACGACATGCTAAGTGGGTTGAATTCTTAGAATCTTTTCCTTATGTCATTCGTTACAAGAAAGGGAAAGACAATGTCGTTGCTGATGGATTATCACGTAGGTATGCACTTTTGACTTATCTTGATTCACATTTGATTGGTTTTGCATATATTCGTGATTTATACCCTGATGATCCTGATTTTAGAGATAAGTTTAATGCTTGTTCGAAAGGTGCAGATGGAAAGTTTTACAGGCATGATGGCTATCTTTTCAAGGAAAACATGATTTGCATTCCACAGGGTTCGATGCGTGATATTCTGATTCGTGAGTCACATGAAGGCGGATTAATGGGTCATTTTGGTGTCACTAAGACGTTACACACACTGAAGGAGCATCTGTTTTGGCCAAAGATGCGCAGAGATGTTGAAAGGTATTGTACTTACCTTTACCTATTCCTGATTCCCCTTGGACTGATATTTCTATGGATTTTGTTTTGGGATTGCCTCGAACTAGGACAGGTAGAGACAGTATATTTGTTGTGGTTGATAGGTTCTCAAAAATGGCACATTTCATTGCTTGTCATAAGACTGATGATGCTGTTAATGTGGCTAACTTATTCTTTAGGGATGTTGTACGTTTACATGGTATTCCTAGGTCGATTGTTTCTGACAGGGATGTGAAGTTTTTGAGTCACTTCTGGAGGACTCTTTGGAGCAAATTAGGTATGAAACTTATGTTTTCTACTACTTGTCATCCCTAGACTGATGGACAAACTGAAGTTGTTAACAGGGTTTTATCTACTTTACTTCGTTCCGTCATTAAAAAGAATATTAAGACTTTGGAAGATTGTTTGCCACATGTTGAATTTGCTTATAATCATGTTGTAAATTCTGCTACTATGATGTCACCATTTGAGGTTGTTTATGGTTTTAATCCTATTACGCCTCTAGATTTGTTGCCTTTGCCACAGGAACAGGTGACGAACAGGGACGGTCAAGCGAAAGCAGAATACGTAAAGAAGTTGCATCAACAGGTGAAGGAGAACCTTGCACGAAGGACTCAGCAGTACGAAAGGAATGCAAACAAAGGTAGGAAGCGAGTCACCTTCGATGTTGGTGATTGGGTTTGGGTTCATTTCCGAAAGAAACGATTTTCGGCCCAAAGGCGGCCCAAGCTGTTACCGCGAGGAGATGGTCCTTTGCAGGTGTTGGAGAAAGTGAATGACAACGCCTACAAGTTAGATCTACCCGGAGAATACAATGTAAGTGCCACATTTAATGTTTCTGATTTAACCCCTTATGGTGATTCTACAGATTTGAGGTCAAATCCTTTTCAAGAAGGGGGGATGATGTGAGCACACCTTCACCAACACAGGTTGTCGATCCGCAGGTCTTACCGTTAGGACCAATTACGCGATCTAGGGCGCAACGTTTCAAGGAAGCTCTTTTCCTTATTTGTGCTAATATTTCTGAATCATTTGATAATGTTTGTGCCTTAGACGATAGGACTTTTAATGTGTTGCATATTGATATGTGACATATTTATATTATATTAATTATCGGTGTGTTTGATATGATTTATAACGTTTTTATATTGGTTTAGTTTTGGATTATTATATGGTGACTTATTATTATTATTATTATATATTTGTTTGATAGGAGCCAAGTGTGACCAACCCTATTTTGCATGGACCATGCAACATTCGACAATCCAAAGTGCAGCCGAGCCTTTGTTTTATCCACACCATGCTCAGCACGTGGACTTGAAAATCCCTTCAACGCACATTACATGTGCAACAATGGAATTGACAATTCCAAAACAAAACCATGCAGCCGAATTTCAACATGTGCGACTTTGTGGGTTTAAAATTCAAACAAAGCATACGGTTTTGTGGCTTTGAAATTCAAAAGCCATGCACATTTAACATGTGCCTAAATCCACTTGGCGCCCACATCTCCATTTGCACGACTGAAAACATTTCGAGTAGTTTTTTTATTTATTTATTTTGAATTTAATTTTCAAATGGGAAAATTTCTGCCACATATTTGCAATTGGGCAAACTACCTTTTGTAATATATATATATATATATATATACATATATATATATATATATATATATATATATATATATATGGCCGAACTATGCTTGTAAGGAGGTGAGACACTTGAATGAATAAATTAGTTTGTGAGATTTTCTCTCAAATTTGGTTCTTTTTAGAACTTTTTCCTTGATACTTCGGGTTCTCAATTGTTCGATAATTGAAGGGTCCAAGTCCGTATTCGAGCAAATTCAAGATAAGGTTCGGGTTCATTCAATAGATTGTTCGAGTTCTTCCTTGGAGTTTGTTCACCTTTTTCGACTACGAAGAACAGTTTCGATTCGGGTTTGCATAACAGATTATGCAGGTTCTTTCGAGTTCATCGTGTCAAATTCCAAGAACGTTGCTACCGTTGTTGAATGCTTGAAGAATTTCATATTCTTCGTTCAAATTATCCTAAAAATTTCTGCAACTTTCTTCTCTCCCAATTCTGAATTTTTTTCTTTCATTTTTTTACTATTTAAAATATCTAACTTCAACACCATGTTTGTTTCTATTGCAGAGAAATACTTGCTATTATCCTAGATCCGCAAATGAACAAGGAATGTTGTTTTCTTCAACAACACCCTTGTATCATCATGCTTCCATCTTTCTTCTTTACAAACAAAACTGGTGCACCCCAAGGTGAAGAACTAGGTCGAATAAAGCCTCTTTCTGTCAACTCTTGCAACTGAGTCTTCAACTCTTTCCGTTCTTTCGGTTCCATACGATACGGAGCAATCGAAACATGAGCTGAATCAAAATAAGTCTCAATCGTAAACTCTACCTCTCTATCAGGCGGTAAACCTGGCAACTCTTCCGGAAACACACTAGGGAAGTCGCACACTGTCCGGATGTCTTGAGGTCTAACCTCACTCATGTTTGGATTCATCACATAGGCCAAGTAGGCTTCACAACCCATCTCAACTAAACTCTTAGCCTCTAGAACTGAAACTACATTGGACAAGAACTTCACGCTCTCACCCACCACTACTATCTCATAATCATCTGTGAGCCTCAAAGAAATCCTCTTAGTTTCAAAGTCTATCCTAGCTCTATGCTTGGTGAGCCAGTCCATACCCAGAATTACGTCAAAACCATAAAAAGGTAGCTCCATCGTATCCACTGGAAACACATGTCCCTGAACCGTCAACGGACACCTTCTGTACATCTTTCTAACTACTATTGTGTCCCCAAGAAACTAGTAACACTAACTCCTACTTCCAACATTTCACAAGGCAAATTCAACGATTGTGCATGCTCACTCAGAATATAAGAATGTGTAGACCCAGAGTCAATCAAATAAAGCAAACCCAAATACTGTATCGAGAAGTTACCTGCGATCACATCTGTGTCATGCTGATCCCCACGCTGAGCGTAAAATCTGGCCTGACCTCCGCCCTCCGGCTGGACTGTAACTACATGTGCTATGTTCCTCTGACCATCATTTCTCGGCTGGAAGTTACCTCTACCGCGCCCGCGGCCTCTCTGAAAGTCATTGGCTCTAGTAGGAGCCTGAGCTGGTGCCTGCCCCACCTGATGTGGACAGTCACCTCTAATATGATCTCTAGCCCCACAACTCCAACACGAGTGGAAATTCCCCCAACACTCACCGGTGCGGTTCCTCTCACAAGTAGCACACGTGGGCAACTTCCCACCAGCCCTCTGGCCCTGTTGGCCCCTACCGTGGTTACCTCCACCACGCCTATGGTCATAGTGATGACGGTTGTCCCGATGCCTCTTGGCATCATGTTGCGTGTAAAAGAGTTTATCGCAATTGTAGTGCAAGTGTACACGACGCAAGTAGTAAAGTGATACGAAGTATCGAATATCGTCTCCACAGGGACTGGGCTAATAGCTTCACATTAAATCACTGCACGAAAGTAAAGAAAAATATTTGAGAAAGTTGTCACGAGAATAATAAAGTAAATGTAAATAAAAGAGTAGAGAATTCAAGATAGAGAGAATGGGCTGGTATTGAATTGCTTAGTAGTGCAAGTATTGCTAAGTCTAGGAAATCCAGTTCTGTCGTCGTCCCTGTCGCGGCAGCAGTCCGTTGATTATCGCGGCAGCGACCACTCAACTCAGTACTTCAAGTTTGGCAAGAATCCCAGATGTGCCTTGGCCTATCCCTAGGTCCAAGTCTGTCGATAATCACGTCTTTGATGATACCTCCTGGCGTAAATCGAAGGATGAACACCGATTTTGATGAATTCTTCTTTAGCCACTTAACCTCGTCCTATCCCTAGGTTCGAGATAGTTCAACTATAAACTAGAGAACTTGCACTTATTCCTTTCGTATACTTAACTCTCCCGATGCTAAGTAAATAAAAAACCTCACAATGCTCTCCCGATGCTCTTGCTAGATGTTAATAACCAGAATAAGAGAACTTGAAGTTTATTTTATTGAACTGAAAATTCCTAAAACAAAAACAACCCTTGCAACTACTTTACAAAGCAACCTGTGGCCCTAAGGGGAATTTAGAACATGATGAGGGAAGGAAAACGGCTAGGGTTTTGGGAAGAAAGCTAGAGAATAGATGATATCCCCCCTAAGTCGAAATACATGCCCTTATATAGGCTTTGGGTCCAAGTTTTCTAAAATAGCAAGAAGACAACTTTAAATTAAAGTACAACTCTAATAAAGACTAAATCTTCATAGAATCTATCTTTAAGCCGCCACCTTTCTTGCGTGGGATTTTCTCTCCTTGAACTTTGGGCTTGACATTCCTTTCGATTTGGGGCTTGGAAAAATATGGTGGTTTCACATGACAGACGGGCTGAATTTTCTCTATCTGTCGAGGTCCACTTTGCTTCTTCTCCTTAAAACTGCTGTCGTCCTCTGCTGTCACAGCGGCAACCATCGCAGCATCGTCCTCCTTGACTGCTCGTCCAGTTCCAGCTCTTCTACTTCACTGCCCAGCGCCTGCCCTTTCCATCTGCTACAGCAGCAACCTGCAAAAACAACCAATTTTAGTAGAAACTGTGCCTTTTAATATATTTGTGATGTTTAACTGTAAACTAACCTAAATGCAATAAATAATTCTTGAATGCAGTAGAAATATGGGTTAAATAGGGGGTAAATAATAGAACTTTTACACACTCAACACATCACCTGTAACGAAGTCACTAGATCTTTTGCTGAAACTAGAGCCACCAGATCGTTTGGTCAAGCCCAAATTGTGCTCTAAGTCCTTGGCCCTCGCGACCAAGACATCAAAATCAGTGTAGTCCGAAGCTAGTGTGTACCTCTTGATTTCTTCATTCAGCCCATAACGGAAACGGTTACAACGTTCCACCTAAGTAGGAACAAGCTCAGATGCATACTGACTCAACCTAACAAATCGAATCTCATAGTCGGTCATAGACATACTCCCCTGAAGCAAAGCCATAAATTCCCTCTTCCTCTCATCGAGATATCGAGGACCCAAATACTTCTTACGGAATGCTGACTCAAAGAACTCCCAAGTAATCTCGGCCTCCTCCATACCCGTAGTGATGGTGACCCACCAAGTGTAGGCATCACCATGAAGCAAGGACTCAACACACCCTAACTTGCGTCTCCCAGTACATCCCATCTGTGACAAGATACAGACGGTCTTCTCTAACCACATCTCAGACCTCTCCGGTGTCGACCCTCTGAACTCTTCACCTCCCAAACTGCAGAGTCTCTCCAAAGGCAACCCAGTACCCTCTGCCTGACCCCCAGCCACTACAGCCTGGAAAGCTCCAGCTATTGCCTGAACTAAGGGAGCTAGATCAATTCCGGCCGGTCCTTGGCCAACTTGAAATGCAACACCCTCGGCTCCCGCTTCACCTCCCTCTTGCTGAGGAGGAGGTGGAGGAGGTTAAGGAGCCTGTGCCCCACCAATCTGCTCAATCCCCGAAGCTTGTGCCCGTGGTTCCGGCTGGACCATCCTAGGCCTCCCACGTGGTCTCATGATACAACTAGCAAGATATTAACTACAACACAAACAGATAGGGATTATGTTAGCAAAGGCAAGGGTTCAACAGTGCTCAAGTACTCTCCCTTACAAAACCTTTTTAAATTAAGTAATAGTAGCAATGGGCACTCGACACTACACAAAACGCAACAATTCATGCTTCAACTCATCATACGAACAATGAAACAACAAGATTTCATGGCAAAGCATACACCAAGCAATACAATTACTTAGCACATCAAGCTTACCTCACTTACCTGCCCGAGGTCTCGGTAACCTCAGGCTCTGATACCAACAAATGTAACCCCCTCGTCCCGGTTTGGCCAGATGACCGGTCCGAGTAGGCTACACGGGGAAAACCGAAGCGAAACCCGTTAAGGTTCCCCCTCGGTTAGCAACCCTAAAAATTTTCATTCATTTTATTCTTGTCTAAAGGCATATTAAAACCCAGGTGATCACGTCAACGGAAAACATCAATAAAGAAGCACGTTCGAACCAAAATCCACACGATAAATTGTCCATTTTAAACTTACAGGGCAGGCCGTATCGATACACCAATCAAGGGTATCGATACGCCTTGACCAGGTCAACCCAAATAGTCAACTCAGGGAAGACCGTATCGATACGCCCTTCTCAATCAACACCTCGTGGTCAACGAGGTAGAACCGTACCGATACGCCCTAATACCGTACCGATACGTCCTGATGTGAGCACGTTTATGCCACCCAACGATGCAACTTCAAACTTTCAGGGAAGTTTGCTTTTTCATTTGTTACATACTGATGTGTAACATTTCTTATACTTATATTATTTATATCAGTGTGTTTACTATGTATATAGTATGTTTGGTGTGTTTTGAATAAGTTTGATATAACTTATGGTGTGTTTATATTTGTTTGTGTTAATAAATAATTGTGCACTTGTTTACGATTTGTATTATTGTTTCCATTAAGTTTACAATGCTTTGATGGAAGTTTGTTGCCTTTTGACATAGGTACGTAGGAGGACACTAGCTCAAGTGAGTATATGCAGCTCCAATCCAGCTCAAGTGAGCATATGCAACTCAAATCCAGCTCAGGAGAGTGCAACCAGCTCATTTTCAGCTCATCACACTTTCAGCTAGTTCGTTTCAGCTCAACTCATTTCCACTCAGCTCAACTTCAGCTGACAAGTCCAGAAGTAGATGAAAAGCGTCTTGCATATCGGGGAGTGTGCTAGTGCACATGTGGCAGCCTAGGTGGCATCCGGTCATCTCCAGCACCCACGTGGCAGCTTGACACATGTATGTGAATGTGCAGCCGAATCAGCCCGTTTTCTCCTTCATTATGCGTCATTTGCAAGAAAGGATAAGCCCGAGTGGTTATGTTTGAATTTCAAACATAAAAATCACATGTTAAATGTGATTTTCATGTGTTTTGGGCGCCTAAACTTGTGGCTGCCAATTGAGTCCGCCCAAAAGGAGTTATTTTCACTCAAATTCAATTTTTAAACTCCTTTTAATATCAACCACACAACTTAAACGAATTTGGCAGCCCTTGTACCTATATATATATATATGTGTGTGTGTGTGTGTGTGTTTAAACGATGTAATTTGGTTAGACATTTTGGAAATAAAATTTTTGAGAGAGTTTCTCTTGTTCGGTTCTTTTTAGAACTATCTTTTGACATTTCAAACTGAATTTTGTTGTGTCAAATTTTACTTGATACTTCGGGTTCCTAGATCGCTATCTAGTGGGTCCAAGTCCTCCGACGAGAAGCATATTCGATTCAGGTTTGCTCAGTAGATTGTGCAGGTTCTTTCAAGCTTTCCGTCTTTGACGTTAGACAAATTTGATTCGGGTTCGTTCAGTAGATTGTTCGAGTTCTTTCAAGTTTAACGTTGCCAAACTTTCACTGATTTTCCAGTAACATTTCTGCCATATTTTGGTCTCCGTAACAACCATGAAATCCCGTTGAAGCCTTCATCTTGTTCGAGTCCAAATCTGTCCAGAAATTCCTCGCCTTTATTCTATCCTTTTTTTTGTTTGTTTGTTTGTTTTTTCTTTTTTTCTTTTAACTATCTAAAAACGTCCATTCTTGTGTTTTATTGCAGAGAAATGTTTGCTATGATCCTAGATTCGTTTACGAACAAGGAGCATTGTTTCTGAAGCAACATAGCCCTTTATCATATGGAATATCAGAATTCTTTGTTGGCCTCGATGTGCTCACATCTTCCCCCCCCCCCTTCTTGAAAAGGATTTGTCCTCAAATCTGCAAAATCATCATAAGGGGATAAATCAGAAACATTGAATGTAGCACTTACATTAAATTCACCTGGCAAGTCTATTTTGTAGGCGTTGTCATTCACTTTCTCCAACACCTGAAAAGGACCATCTCCTCGCGGTAACAGCTTTGACCGCCTTTGGGCTGGAAAACGTTCCTTTCGGAAGTGAACCCAAACCCAATCACCAACCTCGAAGGTGACTCGCTTTCTTCCTTTGTTTGCTTGCTTTTCGTACTGCTGAGTCCTTCGTACTAAGTTATCCTTAACCTGCTAATGTAAACGCTTAACATAATCTGCTCTCGCTTTACCATCCTTGCTAATCACCTGTTCTTGTGGCAAAGGCAACAAATCTAGAGGCGTAATAAGATTAAAACCATAAACAACCTCAAATGGTGACATTTTCGTAGCAGAATGAACAACATGATTATAAGCGAATTCAACATGTGGCAAGTAATCTTCCCAAGTCTTAATATTCTTTTTTATGATGGAACGAAGTAAAGTAGATAGTACCCTATTAACGACTTCAGTTTGTTCATCAGTTTGGGGATGGCAAGTAGTAGAAAACATGAGTTTCGTACCTATTTTGCTCCAAAGAGTCCTCCAGAAGTGAGTCAAAAACTTTACATCCCTGTCAGAAACAATAGACCTAGGAATACCATGTAATCACACAATTTCTCTAAAAAATAAGTTAGCCACATTAACAGCATCATCAGTTTTATGGCATGCAATGAAATGTGCCATCTTAGAGAACCTATCAACCACAACAAATATGTTATCCCTACCAGTTCTAGTCCTTGGCAAACCCAATACAAAATCCATCGAAATATCAGTCCAAGGTGAATCAGGAATAGGTAAAGGTAAGTACATACCATGTGGTGAAACCTTCGATTTTGCTTTCTTACATATCACACAATGTTCACAGTACCTTTCAACATCCCTACGCATCTTTGGCCAAAACATATGCTCCTTCAATGTGTGCAACGTCTTAGTGACACCAAAATGACCCATCAATCCACCTTCATGAGCCTCACGAATCAGAATATCACGTATGGAACCCTGTGGGATGCATATCATGCTTTCTTTGAAAAGATAGCCTTCATGCCTGTAAAACTTTCCATCTGCACCTTTTTCACAAGCATTAAACTTATCCCTAAAATCAGGATCATCAGGGTATAATTCACGAATATATGCAAAACCAATCAGATGTGAATCAAGACAATTCAAAAGCACATATCTACGTGATAAAGCATCAGCAACGACATTCTCCTTTCCCTTTTTGTAACGAATAACATAAGGAAATGATTCAAGAAATTCAACCCATTTTGCATGTCGTTTATTCAATTTATGCTGACCTGTAATGTACCGTAAAGACTCGTGGTCAGTGTGGATCACAAACTCCTTAGGCAACAAATAATGCTGCCAAGTCTCCAATGCCCGAACCAATGCATACATCTCCTTGTCATAAACTGGATAATTCAATGTAGCACCACTCAGCTTCTCACTGAAATATGCAACGGGCCTCTTTTCCTGCATTAAAACAGCACCAATACCAACTCCAGAAACATCACATTCAATTTCAAACATTTTATCAAAATCAGGTAATGCTAACACAGGTGCTCGAGTTAAAGAGTCTTTTATTTTCAGAAATGCACCTTCTTGTTCCTTACCCCAAAAGAAGGTGGAATTCTTCTTAATAATCCCAATTAAGGGAGCGGTAATGGAACTGAAATTAGGAACAAACTGTCGATAAAAAATCGCTAAACCATGAAACGATCGAACCTGAGTTATCGAAGTCGGTTGTGGCCATTCCTGAATTGCTTTAATCTTCTCAGGATCAACTTCAACTCCCTGAGAACTAACAATGTATCCAAGAAACGTGAGTTTGTTAGTACAAAATACACATTTCTCCGGATTACCAAACAACCTCTCTTCTCTCAAAACTTGTAAGACAGCTTTCAAGTGCTCTACATGATCCTGCAAAAGACTTACTGTAAATCAAGATATCATCAAAGTAAACCACACAGAATTTTCCAATAAAGGATCGCAGAACATGGTTCATCAATCGCGTAAAAGTACTAGGTGCATTAGTTAAACCAAAAGGCATTACTAACCATTCGTACAAACCTAGCTTTGTTTTGAAGGCTGTCTTCCATTCATCGCCTTCTCGCATGCGAATCTGATGGTAACCACTTTTTAAATCAATTTTGGAGAAGATGACGGCTCCGCAAAGCTCGTCCAACATATCATCAAGTATTGGGATGGGATGACGATACTTAATTGTAATCTGATTCACAACTCTACAATCTACGCACATCCTCCAAGATCCATCTTTCTTCGGCACTAAAAGCACAGGAACAACACACTGACTCAAACTCTCTCGAATGTAACCCTTGCCCATCAATTCAGCAACTTGTCTCTGAAGTTCCTTCATCTCTTCAGGGTTAGTTCGATAAGCTAGCCGGTTCGGGATGGTAGCACCTGGAATAAAGTCAATCTGGTGCTAAATGCCACGAAGAGGTGGCAATCCCTTCGGTGTTTCTTCAGGAAACACTTCTTTAAATTCCTGCAAAAGTGACAAAATTGGTGCAAGTAGATCAGTAGGAAAATCAGTCAACAAACAATAATCTTTAAACATCAAAATAAGCAAAGATTGTTGAGAGGAAAGATATTTCATGATTTCGCTACTGCTAGCATAAACAATTATCTTTTTCTTTCCTTTTGCAGCTTCCTTGCTCTTTTGCAAGCTTGCTTGATCTTCCATCACTTGACTCGGTGTCAAAGGAGCCAAAGTTATCTTTTTACCTGCATGCACAAAAGAGTAACGATTCGTATAACCATCATGCATTGCCCTTTTATCATACTTCCAAGGGCGTCCCAACAGTAGGTGAGTAGCATCCATGGAAACAACATCACAAAGGACCTCGTCCTTGTAGTTTCACAATTATCTTTTTCTTTCCTTTTGCAGCTTCCTTACTCTTTTGCAAGCTTGCTTGATCTTCCATCACTTGACTCGGTGTCAAAGGAGCCAAAGTTATCTTTTTACCTGCATTCACAAAAGAGTAACGATTCGTATAACCATCATGCATTGCCCTTTTATCATACTTCCAAGGGCGTCCCAACAGTAGGTAAGTAGCATCCATGGAAACAACATCACAAAGGACCTCATCCTTGTAGTTTCCAATCGAAAATGGCACAACAACTTGTCTTGTCACTCTAAGCTCTCCACCATCATTCAACCACTGTAATTTGTATGGATTTGGATGCTTTGTCGTCTTCAGACCTAACATGTCAACCATCACTGAACTAGCAACATTAGTACAACTACTGCTATCAATAATAACAACACACACCTTATCTTGCACCTTGCATCGTGTGTGAAAGATGTTCTCACGCTGTTGATCGCCCGGTACCTGTTGTACATTCAAATTGCGTTTAATAACCATTAATTCCATAACCTTACCAGATTCAACAATTTCTAGGTCAGTCTCATCATTCTCTTCCTCTGGGACATCATGCAATTTCTCCTCGGAATCTGATTCAATCTCTCTGTCATCTCGCATCATTATAACCCTCCTATAGGGACACTAACTAGCAACGTGTCCTCTGCCAAGACACTTGAAGCACTGGATGTCTCGTGAACGTCCTGGTGTCACCACTTGTTGTTTGCCACGCCCATTATCAGTAACGGGAGTCTTTGGTTTGCTGGATTCGCCTGGTTCACGAATCTGAAGTGGCGTCTGTGGTGTTGGCTTCCTGACAGTGTTAGAAGCATATAAAGGGTTAGAAAATGACTTAAATGGAGTAGTACCTCGATTTGAAGACTTCTTGCGTTGTTGTCACTCAATTTTGATTGCCATATGCACCATATCATCTAATTCAACATAATGCTGCAATTCAACAACATTGGCAATCTCTTGGTTTAAACCTGCAAGAAAACGTGCCATGGTCGCCTCACGATCCTCCTCGATGTTTGCTCGCTTCACGGCGACCTCCATTTCCTTGAAATAGTCCTCCACACTCCGACTACCCTGTTTCAAATTTTGCAGTTTTTTATATAAATCACGATGTTGTGAGGGGGAACAAACCGTTTTCTCATGATTCGCTTCATTTCAGTCCAAGTAGCCACTGGACCTTCTCTGGTACGTCTCCGACTAATCAGCAACTGATCCCACCAAATCAGTGCATAATTTGTGAATTCCATCGCAGCCAAACGAACCTTTTTCTGTTCTGAATAATTGTAACATTCAAAAACATGCTCAACCTTGCTTTCCCACGCAAGATAAGCATCAGGATCTGTTCGTCCCTGAAATGATGGAATGGCAACTTTAATGTTAGATAAATTATCATCAAGTTGCGTACGACCTCTTAGAGGTTGCCTCGGGGATTGTTCAACTTCATTTTCATCATTATTCTCATGATGGACAGATTGGGAACCACCCCCATCTATCTTGTCCAAACGAGAATGTATAGGCTCTAACGCATCATTTAACAATCGTTGCAAGGTGTTTGTTAAAGCCTGCATTTGTAGGTCTGGTGTCTGACGCCAACCAGAACTGTTATCATCTGAACCTGTCATTTTTTGTACAATGAAAAACAAAAAAACATATAATAAGTTAGTTAAAACAAAATATAAATAGGACCTCACAGCACACACACAAAATCTCACTGTTCGCTCCAAGGGAAAAATTCACACAGCAATTTGCACTCGTCACTCGTGTTTCACTCGGGAGAAACTTTGATTGACTTTTTTTTGTCTCCCCTTCTGATCTCACATGCTCAAAATTCCTTTTCCCTCGATCTCTCGTAATCAACTCTTTAAAGGAACTAATTCATACGTTTCAAATTCTGTAAATTGTGTCAACTTGCAAGGTACAATAAAGGTTAAGAAAGTTGAAGTTAGTACCAAGATAAGGGCTGAAAATTCAAAATTAAGGGCTATAAGAAAGAAAAGAAAAGTAAAATAAGTGAAATGAAAGAAAAAGAATGCTGAAAGAAAGAGAATTTAGCAACTTACGCAGTGGAATTGCTTACCACACTCCTGTCACCGGAACAAACAAGAAAAGTTGTTTTCGGGTTGTTTGCAAGCATTTCAAGTCAATTTGATGCATCCTTGATCATTTTGAACATTTCAGCATTGTTTTTCTCCATTTGCAACAATTCAGTACACCTTTTCTATTTTGTTTTTTTTCTTTTTTTTGGTATTTCGAATTTTTGACTTTGACTTCTGAATTTTCCAGGAAAAAAAATTCTGATTTTTTTTTATTTTGGTTGTTTTTTTGTTTTTGTGTTTTTGGGTGCAAAACTTGCTAAAATCCAACCAAAGCTCTGATTACCATATGATAAAAGGGTATTGCTGATCAAAACAACATTCCTCGTTCATTCGCGGATCTAGGATTGAAGCAAACATTTCTCTGCAACAGAAACAAATATGGAGAAAGAATGTTGCTGGAAATTCTGGGCAATTCTGAAGGTTGAAGATGATGCTCTTCAAGCATTCAACAATGGCAGCAACGTTCTTGAAGAATTTGAACAAAATTCCAAGGAAGAACTCGAACAATCTACTGAACGAACCCGAACCTTATCTTGAATTCTGCTCGAATAGGACTTGGACCCTTCAATTATCGAACAATTGAGAACCCGAAGTATCAAGTGTTTGACAATCAATTCATAATTGAAAGTCAAGAAAAGTTCTAAAAAACCTGATTGAGAGAAATTCTCACAAGTGTAATTTGTTTCATAAAAAATCTAACCTTATACAAGTGCAATTCGGCCAGAATTTATAGAGGGGGCTGCCGAATTTGTGTGGATGAAATTAAAATAGTTTGAACTTAAATTTTAAACTAAAAACTACTTTTGGGCGGAATGAAATATCAGTCACACAATTCAAAGGCCTTGTAGTCTTGTGAAACACATTTAGCATGTGTTAAATGTTCAAATTTTGAACAGAAACCTCCTTTGATCTTATCCCTTGCTTTTTGGCGCACAATGATGAAAGGAGAAAGCAAATTTGGCTACACACACATGTGAAGTGGGAATGGGCAGATTCGCTTCATGTTTGGGGCCTCTTGTGCACGTCACTTGTATTCGAGCACCTTTGCATGTTATACTAGCTAGTGGAGCTCTCATATGATACAAGGGTACGTTGCTTCAGAAACAATGCTCCTTGTTCGTAAACGGATCTAGGATCGTAGCAAACATTTCTCTGCAATAAAACACAAGAATGGACTTTTTAGATAGTTAAAATAAAAAAGAAAAAACAAACAAACAAACAAAAAGGATAGAATAAAGGTGTAGGAATTTCTGAACAGATTTGGACTCGAACAAGATGGAGGCTTCAACGGGATTTCATGGCTGTTACGGAGACCAAAATATGGCAGAAATGTTTCTAGAAAATCAGCGAAAGTTTGGCAATGTTAAACTCGAAAGAACTCGAACAATCTACTGAACGGACCCGAATCGAATCTGTCTAACGTCAAAGACGGAAAGCTCAAAAGAACCTGCACAATCTACTGAGCAAACCCGAATCGAATATGCTTCTCGTCGGAGGACTTGGACCCACTAGATAGCGATCTAGGAACTCGAAGTATCAAGTAAAATTTGACACAACAAAACTCAGTTTGAAATGTCAAAAGATAGTTCTAAAAAGAACCGAACAAGAGAAGCTCTCTCAAAAATTTTATTTCCAAAATGTCTAACCAAATTACATTGTTTAAACACACACACATATATATATAGGTACAAGGGCTGCCAAATTCGTTTAAGTTGTGTGGTTGATATTAAAAGGAGTTTAAAAATTGAATTTGAGTGAAAATAACTCCTTTTGGGCGGACTCAATTGGCAGCCACAAGTTTAGGCGCCCAAAACACATGAAAATCACATTTAACATGTGATTTTTATGTTTGAAATTAAAACATAACCACTCGGGCTTATCCTTTCTTGCAAATGGCGCATAATGATGGAGAAAAGGAGCTGATTCGGCTGCACATTCACACACATGTGTCAAGCTGCCACGGGGGTGCTGGAGATGACCGGATGCCACCTAGGCTGCCACATGTGCACTAGCACGCTCCCCGATATGCAAGACGCTTTTCAGCTACTTCTGGACTTGTCAGCTAAAGTTGAGCTGACTGGAAATGAGCTGAGCTGAAACGAACTAGCTGAAAGTGTGATGAGCTGAAAATGAGCTGGTTGCACTCTCTTGAGCTGGATTTGAGTTGCATATGCTCACTTGAGCTGGAGTGGAGCTGCATATACTCACTTGAGCTAGTGTCCTCCTACGTACCTATGTCAAAAGGCAACAAACTTCCATCAAAGCATTGTAAACTTAATGTAAACAATAATACAAATCGTAAACAAGTGCACAATTATTTATTAACACAAACAAATATAAACACACCATAAGTTATATCAAACTTATTCAAAACACACCAAACATACTATATACATAGTAAACACACTAATATAAATAATATAAGTATAAAAAATGTTACACATCAGTATGTAACAAATGAAAAAGCAAACTTCCCTGAAAGTTTGAAGTTGCATCGTTGGGTGGCATAAACGTGCTCACATCATCCCCCCTTCTTTAATGCGATTTGTCCCCAAATCGATCCTCATTACAAAAGGGAACAATTTCGACTTTTGCTTGGCAGGGAACTTCCTCAGTCGTCGTGCTCGGCACATATGCCATCCTTTCGAACCAAGTTCTTTTACAAAGAACACAAATGGAAATGCCTTCTTTCTTGTACCTTTCCGAATAATGCACAACATAAAGTTAGACAATGCTCGTTGCACATTCGTAATCCTGCAAACAATGACATACAAAGGCAACTCCAAGGAACAACAAGAATCTTGACGATCATCCAGAATCACAACACAAGGTTGTTCACAATCCAATGTACAACCAAAGAAATCAGCATATAAAAATGAAAAATCAATAGTGCAATGGAAAGGAACGTCAAACCGTGGTAAAGAAGGTTGCTGAATTTCTGAAAAGGTCATAGATGCACTAGACATACCAACATTAGCAACCTTGGGAACTTCACATGGCATCACCTTATTAACCTGCAAGTTAGAAGAAGAAATAGAAGAAAACGTAGAATCAAATAAAACCTTTGAGTTCACTTCTTCTTTGTCACAATCATTCTTCTCTTTGCTGGCTTTCCAAGCTGCAGTACTCGCTTTCAAACGAACTTCGTCTTCATATACTTCACTTGGAGTCATAGGTGCCAAAGTTACCTTTTGCCCTCATGAGTAAAAGAGTATCGATTGGTGTAACAATCGTGCAGAACTCTCTTATCATACTGCCACGGTCTTCCTAACAACAAATGACAAGTATCCATAGAACAAACATCACAAGTTACCTCATCCTTGTATTTACCAAGTAACTTCGATTTCAACACCATCATTCAACCATTGTAACTTGTACGGGTTGGGATGCGTGGTCGTCTTCAGTCCTAACTTGTCAACCATGAGAGTACTAGCAACGTTAGCACAACTACCACTATCAATAACCACAATACATACCTTTCTGTTCACGTTGCATCTCGTATGGAAGAGGTTGTTTCGTTGCGGTTCATCCTGTGATGGTTGATCATTCAGACTTCTCTTGTCAACAAGTGCTTCATCGGTTGCCAATGTCTGCACATTGTCATCATTTATCTCTTCATGGACAGAAAGGGAACCACCCCCATCAAGTCTATCCATTCGAGAATGTATAGGATTCAATGCATTAGCAATCACTCATTGCATCATGCGCTCTAAGGCTTGCATCTGGAGATTCGGTGGTTGTTGTTCACCCGTATTTTCATCAGAACCTGCCATGTTGAAAAACCAAAACAACAAACAAAAACACACAATATATATATATATATATATATATATATATATATATATATTATGTTAGTGAAATAAATAATAAAAAATGGACCTCACTGCACACTCAACAAAAATCTCACAGATCGCTCAACAATTGCACTCAAACGCTCGTGTTTCACTCGGGAGAATACTTGAATGGCTCTTTTTGTCTCCCCTTCTGTTCTCACGCGCTCAATTGCCTTTTCCACTCGATCTCTCGCAATCAGTTCTTTAAAGAACTAACTCGATCCTTCAGCCTTGTTAACTGTGTCAACTTTCAAGAAAACTTAAAGAGGTGAAAAAAAACAAAGGTTAGGAATAATTTAGGGGCCGTTTAAAATAAAAATAAAAGGTTAGAAAATAAAAGAAAGGTGGCTGGAATTTTGGTGATGAAACGAAGAACAAGGCTGAAAAATAAAATGAAGGAACGAAAACAAAGAACTTACTGCAATAGGAATGCATGCATCGACCCTATCACCGAACAAACAAGAAGAAGTTGTTTCGGGTGATTTCGAAGCATTCCATGGCAAATTTGATCATCCTTCATCATTTTCATGAACCAACAGCACATATGAACGTAAAATTACACCAAATATTCGAATCTAATTTTTTGATTTTTTTTTGAATTTTTTTCAAAAAGTTTTTGTTAACCTTGACTTTTTGGTCAAACTTTGACTTTGACTTTTTTTTCTAGATTTTTTTTCGATTGTTTTTTAATTTTGTATATATATTTTTTTGATGTCTGGTAGTGCAGAAAGTGCTAAAATCCGACCAAAGCTCTGATACCATATGATAAAGGGGTACGTTGTTTCAGAAACAACGCTCCTTGTTCGTAAACGGATCTAGGATCGAAGCAAACATTTCTCTGCAATAAAACAAAAGAATGGATGTTTTTAGAAAGTTAAAATAAAAAAAGAAAAAACAAACA